>JABSTR010001263.1:0-60000 GCA_013339765.2 Haemaphysalis longicornis
GCAGAAAATCATCAAGAAGGCTTCTGTCTCTCACCGCAACATCGACGAGGCATCAAAACATCGAAGAAGCACAACGAACCTTCCTTTACTGTAAGCCTTGCAAAGTAATACTATAACAAACTCTCGGACATGAATTTTCGGTTCACAGGTGAATTTCCTGTCGTTTTTGTTTCATTCTCGCAGCAATAAAATTCCTGCAAAACGGAATTGTTTGGCTTTCCTTGCTAATTTCGTTATTGTAGGGTTCGACTGAACTCAACCCTTTCGTCACCGTGGGAAATTTAGTGATTTTTAGGGGTCTAAAAAGCATTTTTCTTCTGCTAGCCGTACTGGTTAGGCACTAATTGCAGGAACATAAAATGCAGATGATTTAATGCACTTTCCAACAACACCAGTTTTTATAACGTTTTCATATACACAGTTGCGAAAAAAATATCAAATCCGAAATTTTCGTCAAGTTGTCGTAGAAAATTACAATAAAGGAGTTAACAAACTACCAATAGTATAAAAAATTTTGAATAGAAATCTTGTACGGAAACATCCACCTCACTGTTTGTGTTGTCCCAACCAAAACTGGCACGAGGCTGTATAGTAAATGATCTACGCTGCAACCAACCACTTAAAGTGCCATTCTATGACTGCTGGGCTGGTAGGCAGCAGCACAAAAACAAAAGGTAACAAAAAATTTCTGTCAGTACTCTAGGGCCTGGCACTCAGGCTGGCGCAAAAATGAAAACACGACGCAGAATTCTTGTTTGCCCACACAATGTTTAAAGTAAGGCTCACTTTTGTTTCAAAAGAATTGGAGAGAAGCGGCCCGATCACGCCACCCACAGTGCCAGCCTTCCTTCCCTAGCAGCAGATTGGTTGGGTGACTGCTGGTGGCATCCCCTTCGCAGTGGGGTGCTAGCGTGTCTTGAAAATCAGAGGACCCTCGCTGTACTGCTTTACTTCAATGCTGCTAGGGGTGGCAGGCTGAGAGGAAGTTCTGTCCATCAGCGATGCAAGTCTGCTCTGTCTATCTGGGGTGTGACCACCGAAGTGTGTACGCAGTGTGCCTATGCCTCGTGCTTTCTCCTGCCTTCATTGTGCTTCTAGTTAAAACATCCCCAGTTCTCCATCCCCACTTGTGCCTGCACTCCCGTAATCCCCGCGCTCTCCTCTCCGCTCTTCCTCCACACCTTCTCTCAGTTGCCTCTTCTAGTTCACTTGTGATGAAATGCAATAATCAAGAATCATTCTTGTGAAACTCAGTTGATCACCTTTACTAATGATCTTTGTTCATGGTTAGATCTTACGTCAGTAGTCGATTACATTTTCATTGATTTCGCGAAGGCATTTGACTGCGTCTCCCATCCACTACTACTTTATAAACTTAGCAAACTGAGCATTGACCCTAACATTTTAAGATGGATTGAATGTTTTTTGCAAAATCGCTTCCAATATGTAACTATCAATGACAACAACTCTCCTCACTGTCCTGTTATGTCTGGTGTCCCTCAGGGATCAGTATTGGGGCCTCTTCTCTTCCTAATTTATATTAATGATCTCCCTGATACTATAACCCCGTCAATACGTCTTTTCGCTGACGATTGTGTTATATACAGAAATATAACTGAACCTTCTGACCGCTCAAAACTTCAAAGCGACCTTAACACAATTTCAGCCTGGTGCAACACCTGGCTAACACAACTAAACGTCAACCAGTGCAAATATATGAGGTTAACACGAACAATCAAGCACACCCCTGTAAACACATATTTCCTTAACGGCTCCCGCTCTTTCATCGGATTACCACCTACCACCTTGGCGTTCAGATTTAAGATAACCTTTCGTGGCACCCGCACATCGAATATATTAGCAATAATGTGGACCGCATGCTCCGCTTCCTTTGACGTAATTTCTCTCAAGCTCCCACTTCATTAAAACTGCAGCTTTACAACACCCTTGTACGGCCGAAGATTGAATACGCCTCTTCTGTATGGGATCCACATTCTGCCAATCTCGTCTCCACACTTGAAGCTATCCAAAATCGGGCCGCTCATTTCATTCTTTCCAATTATTCCCGGTCATCCAGTGTCACTAACATGAAACAACTATTACACACTGCCTGATACTTGCAACCCGTCGTATGATATCCACCGCCTATGTGTTTTCCATAAATATTTTACACCAATCAGACCTTAAAACAATACCTTTTTTCAGTTCCACCATACGTGTCATCACGCATTGATCATCCGTTAAAAGTTGGTGTGCCAAACTCCCGAACAAACCTCCACCTGAACTCGTTTGTTCCAATGACCAGCTTGCAGTGGAATCACCTTCCAGCCTCCATCGTCTCCATCAGCGACGCTGCGCACTTCAAGTCCGCAGTCAGCGATCACTTTTTGCAACCACCCTGCTGTTTCCTTTTCTCTTGTTGTTTAATATTGTACCCCTCCTCTCTGTAACGCCTCACGGCATTTAGAGAAATGAAATGAAATGAAATGAAATGAAAGTATAGGCATGTCTTGTATACTTTTCTTCCCTCCCCCCCCTCCCCTTCACCCCAACATGCTCTGTCCCTGGCCAGAGCTGGAATCATCAGGCCGACCTTCCCCTGTGCTTGGTTTTTCAATAAAGTCCCTTTGCCTCTCTCTCTGTGGCAAACATTTCGCTCGTATGTAATATGAACTTGGATGGAAGCAGCTGCCTCCCAAAACACCCTGTGCCCAACTGCGTTTCCATTTCCCTTCCATAGACCACACATGGCCCCTCCATCTGGACACACATCCTCACATCACAACAGAGGAGAGCCTTTGTCCAGGTCGTCGTGTCGCACCAGGCTGTGTTCAGTGAAAGGAAATTGAGAAATGCCTGGTTAAGGTAGGTTGGATTACATTAGCTTGTGTTTGGGTCAGTTTTTGATTGGGTCTGAATAGGTTAGGCAGGGTGTAGGTTCGCTTGGGTTGTGTTATGTCCCATTGAGACAGCCTTTTTAAGGCGACGCCGCTGAACGACCTGCGCCCAGACTGTGCCCCCACTGAAGCCCCACCAAGAGCTGGGCCACTTGGTGCGCCCTGGAAGTGAACGGCGCAAGAGCAGCGGATGCGGAGAGAAACAACGGGCACCCCCATCCCTCGCCCCAGCGCCTTGCCTGGGAGGGGGGCTTGCCCCCGCAAACAGGGCCGGCTGGTCGTATCCGGGCAGATCGGGAGGGTTCTCGTGGTCGGCCGGCAGGAAGTAGTGCAGGTAGTCCTGCACCAGAGCCAGGTACACCCCCTCACTGCCACCAGCACCACCCGAGGGGGACACCCAGCCGGCGCTAGCGCTGCTGCTGCTGCTGCCCGTCTCCCATGGCCACGTCCACCACCAGCATGGGATGCTGCTGCGGGGCAGGGGGCCCGGGGGCCGCTCCCTGCACGCACGGCACCCTCAAGCACTCTCTTGCCCCCGAGTGGCCAACAAAGGCACACAAGAAGCACCGTGGGACAGGCGCTCTCTGCACCACATTTATCACTCAATTTGTCATGATCATTTCATTGATTGTAGGGTTTTTAACGCGCCAACGCAACGCAGGCGATGAGCGAGCCGCAATGGAGGGCTCCGAATTAATTTTGACCACCTGGGGATCTTTAACGTGCGCCGAAAATCTCATACACACGCACGTTCTTGCTTTTCACCTCCATCAGAAAAGCGGCCGCCGCGGCCGGGCGGTCAACCCGCGACCTCGTGCTCAGCAGCGCAACGCCTCAGCCACTGAGCCACCGCGGCGAGTATCACGATCATTTACAGTTCGTCTTAACAGTAAGATGTGCGCATTTATTTGTGCATTGCGAAAAGAGCACCTGCAAAGCTTCTTTTGAGCAGATTAAAGTTCTTGGCAGAAGTGAGAACAGCCTGGCACAGGAACTGTCAGAAGCCTATTATATATCAGAAAAATGGCAGGCCACTACATTAGCGACACGTCTGTGCTCCTATGTGGCAACAAGGTACTCTTTCTAAGAACTTCACCTTAAATGTGCACGTTTTGAAAATTTTCTTCATTATACTTTTTTTTTCTGAGGAGCACAGTGCGAATGGCCCCTGAAATAAACAATTGTATGTAGTATATCATATGTGATGATGTTTCCAACAGATTTAGTTGGGAGTGAGCGCTTGTCCCGCCATGCTTCTTCTATGTCGTGTTTTTCGTGCTCTAACTTTTGGAACAGAGCACCTCTGCCCACACTCCCGTCGGCTAGCCTGCACTGCTTGGCACCATTTCAAGGACGACCAAGCAGCGTTCAGAGAAGAAAGGGTCAGCGATGTCGCTCCACCAGCAAAAACCTGCCGAGCAAACTGTAATTACCCGATTCTAACGCGCATTTTTTCCCCGGAAAAATAGGTCGAAAAATCGCATGCGTGTTAGAATCGGATACGAAACCGAAACTGCCGAAACAACGGAAATTTCGTCCTGCCCATTGCCATCGCCATCTCAAGATGGCGCCAAAGCCTTTAGCAACGATTTTTCGGACGCAGGAAGCACAGGCACCAAGGCTTTTCTATCGGCGTTCACCCAAACCGTCAAATCGTTCCACTTGCGTGCTTGATAACAGAAATGGCAGCAGCGGCTCTCACACGTTCAAAACGAGCGGTCGGCTGAAGCGTGCGCCTCTGGAGAAGCTCGCAGGGATGGGCGTGCGAGGCTTGGGCCACGATCCCATCGACCATGGTTGAACGTCCGTTATGAAGTGTGGCATCACGAACGCGCTTGACGGCACCAAGGACGAGATGTTGTGGTCAGCAAAGAGCGAGGAGGAGTGAGATGAGTGAGATTACTTCGAGAAATAAATCGCCCGTTTCTCTCGCATTCGTTTTTTTCGCTCATAAAGTACCGTGCGCGTTACAATCGGAGGTGCAAGTTTTTTCGGTATTTTTTTGCCTGGAAATTCGGGTGCGCGTTAGAATCGGGGGCGCATTAGAATCGGGTAATTAAGGTAAGTGACAACATGCTGGTAAGGCAGCGACAGCTCCAAGATTCGAAGGAGATCGTTGGTCAGCTGCTACCTAGCAACTAACCAGATACCCAAACAAACCTGTAAAGTGGTAAATAACTGCACACTAACCACCAACTGTCTCTAAAGAAAAAAAACTTAACTTTCCCCCTGTTGAATACCCCACACCTCCAACTTTGCCACCTCTGTGGCAAAGTTGGAGGTGTGGTTTAGCCTCACTAAAGACTTTGTGAATCTCAGGAACGTTTCTCCGAGTGACAAATCTGCCCAGAAGAGTTCTGTTTGTCACCCTTTCCAGAGCTCCCACGAGACCACAAATACAGCGCACCCAGCGGGTGACAACCAATTCCAATCCCGCTGCCCTGCAATGGCACCAAGCCCCATCCCCAGCCCAGGAGGAGTACTCACCGTGAGGGATGCCGACGGGTTGACGACGTGGTAGGCAAAGTGGAACATGTACAGCTCAAAGGCATCTGGGAGGGAACACGGTCAAGGAGCTCTCTCACCTGCTAGGACACCCCGCACCCGTCAAAAGAGGCCCAGCAAGGATACTGATCTGCAGGCTGCTTGGCCGCACCAGGCCGCCCTGGAACGTGGGCAGCCTACCCGCACAGAACGGGGGCACAGCGCCTGTGCTCAGGCTCTGCTGGACGCCAGACTGCACAGCCAGGCAGGGAGCAGCCATTAGTGGTCGCACCAACGTGCACAACAATTCCTTTTGTTTTATTCGCAAAACAAGTGTTCAATGGAACCACCTCCCCCCCGCTGCCGCTGCAGCCATTACCTATACAGTCCTGCCCACAACTCATGTTGTGCAGTCTAGTCGTACACACATCTGCATCTAGTGTGCCTTTGTTGTGGTCATACGCACATCTGCATTAATATTCGGTTATTGTGTAAATACAGTGAAACCTCATTAAACCACACCTGACGGGCACGCGAAGAAAGTACGTACTAACCGGCACAACTGTTTATCCAAATGCAGTAGGCCAAAGGGAAACAGAGTCGGGGATCCGGCTTAACTACATACAAAAAGAAACCACCGCTTGTGCGGGTACGGTTTACCGAGATTCCACTGTACACACATTCTCCGGGATTTCATACCCCTGCTTTTAGTTTGTGCCCCAAACCCATGAATGTTTCTGTCACAATGCATAAGCTCAGTCAACCCATCTCTCTCAGCAAACTTGGCACCAGCAACAACTGTCTCTCACCTAGCTCAGCTGCTGCCTTTCACGGCAGTAGTCCTTGAGAGGGCCACATGCCCCCCCCACCCGGCACACCTCTGCAAGTGGCCCACACACCGAGTCCCCAAACTGGCCCCTTTCAAAGCGCACATCGGCGGCACAGGTGCCCATCCCCTCCCCTGTGAGCCTCGCCAGGATGGAACAAGGCAGCCACAGTCAGGGGAAACAAGATCAGCCATTACGAGAGAGCGCTAGGCGCTTGCTCTTTTCAGTGTCACTGGGCATCGCCACAAATGCAAATTAATGGAGAAAATGACCTGCACTGCCACTCACACCAACAACAATGCCCTTGAATCTGATATAGCGAACTTTAATACAGTCAAACCACTGCACTACGAACACAGACATAGTGAACTATCGCATAAAATGAATCGAATTCAATAACTGGTTGGTGACATTGGAATTTCTGCAGTGGTTGTGCAGTTTATAATGAAATTAAAAGTGTAGTATCCGCAGTAGTATCACTCGCAACAAATAAGCACTGCTCAGTGAATGGTGTTGTGCCAGAGCACCCGACACAAATTCGCTTGGCTTGGCGATGCGCCGACAGTTGGGCCAAATCACGCCTCGCTTAAATCAGTGTCACCAGATAAGGTACCGCCACTGAGGCAACTTAGGTGGTGCTTGTCAGTGTTGGGAGATTGCCGCATCTACGGCCTCGCCGCTAACCTCGACGAGGTCGTTTGTTAACAACTCTGCCAAAGATGCAGCAAAGCGGCATCCTCGGAAGAACTTCTGCTACTGAAATGCACCTACACGCGTCGTCTTTCATTCGGGTTCAAAGTGATGTCAGTCGTGCACAGCCACAGAGCAGGGAGGTCAAGCTAAGCCTTCCAGAGTCGACCGACAGAAAATGCATAAACAACAAAATGGCCACACCCATGAACCGTCGCAGCATAAACGAATGTCACGTGATGCAAACTGACCAATGATCATGGCCGGAACAATAGGAGAAAAGAGCGCCAATACTCTGTAACCTTATCTAGAGGCACTCAGTCAAACCACCCATGGCAGACATGCACCAACATGTCACGGTGCTGAAAGGTTGCCTGCCCTTTCCCCTTTGCCTCCATTCGTCGAATTCAAACTGCGACCAGCGGAGAGTCCTGATTGGAGGGGATTTGAACTGCTTGCCCCAGGAACGGATTACAAAGCTTGAGCGCACGAGCGAGAGCAGAAATCAGCACTCAACGAAGACACCGAGGTTGAGACATGCTCTCGCCTTTCTGTAGCCATGTAACGCCCTTGCTACCCTTGTTACATATGGTATAAAAATGCTGCTTTACTCCCCATCGGATTGGCAGCTCTATAGCTCAGCTCTGCGCCACGCTGGTAGCGGGCTGAGCAAGCAACTTCGCAACAATGCCCAAGCAAGCAGGCTGAGTCGAACCGGTTCCACAGACAGTGCTCAAAATGCGATCACCATAGCGGTTCAAACCATGCAACCCTGTGCAGGCCGATGAGCCCCCTGATGGTGAGCGGCAGTGTGTGGGCCAACCACACAAGCCTGCTGGCTGACTGCTCTGCTGCTTCCCCTGCACTGTGGCACCAGAAAGCGACCGTCTGCGACCGTTCCTTGCTGGGGCCCCCACGCGCAATAACTCTGAGCATAACCTAAACTCAAAGACAAAGAACAGCGCTTGTCTTTCTGCAATCGGCCTTCACTATTGGGAGCAGCTCCTTCAAAGCCCAACTGCACTCAAAATTTCACCTCGACCAAATTTCTTTTAATGTGTAGCTGTGTAGCCCCCAAATCAGTTGTGACACGAGTGGTAGCCCCCGTGAAACGCCTCGTTAATCAGTAGAAGCGTTTAAAAAGAGCTCCGCCGCAGACCCCGCTGCACCTGCCGGCGGATCGCGTAAACAGCCATGACGCGCCTGTCTGTGACGTTCCAGCCGACGGGAGATTCTTCCTTGGCCACCATGCCGCTGGAAAACCGGTTGAGCCTGCTGCGCACGCTTCACCCATTTGCTGAATGTGTAAAAAACGTGGTTTATAGGATACCCGCACGCACGTAGAGCTTGCGCGCAGACTTTCTCCCGATCAGCCGACCTTAATATAAGTCCGGCCGCTCGCTGGAAGGCTGCGTCACTGCAATGGCCCTTGGTTGTTGGTTTCAAAATCGTCGATTTTTGCTCACCATTTTGCACAAAGACAAGTTTTGCATCAGCCACCCGCGTATTTCAGCTGTTGTTTTTTGCATGTTGCTTTCTTTTTTGTAGACAGCAGACTATATGGAAATATGGTTTCCAAGAGGTCGAAATTTTGAGGGCAGTTGGCCTTAACCCTTTCACGGGCAAGCCCGAGATCCCTTGGGCACCCTCCCCCTGCCACGCCTGGGTATGCTCGTGTTGCCTCTTTTTCGCTCGAGGGAACTCCCACCTAGGAGATAGTCTCGTGCAAGTTTCCTTTTTTTAAAAGATATTTTATTCACGACGGACGTGTCGCCAATCCACAGAGAAGTCATGGCATAAGCGCACAGACTGTGCCTATCTTCCCTTCTACTGGTAACGATGTCCGGCAACAGACAGAGCTCGTGCCTCTTCCCGTGTGCCGCTTCGACTCATCTCAGTGGCATGGCTTATCTCGACTTGTCTGGTTGGTTTATATTTTTGTTCCTCACTGCCTGGTCAGATGAGAACAGCCGCCAGGAAGCCACGCAGGGAAGACACACCTCACATGGTCCGCCACTTCACCTCGCCACTCACCCCACTTTTACTACGGCCTGATCTAGGTGTGAATGGACTCCTCACAACGTCTGCTCTCAACTGACAGCAAGATCTCTACGCTCCAATTATTTTCAGCGTAGAAAACTGCCTCGGCTTTTCCCACAGGTGAGATGGCCACTCTGTCCCCTAACGCTGCCTCTTGGCACACAGAACACCTCCTACTAAGGCTAGCACCAACCTTTGACGGGCACACTAGGAAGATATCGCTCCCCGTACAAAATGAGCTCAGCAATCTGACGAAGGTGGTTTCCAATTTTCACAGGAAGAACCACAGTTTACGGCCTTCCTGGTGCTGACATGTACGCTTACATTTTGCACCAAACCGTGCTGATACGCAGCGATGTGTGTGGGCTTTTTGCGACTCCATTCAGTGGCCATGAGCGTGAAGCTTAAAAACAGGGCATTCACCAAGTTTACCCCTGAGGACCAACTGTGTGGAAGGCCACAGACATGACCACTTTCATGGCGAAATAAGCATCAACTTTTAAAAATTTCAAGCAACAAAACACACCCATTCGTGCGTGTCAACACTGTAACCGAAAAGTGCAGCAATGGCATCACAAGCAAATGCACTGGATCTGATTAAAGGCTTCCCACCGGGGATGTGCAAGGGCTCATTCAAGGCATTTTCGAGGGTGCAGGGCAGCACAACATGCTAGCAAACTTGTACACGAACACAAAGGTTGTCCAATGTCCTGACTGCCCCATCTATCTTTGCCCACATTAAAGCAAGGACAGCCAAACATGAAAGTGTTCGATACAGAGGTCTGATTTTGTTATTTGCCTTACAATTACACCCAAAATTTTCTGACCCACGCACCTACCCTACTTGCGTACTTTTTTTTGCTTTTGCCCATGAATTCATGAACGGCATCGATTGTTTTTTGTAACTACTTTGAGAGATCAGCGCTTCAGGTATGAGGGGAGTTGGAAGGTTTCTGTCAGGACAGAGTGCAGAGCTGCCCGCCCCCCCCCACCCCAAGCACCACCATGAGGGGTGGCTCTGTGATCATGGGAAAAGTGCCACACACAATGCGAGTTCTCAATAACCACCACCCGCAAAACACTGCTTCAGGATCCGGGCGGTCCAAGCACACCCCTGCCTCCAATGAAGCTGAGGGGAAAGTGCATTGGCACAAGCCCCCAGAGAATAAGACTGGACTCTGCTAACATTTACTCAATGACACTACATAATCAATAACGCTTGCTTCTGAAATGGGAAAACAGCACATTAGGTAACGTATGTTCTCATCCACGGTTTTTCCCTGTGGTCTAACGGCAGCAGCTGCAAGCAACTGGTGTCAACCTGCTGTTGACAGGTGGCAGGCTAGTCAACTCGCCCCTGTTTGCCCCAAGCACAGGGGGGCCAACCACGGACCAATTTTCTATGCAGGGAGTTTTGCATTGGCGCGTTGAGAGAGACTCCGGCCCAAGTGCACTCAACGGGCAGGCAGGCAGCCGGGAAGTCATACTTGAGGCTGGCAATCCGACATGAGCCGGTAGACGAGCCGCAGCAGGGGCCCCTCGGGCCAGGAAGTGCCGCACGGCTTCGAAGCCCGGCCGGCCAGTGCGCCAGGCCCCGCAGGCCCCAGCCGGGCTGGGCTCCCAGGCCAAACACATGCTCCACCACCGTGGGCAGGTAGTGCTGCAGCTCCTGCGGTTGTGGCAAAGACCACACAGTCTCTCGGGGGCTACCCAAACAAGAGAATTTCGGCCTCCCTCTGTCTCTCTCTCAATTGAGCTACCCGGCCAAAAGGTGGAAGAATTCTGTAATGAAAGTTTATGCGGGTAGAAGCATTCCAAAACCACTAAATCTCGAACCATATTTTATACTTGCCAACATTGTGGAGCAAACACAAAACAGAAACATTAGGCATCTTTGAGGCAAAACACAAGGTACAAGCAGTGTTCCCTTAAAATATAAAAGAAATAGATGTGCGCTAGATATCTGCGAGAGCCAATAAAAATTAACGTCGCAAACAATATTTTGACCCAAAATTACAAAAAGAGCACATGGCAGCATTGCACATCCAACAATAACACAGGGTTGCAATAGACGGTGCGGGAGCAGTGGAACGCGGGAAAATTGAATTGACTCGAGCAAACCTCATTCATTTTTTTTCGTGGGTGGAGCAAGACCGGAGAGGAAGAGCAAGAGGAAGGCGGGAGAGGGAAGAGAGGTATTTACGTGGCCATCATCCTTCGACGACACCTGCAGCAAAGCGAGCCCACTCACGGGCAAATTTTTTGTGCATGATCACCCAGGGTTTTTGACCACTCTCAAGGCTCTCTGTGTGAGTGGACCTTCAAGAACCTTGCAGTCTGTCAAAAATCTAGGCAAGACAGGTGTGCAGTGGGGCAAGGCGGACGGTCAAAATGACGAGAGATCACCAAGTCGAGAAGGAAGCACCGCTGGAGCCACCCTTCTCAAAACCATGGCTCCAGAGACACTCCCTTCTTTGCAGATTTCGCATAATTGGTTGCTACAGTTCCACCGACAAGCCTTTTGGGAGGAGCAAAACACTTATTTGCTGAAGGAGACTAGCCAAGCAGCAAACACTCACTTAGTCCCTACTTAGCCTTGTGGTGCTCTCTGTAAAAAGAAAGACCCGAAGAGTCCATAGAGAATCCAAGATTGTCAAGCTGTCCAAGTTGAAAGGTTTCCAAGGACTTGCATGAACCGTGACTTCACAAAGTGCACATCCGAGGCCCAACGGGACTGCTGCGTCACAGGGCAATCTCACAAGCAGGCCCGTGGAAAGAAAGGTCTGCCCACCCCCAGTGCGTGTGGTGGTGGGGAACCCGCCCCTGCACTGGCCTCTCACCTTGAGAGGAAGGCTCGTGGAAGAGCAGGCTGAGCTCCGCACATCGCTTGTCCAGCGGGAACCTGTCCCAGGGCCGTCACAAGGCTCCCCTGCAACAGGCAGCAGCAGCATCCCCCTTACACACCCACTTCGCCTAGTGGGACCATTCCCCGCCAACCGACCCAATTTCTTCTTTTTTAAAATCTCATTTCTCATCCGGGCATTGCCCGAATGCTTATGCAAACTTTTCGATGCAAGACCGTTGTTTGCTTCTTCCCTCCCCTGAGTGCGACTACACTTCACACATGAAGGCAGAACATCGGATCGCAAAAAAACTTTGGAAAAACCCACTCTTTTGTGCATGATTGCGTTTTGCACACGATTCCTTGATGGAATGTAGAAGCACTATGCATTAATACGAAACAACCTCCAAAGATAAACATTTTATCATTCTACCTGCACATGTGAGCAAAGAGTGCCTACTTTGAAACTGCTCACACCTCCTTAGGGAAGCGAATGCCTTGGTTACAATCACCCTGCCTATTTAACATCATATTCTTCAGTGAAATGGTCTACCTGGCCTCACTCACCGCCATTTCGTCTGTTCCAACCTGTTTCCCCACTCGTTTTGGTGTAATTTAAACTTCTGTTGTGTCTTTCTTCGGTGGCTATTCTGTCGCCCTGATGCTCTACCTGTTGTCAGCCCCCTGCATTGCATGCCATAACTGTTCGATGAGAAAAAGGGGCCGTTGACTCGAGTTCCTCATATTATTCCCATCTTTACTGAACAGGCAAACAGGTGACACCCAGTGGGAAGCGAGAAATACCCCTAGGCGTGCCGTTCCTATTACGTTTCCTCTCATTATCTGGTCCACCTAAGTGAAGCATGGAAGATTTGTTACATTCATTATTAGCGCCAACAGCATCACTGTGGCTGAAACAGACCTGCATGTTGCCTTCCTTAAGGGGCCACTGGTCTTATAAACATTTTTTTTTTGCTTTCCAACCAAGTTTGACGAAACTTCATGGGCTTCTTCAGTTTTTTTAGCTGATTTCAAATATCTAATTAGTTTTGATGTCACGTGACTAGTTTCCGAGTTTATTAAAAAAATTCCTGATTGTTCCTGAGAAAAATAGGAAAAAACTATTCAACAAAAGAGTACCAGCAAGACATGAATGCATACCAGAAGTTGTGCAGAAAGAAATATGGGAAGCAGCTTTTTGTTTTGCAATCACATACACGTTTACATCAATTCAAATTTCTGAGTTTGACTACTAGTACTAACCAATTAAAAAATAATGCTAATTAAACACTACTGAAACACAAAATCTGCTTCCCATCTCACATGCTTTAAACATCCAGCTTCACAGTGCAAAGGATCTTCCTAGCTGCACTACTAGCTGGAATGTACCTCTCGAGAATTTCGTATCACTGCCATACCACTCGTGGTGAAAAAGTGGGGAATTATTATGGGAAAATTATTTCTTTGCTGAAATCAGGCCTCTATGGCTTTTATAAGTGCCTGGTGCTGTTCCATGTATGGAATTCCGGGAGGAAAAACTGTGAAAATCAAGAGAAAAGTGATACCTAAAAAAATGCTTTTCGGGCAATTTTCGGTCCCAAAGACCCAGGTGCCCCCTTAAACTTAGCCAGGGGGAAGGCAGTCGTGAAACGCTGCCCTTGGAGCACACATCGGGGCTGCCGCTTTGCTACGAGAAGAATGAAACACACTCCGTGCCTGACTCCAAGCCGGAAAAAGGCAAATTTTATGTCCGTTAAAAAGAAAACACTACTCCAGTTTTTACATGCGCCTTTAATAGGAGCTTCCTGCCCGACATCCATTCATGCTTGCACTCTCAGTTCATGCACCGACACCGGAATCAATGCGGCATTCATTCTTTCTCAACTTGCACCCAAACAAAGAGACGAACATCTGTCGCTTGTGCCTTTCCTTGTCCACACCTGCTTAGCGTGTTAGCCCTTGTTCACCCTACGTCATGAACCAACCAGCTCAACAAGGTTTCTTCAACATCAGTATCAAAGACCATGTCTTCTCTTGCACTGACCCAGCTATCCAAAATTTAACTGCAAGAAATGGAAATTAGTGGCATGTTAGCCGCTTCTTAAACTCCTACTGCCAGGATCGTGAGAACAAATCCATGCTGATCCTGCACCAGAAACACTTGGTTCAATACTAAAAATTGCTGCATCAGAGTTAAAATTGTACAGCATCGAAAAACCCAGTTATGAAGCACTGGCTACAACCCAACTCCTCCTCCACACTTCATCAAAAGCCAATTGAGTAACACTGCAAGTTGTTTCATTTACACAATGCACAATATCAGCTGCCCCTGTGTAGGGCCCACGCAGCAGTTGCGGCAATGGTTTATTTACCCCACAATTATTTTCTGAGACGAAGGCTGTGCAATTAAAAACGCGCAAAACTGCGGGACGATAAAAACGGGATCCTTACAACTGAGCCAGCAGACGCATTTCAAGCCATAAAGACTCACAAGGCGGGCGACACGCGGGAGGATCCCGTGCGCGGCCAAAACAATCGTTCAGAGTTTCTCCAAAATCGCCGCCTGCTTTGCCCGAAAGAGCGTGGAATAAATCCGAAACAGGGCGTGGGACCGACCTGGCAAGAATCGGGGGAGCGCGTCTTGTTGAAGGAGATGTAGTCGAAGGGGCTCCTCCAAAACATAACTGGGCAACCCGTTGAGCCCGCGGGCGTCAATGTTATCTCAGCACCGAGGCCGCGTGGGTTGGGGCGCGCAACAGTCGGCCACAACCTGCCCGGAAGCCCGTCAGAGCACGGTAAGCGGCCAATGAAGTGCCGCTGGGAGATCGCATCGATGTGCGCTCCTTTTTTGGCCGACAGCGGCACGTTTAAACCGAATGCGACGGGCTGCGGCGAGCAGCGACAAGTTTTGCCTCGGCGTAACGCGTAGCTCCCGAGGAGAACACTAAAAGCCAGTTAAATGACGGCCACATCCAACGATGCAGTGCTGCAACACGTGATTGCGGATAGTACAAAAGGCGGAAACGCGCAGGCCGGGCATAAAATCATTCCCCAGTAGCTTTGGCTCGAAAACTCACGCTAACAACGGAACATTGTTGTCTCAGTGCACGAGTCGTACTAGTTAACGATGAATACGCACCGAAAATTGAACCGTGCCGCCCGCGGAACCAGCCATGACGACAGTTGCGTGGTATTTCGTAATTGTTGATTCCGCGGGCCACAGTGTTGCTGACATGATGTTTAAATCCGCTATTTATAAGACAAATGTGGCCAAGGATTGTTACTTCTGAAGTGCTCCTGGGTGCTCTGGGAAACTTCGTAAAACCTATATAATGTAGCAAAATCACTTTGAATTTTTATAATCTGGCAATTGTAAAAAAATGCTCGCATTTCTTTTTTTTTTTGCAATTCGGCACGTGGCCCGAGTGTTTTTCTAGTTTTTCTGGTTGCATCCGTTGCATCGTCGGCCTCGTCTTCCTCATGTGCTTTGGGCATGCAGCTAGCGAAAGAAAATCTCTCGGTCGAGGTGGAAAAACTAATCCGTATATTCTACGAAGCGCTAACAGCGTGCGCAGGCAGCCTAGCTCTTCGAGAGAGCGTTTCCGTGCCCCTCTGAACTACAGTGAACTAGAATACTTGGGTTCACTGTACTCTGCATAGAGTTTCATACAATAATAATTGTATGAAACTCTGTGGTACTCTGAACTGGATTCACTGTACTCCCACGGGGTTCGGAACCCGACTGACGCCTGACGCTGTCAGTGCTTTCAGGGCTGTGCGGCGTATGTTCACTATCATTATTTCCCCTCGCCTTCTATCCCTTTCTTCCTGACTCAACCGTGATTGTGGTGCCCTCAATCCGAGCGCAGTTAACGGCTTGGTCATTTTGTTCTACTATCTTTGAACAAAACAATGACGCTTCTTTCTTCCTGGACTCCCCGACCCCCGCGCGCTGATTACGCCCGACGCTCAGCCGCTGGTCAGGGCCATCAGGGCGCGGAAGAGCTGCGCTCTGTAAGCGCGGCGCTCTGTAAGCGCGGCGGTCACCGCTTGCCACGAGAGGTCCCCTTGAAGTTCTGGCCGCTTCGATGCCGTACAATTCGAAGCAGACATTTGCCAGAATCGTACAGGCAATGTATTTCACTACACTCATCATTACTTTTAGCCGACGACCCCACCTTTTTGGCAAATAATTTCTTATCACGACCTGTACCAATAAAATAGCAATTTTATTTGCCTTCAAACCACTTGACTTTCATGAGCCCAAACCTCCTACTCCCAACTGGAGGTTGTGGTTGGCATCGGCGGCCATCGCCGACCAGCTGGCCATTATCTTGAAGAAAAATAGCGCTAAAAATTGGACAGGGGTAAAGGCAAACGCGCAACAAGTACGTTGTTTCAGCGTTGTTCTCCTTCAAGTAAAGGACCGTACAAAAATGATGTCTCCCTCTCTCTATACCCTTTCTCGACACGGCCGAGAAGCAAGTCCGCAGCTCTCGGCCACTGATTACGCAACGCGGCTTTCGATTATTCGGGGAATTACGACCAGCTGTACCCTGACGTCGCCGATTTCCTGCCGCATGAGCACCACGGAACTCCTCAACGAGACGCACCGCTGTACTTTGTACCAAAATTTGTCGTTTAGCTCCTTCGATCCCGTTCACCACTGCTTACCATACCCAAAGTAGATCTCACGGAACGACCGAACCGTACGCGTCTGACGTTCATCGCGACTGGCACATCGCATTGTCCTGTGTCACCATCGTATATAACTCACCACGTCAAGCCATGGCTGGATTTTGACCCGTTTACCTTCTGTAAGCTTGAGCACGCGCACCTTATAATTGCCACTGGACAGCACTGGATCCACTGTCGAACATAGTTTACTCACCTTCTGAGTGTGTGCTCGCATTGGTGTCAGTGTTGGGGGCCGGGGCTGAAGCCACGGGGACATCTGGACCTCAAGTGACAGCTCCATCTTGGACGAGCTCACCCGGAAAATCTGCGCCCAGACTTCGTGGACCACTCGGAACGACGGGACTGCTTCGCTTGGGGATGATGATGTTTTGAGGCTCGTGCTCCACCACAATCGTCTTCTTCGGTACAAGAGGGCGCGGTGAGCAAGAAGATGCCCACTGCAGGTAATCATCATTATCAGCAGTATCTGCTGATCGTACATGTTGCATGATCAGCGCCAGGAAATGTGCACTCTTAGCTCTGCTAACCTTGGATATGCAAAGCAAAAGCTTGGCTTAGTCTGGCTGAGTCTTGGTTTCGCTGATTTAGCTGTATTGCCGACCACGTCTCAAAACCGTTAGGTTCCGTGCAACGCCCACAGAAGGAGGCCGGGCGAACGCGGCTGTAGGGGCCGCTGGCCGCCCTGACACGTGTGAGCGAGAGCGCCTGACGTGGAGCGCGTGCTCCGAGGTTGTCGGGAATAAAGAGTTCCATTCTTACTGCTGGACGGGTCGGTCGTCTCTTTCGTGGGCTCCGAACATGGTGTCAGAAGTGTTAAGCCATGTCTAGCGACCCAGACGTTCCCGCCGTCCGTGTCGGCGCCTCCGGACTACAAGCACCGACCCCATTTGTGTTCAGAAATCCGGGAGAATGGCCAATGTGGATCGCCACATTCGAAGATTATGTCTTCGTGTCTAGCCTCGACTCTGCGGGCGACAAACGAAAGGTTCGAACGTTACTCTACGTCATAGGACCGCAGACGCGGAACTTGCTTACTTCGCTGGGACTACCGGCACCGAAGTCGCAACCCTTCACCACAGTCAAGCAGACATTGACCCGTCATTTTGTTCATCCCGTCAACACGGTCTACGAGAGTAGACGCTTCCACCGCCGAACGCAGCAGCCTGGTGAGTCAGTAGATGCTCTCTACGCGTAGCTTCAGAACCTGGTCAAGCGATGCAGCTACAGAAACTCAGAGGTGGAAAGCCGCTTGGTTCAAGATAGATTTGTTGTTGGTCTGTTAGACGAACAACTCTCAGACCAGCTTTGCCGCAGCACGAAGCTGACAGCAGAAGGGGCGCTATATCTATCTCGCTTACACGAGGACGCCCAAAAGGAACGTGCGGCGCGGTCACTTAGCCCGTCAGAAAACCTGAATGTCGACGCAGCTAAGAAGGGCAAGCATCGCCGCTCAACACCCTCATCGTCACTCGCTCAGCACGAGGAACGCCGGCTTTCCGGGAGCTGCAAATACTGTGGTTACCAGCCTCACCCTCAAGAAAAGTGCACGGCGCGGCGGTCCACGTGCAACTACTGCAAGAGGCAGGGTCACTCCGCCGATGTCTGCCGAGCAAAGAAAGGAAAAGCCAAGTTAGGCTCAGTGGAGCTCCACGCGGTCGGCACGCGCTGTGCAAGGTACGCTGATGTGCGCGTGAATGGCATACCCGCCAAATTCAAAATAGACTCTGACGCCGAAGTGACAGTTGTCCCTTCAACTTTTCCTGCCGTTCCCGAAATTCTTGATCGAGCAGAAACGGAGCTCACCGGTCCAAGCAACCAGCGCCTGCCAGTGCTCGGGACGTTTTCCGCGACCCTCAACTGGAAAGACAAGTCGACCACTCAACGACTTTACGTCATGCAAGGTCAGAACACCCCGCTACTTGGGCTTCCCGCCATAGAAGACCTGCGTGTCGTGAAGTTCGTCGACGCGACATGCTCTATATGTATACGATGCCTCCTCCGCAGCCTCGAATCTTTCAAGGGTTGGGTGTAATTCCAGAACCGTACAAGATCCGCCTTGTACCGGATGCACAGCCCTTCGCTTTGTGCACCCCAAGGAGGATTAAATTTCATACTGCCAGTGGTCAAAAGTTAATTCGGCGAGATGGAGAGTCAAGGCGTCATCGGCAAGGTACGCAAACCAACGCCGTGGTGCGCCGGTCACATTGTTGTACCAAAGTCGACCAGTGGCTACAGGATTTGTGTAGACCTCGCCAAGCTAAACCGCTATGTCCAGCGGGAACGCTACGTTCTTCCAACTGTGGACTCTGTGCTAGGTCAGGTGAAGGACGCACACGTCTTCTCCAAGTTAGATGCCACATTGGGATTCCATCAGGTAAAGCTTTACCCTGAAAGTGAAGAGCTGACTACCTTCATCTCTCACTTCGGTCGGTATTGCTATCGTCACCTTCCTTTCGGTATCGTTTCCGCCCCGGAATTCTTCCATCGCCTGATGTCTCAAATCCTGGAGGGTTTTCCGGGAGTTGTCAACATGATTGACATTTTGGTATTCTGGAAAGACGGTCAGGAACGTGACAAAAGACTTGAAGCAACCATGAAGCGCTTAGACGAGGCCGGGTCACGCTCAACAGGAAAAAATGCGAGTTCGGAGTCGAGTCTCTCCGTTTCCTAGGGGTTGTCGTCAACGAGAACGGAGTGTCAGCAGACCCGGACAAAGTCAAGGCGATCCAAAGTCTTCCGCCACCAAAAAATACCAGCAGAGTACGCAGGCTACTGGGTATGGTCAATCACGTTGGTCGCTTCCTTCGGCACCTCGCAAGCGTGACTGCGCCCATCCGAGTTTTACTTAACAAAAACAGTCACTGGCGTTTTAAGAAGGTTTAAGAAGGTCAATAAGATGCCCAGCACAGACTGTTGCATAGCTCTATATGACCCGTCGTTTCCAACTGTGGTTTCGGCGGATGCAAGTTCGTATAGTATCAATACCATGCTTCTCCAAAGTCAACCCTGCGGTGCTCGCCGCGCTGTCCCCTTCACTTCGAGATCTTTGACTCCAACAGAATCCCGCTACAGCCAGACAGAGAAGGAGACACTGGCGATGATAACATGGGCGCGGTTCGACCAGTACCTGCGTGGTTTCTTCTTCACGGTGGAGTCTGACCATCAGCCCCTTGTAGCTTTTCTCGAACATAAAGACCTCGATCAGCTGCCACCAAGGATTCAGCGCATGCGCATAAAGTTGATGCGATACCAATTTCAAGTAAAGTATGTGCCGGGAAGTTGCTGGCAACTGCAGACACGCTGTCAAGAGCTCCCTGCGATACCGCTCCCCCCAAATAAGTGAATGTTGTTGAACTCTTTATTGGGGATGTCTACAAAGGCTTCTCAGCACCAGTAGCAAGCCGCCTTGAAGAGATTCGACAAGCCCAGCTCCACGACGAGAAATGCCTCGCAGTCAGTGGTTGCATAGAAAATGGCTGACCAGACAAGGCATGCCATTTTGGAAGGAAAGGGCAAGATTGAACACTTTCAATGCAATTATACTCTTGGACCGCCGTCTAGTGATCCCTCGGGCGTTGCGAGACAATGTGCTGGCCCTCCTTCATGACGGACATCAAGGACTACGCCGGTGCAAGGAACGAGCAAGATAAAGTGTCTGGTGGCCTGGGTGCAACATGCACATTGAACGAACCACTCATGCCTACAGCGACACCGAATCGTCCATGGCAACATCTTGCGATCGACCTATTCTATTGCAAAAGCCGTGAGCACCTTGTCGTCGTAGATTACATATCGCGGTTTCCCGAAGTAGTGTCCCTCACTTTCACGACTAGCATAGCAGTCAAGAGTTTTTCCACGCAGCACGGGATCCCTGATGTCATTCGGACGGTCAGTGGACCCCAATTTTCATCAAACGAGTTTGCTAAGTTTGCTAAAACGTACGGTTTTCGCCATAAAACCAGCAGCCCGAGTATACCTCCAAAGCGACGGGGAGGCGGAACGCATGATACAGACGGTAAAGAACCTTCTGGAAAGAAGCGATCACCCGTACCTGGCACTCCTGTCCTATCGTAATACACTGGGGCCATCCGGATTTTCCCCAGCCCAGGTTCTGATGGGACGCAATCTTCAGACACGACTTCCGAGTCTTTCAGAACGCCTGACTCCACATACCACAATTCATCGGGAGTTATAGGAATGCTGCCTATAAAGCCCAACAAGCCAACGCGTTCAACTTTCGACACCGAGCTAGTCCGTTGCCGCCTTTTACAGCAGGCGACGGTGTATGGGTGAAGGACCTAAACTGCCCGGCGACATTCCTCAGCCCAGCTCAAAGGCCTCGCTCATTCCTGGTCGAAACACTAATGGGCGTGGTGCAAAGAAACCGCCGCTGCTTGACGCAGGACTCCGCGTCACACGAGGAAGAAGAGTGGACGGGACACGAGGAAGAAGAGAGTACGGGGACATCGCCAACTTCTGGGACAGTTTTTGTCCTTGATTCGGCGCAGTCTCCAGGCGGCTATCGCACGAGGTCTGGCCGAGTAGACCGGCCCCCGCAAAGACTGAACTTATAGCGTTCGAGCGTACAGTAGACCGGCCCCCGCAAAGACTGAACTTACGTTCGAGCGTACACCTTTGTTATAGTCTAAGAGGGGAGATGAAGGGGCCGCTGGCCACTCTGACACGTGTGAGCAAGAGTGCGAGAGCGCCTGACGTGGAGCGCGTGCTCTGGTGCTGCAGGGAATAAAGAGTTCCATTCTTGCTGCTGAACAAGTCGGTCGTCTCTCTCGTGGGCTCCGAAAAACGGCGTTCCTCTTCGCCGGGCGCGAGACGAGTCACTTTGCCCGAAACTACACAAGCGCCGCATGCATGGGAGGATGCGGGAGTGGGCGGCTGCCTCGGCCGCAGCGGCGGTGGCGACCGCTTTCGGCGGGTCGGCGACCGCAGGCGCCAACAGCGGGCCCGGCGAATCACGCGATGCGCTTCGCAAAAGGTCATTTGCGCATCCTGCACGAAATCGCTGGACGAAAGTAGTAAAGCTTTGCTTTAAAAGAAAGCTAGCGGTTCGCCTTCCAACGTCACAAGGAATACGGGGATAGCAGCGGATGGGTGGCATGTCAATTATACCGATTAATTACAAGACGTATAAGATCTCGACCACTCCGGGGAAAGCTACGCCTATAGCCGAACACGGCCATGGGTGGCTGGTAGGTTGAAACATCCGACGGCATGGGAAGCCGAAGAGGATACGACCCAGAAAGCAAGCAGATCGCGCAAATTCAAGACGCGAGAGAAGAAACAGGCCACGAAATCAGCAAAACCTCGGAAAAGGTGATTCAGGCAGGCAAGAATGGACTGCAGGCAAGCAGAGGGGAGGCGCATGGTGACGACCTCTACAAGTAGAGAAGAGGCTTCAAACAGCAGACAAGATGGCGGAAAGAGAGAAAGAGAGAAAGTGCTTGTGGCCTGGATGTCCAATGAGCCGAAAAATCCACCGAGACCGATGATCCAATCGAGCCTCCTATCGAGATGAAAGATCCACCAAGACGAAATGTCCAACAATAATGACAGGTGTAGCGTGCTCATTCGGATAAAGCGGAGAGAGAGAGAGAGAGAGAAAGAACTTTATTCTGGAGCCGTGGGGTCAACGACGAGTGGTGACCAGCGCTTGGAGGGCGCCGGTGACCTGGGCTGCTCGTTCAGCGAGTCCTTGCTGGACCCGCGGATCCGAGCTGCCTAACGCCGCCTCCCAGTGCTCCACACAAGAGATGAGAGGGAATGAGTTTTGAGGGCATTGCCAAATTATATGAGCAACTGTTTCGTGCGCTCCACAGTCGGGACATTGGGGAGAGGGAAATACAGATGGATAAATTGCATGTAGTCTGGCGCGACAGGGGAGGGTGTTGGTTTGGAGAAGGCGCCAGTACCGTTCCTCGGTGATAGAGAGTGACCAATGGGGTGGAGGGTAGCGCCGGCGAGAGAGGCGGTAGTGGCAGGTAATTTCCTGGAAAGTCAGAAGGCTGTCGCGGGTTGATTGGGCTCCATGGGAAGGGGTGCGACCTGGCCCAGCTCGGTGGGTTAGCTCTCGAGCTGCAAGGTTAGCCGCTTCGTTTCCTTCCAGCCCGCATGGGCTGGAGTCCAAATCAACTCCGCGTGGGAAGTGGGAGGATTTTGAAGGAGAATTTTGAGAGCCTGCGGGGAAATAATCCCCCAAGGGAAATTTCGAATGGCCGTTTTCTAATCGGAGGTAACAATTGTTTTGGTAGGCCGATGAGTGAGCGCTAGCGGAATAGCCGCCTCTTCCGCAGTGGAAGGGGAGCGCGTTCGGATAATGAGTGAATGGTAAGAGGTTGCTTTTGGATCAAAGATGGCGGTCTGCGTGGGCGTTGTGACGGGTATAACCAACACCACCGAGATAAGTATTTGCGGCCTAGGACGCGTGCGCGATGTTCACGGCGTTTAATATTTTTCTCCGGGTGCATATTGCGGCGAATCGGCTGCGCAAGCAGGAGATTGTGCAAGTCGGGTGGAATGTAGACTCTGGGGTCAGTAACAATCGGTGCATGAAGCCCGAGCGACTCTAGGATGTATCTGCCAGTAGAAGTGGTAGAAAGGCGGGAAAGTTGACTGACAGAATGGGCTTCCATGAGCTCTTCAGCTGTGTTGTAAATGCCGAGGCGTTCCAGTTTGGCAGTGGAAGTACTTTGAGGGAGTAAAAGCGCCGTTTTGTATATTTTTCGTACCAGGCAGTTAATTTTAGACAACTCCGTTTTACTTAGGCTAAGGTACGGGAGGGCGTATGTCACGCGACTGAACACGAAGGCTTGAACCAGCCGGAGGCGCTCAAATTCCGTCATTCCTTTGTTTCGAGCTGTTATGCGACGGATGAGGCCAATAGTTTGGTTGACATGTGAGTTGAGTTGAGAGATATATCGCGTATTGGCTCTGTAGCGCTGTATGGTCAAGCCGAGGACTTTAAGAATAGGGACACATGGTACGGGATTATTTTGTATTCGTATAGTTACGTCTGGAGTGGAGCGTGACCGGCGGGGGTGCAGGGAGAGTCAAGAGCTCCGACTTACTTGGGGAGCATTCAAGACCGGCCAGTGCCGCTTCTGCTACGACGATGTCTGTGCCTGACTGAAGCGCCTCCTCAATTTATGAGTAATGTCATCAGCATAGAGACTATGTCTAAGATGTGGAATTTGAGCAAAACGCTTAGGGAGATTATGGAGAGCCAGATTAAAAAGGAGAGGAGAAAGGACTGTACCTTGAGGGGTACCAAAGGAGGGTATGTGAATGGTGTCCGATACTAAGTCACCGACGTGAATCACGGCAGTGCGATTAGTAAGAAATTCTTTTATATAAGTTTAACCCGTTGCCCGGGGTTAGACATTACGAGATTTTGAAGTATAGCTCGGTGTGAAACTCTATCGAAGGCTTTGGTGAGATCTAGTGCTAGAATAGCAGCTGTATCTACTTTGGAGGCCGGGATAATGATCTCATGTTGAAGTTGCAAAAGGAAATCCTGTGTCGAAAGATCCTGCCTGAAGCCTAGCATGGTGTGGGGAAGTGCATTGGTTTTGGTAAGATGTTGAACTAAGCGGGCATGAATGATGTGCTCAAGAACTTTCCCTACGCATGAAGTGAGGGATATTGGGCGGAGATACTCCAATTTCAATGGTTTGCCCGGTTTAGGTATTAGAGTTATTTTAGCGTGTTTCCATGAAGGAGGCAAAATGCCTTTGGTCCAATAGAGATTATAATACTGTGTGAGGATGTAGATGGAGTTGTCGTCTAAATTTCGAAGGAGTTTATTGGTTACACCATCTTGCCCAGGTGCTGATCCAGGCCTAATCTTCATGAGTGCCGTTCCGACCTCAGTTTCGGAGATTACTCTAAGACCGGATTATTATCGCCAGTGTATGACGGCAGCTCCATGGTATGTAGAGAGTACGAAGATGGTCTAAGGAGTTGTGTATCTTCACCGGGAAATTGTTGATTAATTTTCATGAGCCGATTATTTGTAGCTATTTGTGAGTGACTGGGATCCAACAGGTGTTTAAGGAGGGCCCAAGTGCGCCTCATGCTGAGATTACCTTTCATCTGTTCACATACCTGGCCAGTTCAGAGGTATAAGTCTCTATTGTTGTAGCGGGAGAAGCTAACCTAACTTTAAGGCGCTTATTGTGTTTGTGCTTACGCCACCTACGCTGTATGCTGCGATAAGCGTCCCACAGATGATACAGGTGGGCATCTACTAATTCCGCAGGTATTTCGGGGTCTACGGGATTGTCGTACGTTTGTTATCGAGAATTTGGCTGACCCAGGTATGATACGTTTCAGAGGATATTTCAGGGGACTCTGACACTGCACAGGTTTCCGCAAAGGCATCCCAATCTGTAAGGTATTGCTGTCGGGGTCGGCGAACGATTTCAGATTGGATCCGTAGATCGAGTCGTATAATAAAGTGGTCGCTGCCGAGCGTATGTGGTGTGCAGAGCCATTTAACTTCTGGGATCCCGCGTGAGGAAGTAAGGTTCGATGAAGTATCTTTTTGCACGCTATTGTCGATTCTTGTGGGGATGGAGGTGTCGGACTCGATTGTAAAGCGCTGACCCTGGGTGAGCTCCCATAAGAGGCGGCCCTTGCGGGTAGTTTGTGTGTAACCCCAGGCTGTGTGGGGGGCATTGAAATCCCCTAATACGAGTAAAGGGTGAGGTTGCGAAGCCTGAACAGCAAGGTGAAAAAGTTGCTTGAATTTGTGTGAGTGCGCACGGGGGCTACTGTACTAACCTTGAAGCAAGAAAATGCAGTATTGAGACGCGAAAATAGCCTCCTAAAACAACAACTGCACACTCGTCCCGCTATCCCCTCCGTGCAATCAGAGCAGCAATCAACTCCGGCCTCCCAGGAGGTTTCCACTCAACCACCAATTAAGCGTAAAGCCACGGCTAACCCTAATACCTCTGACACTACATCCACCCTAACAGACGATCGTTTCGCAGGGATCGAGGCTGCATGCAAGACAGCTCTCGCGAACCAGAAAGAAGAGTGCTTACAGCTCCACCAAATACTCTTAGCCAACCAGGCAGCCATGCAGGTGCACCCATTGAATCACTTCGTGCCGATATACATAACTGCATGCGGGGAATCGCCGCCACTACCAGCAACAATACTTTGCCACAAAATACCCCCTGTAATGAATGGGCCCAGGATTGGCGTGAAAGTCACGAGTCAGTGGCCAGTGCGTGCGCAAGTAACGCTGCTTTATGCATGACACGAAAGAAGCAGAAGTTAGGGTACGAAAGCAACTACGCGAGACGAAAGATATCAGCGTTAAAAAAGGCAAGAGGCTAACGGAAATGTCCGCAATAAAGAAAGTAAACGTCCTACGGGGTTTTGTCGCAGCCCCTCGAGGTGTTGAAGTCCCGATGCGTGCGGAGTCGACGAGGACGTCACGGCGAGGCTGGCTCGATGACCGGTTCTAGGCCTCGTCGTAACCAGGCGCGGGACGTCGGGCAGGCATCGTCGACCTTTCCGATGAGTCATGGCTCGAGGGCGTAGCAGCGGGTGTGAGCGGAGGGTGCACCTCCAGGTGAATCCGGACCCGCGCTCTCTCGCCCAGCGCGTCACCAGCTCCAGGCACGGCCAGCCCACGGGTTGTCGGGATCAGCGGCGGACGGCTCTCGGGAACAGCAGCGGTTGCGCTCCGGGTCTTCCCCGAAACGATCACAGGGCCGCGCTCTCAAGCCCAGCGCGTCACAGGCGTCCCCTGATCACCTTCTGCACGCACTCGTTGCAGCTGCGCGCTCGGTCTCCTCTTCCTCTTCGTCCACGGGCACTTCATGACAATGACCCCGGGTCTAAGAAAGTTGTTGGGGAGCAACAACTATTCTCAAAGTTAAAAAGGCAGGGTGGAGTTGGAAGAAGTTCGCAGTACCGGTGGAAAAGTTCTTGCGCACAGTCCACAAGAGCACAGTCAGAACCTACCGGCACACTTCACCGCACAGCACTCGCACGAAAGGTATAGAAAAATACACTGAACAAACGTAGGGCCACAATTACGCGTTAAAAACCACTGAATAGCACACACTATGTACAAAAGAGAGGGGGACAGCCGAGGATTAAACTCCACTCGTGTAGTCAGCCCCTGGATTGTAGATGCCCTTGTATTCGTCAGAGGTTTCGTGCGGGCGACCCTGTGACTGGCTATCGATGACTCTGGTGCAGCCGATCGCTTCATCGCCGCGCCGATGGTGTCGCTTGCGGTCAGGTCGCGGCCCTTGAGTTGATGAAGCATTGGGTTCTGCTGGGATGGTCTTGCCTTCTCCTTTGACTGCTCTGCGGGAGTTCGGTTTTCGGGCCGCATTTAAGTCTTTCAGGCTCGTCGACCGGTGGCCGGGCAAACTTTTATGAAACGGCGGCGACTGAGTGGATACCTTGTCGAACGCGGATTCACAGTGTAGTCGTCGGACCGTCGACTTCGTACATGTTTCGTTGCACATGCGCGATGGCGTTTTGCTTTTGAACGCTTCTGGGTCTGGAGCGTCTTTGTCTTGGTTACAGCAAGTTAGCATGCCCCCTGCTGGTGCCCAAGATCCCGTCTTTCTTTTCTGTATATTATGCCGACAGGTTCCGCACGTTCTGACAAAATGTCGTACGTCTCGACGCAGGTCTGGCCAGAAACACTCTTGCAAAACGCGGTGGGTCGTCCTTCGAACACCTTGGTGCCCCGCCATGGTGCTCTCATGGGCTACTCGAAGGATGGGTTCCCGC
Source organism: Haemaphysalis longicornis (assembly GCA_013339765.2). NCBI lineage: Eukaryota > Metazoa > Arthropoda > Arachnida > Ixodida > Ixodidae > Haemaphysalis > Haemaphysalis longicornis. The sequence continues at coordinate 27,258 of JABSTR010001263.1, forward strand.
AGTTTCTTTGGAACGACCACTTGTTCATACGTTGGGCCTGTGGCAAGCTGGTACAGACGGTACAACACGTTGTCTGATTTTACAAACGAGTACATTTGTCCTTTTCTAGATGTAAAAGCCTTTCCCAACTTCCGGAAACAGCATCGAAGGGTCGGGTCTCGTAATTGTTCTTGAGTCAACTCTTCTCCGGGGATATCATCGCAGCTGATTCGAGGCCCAGTTAAACACTCATTCTCGGCCTTGCTTGTATTGGCGACAGCCAAACCAAACGATCGGTGGGCAGCTGGGTGGCTGCTGTGGCGACTACCACACATGGGCCGCGTTTTCCTTTGAGCTGCCAGTCGGGATCCGGTTCATGAGGCTCCCTCACGCCTTGAATATTCCCGAGCACGATGTCATAGATCAGTTGATCTACGCAAGCGGCGGTAACCGCGCCCACAAAGTGCGGCGTTTCGACGTAGACTTTGGCTTCCGGGAACTTCTTAACTGTTCCGTCCAAGAGCAGTACTCGGGTGCTTCTTCCCGTCAACTGGTTTTGCTGCGACCAAGTCTCGTCGGACAAGAACGGTATTGCTACCAGTGTCCCGCAAAACGGTGACGGGCTTTCCGGATAGTCTTCCTTCGACTACCGGCATTCCTTTCCCTAGGCAAGAATGTTCCTTTACGATGCCACACGAATACTTGATAGCAGGATTCTCATCGTGCGTGTCGTCGAGCTTGACGCACTGCTGTTGAGCTTCCCGGGGCTCAGTGAGGGCACAAGCAGCAACCTGCTCTGTTCCCCTTAATCCAATGTCCGCAGTGCTCAGTTTTATGCCCGTGGCGACCACAAGTAGCGCATCTTGCCGGTTCTTTCATGGAGTAACGGCACTCTTGTGCACGGTGTCCTGGGCGGTTGCACACAAAGCATTTCGGTGGCGCTTGCTTCCGCGAGTCGATTACGACTTCCGTTGTATCGCGGTCGTCTTCGGACACCTTTCCAAGGTTCGAGAGGTTTCGCCTCTAGGAAACGATCTGTAGCCTCGGCCAGGTCGTTCAGCGTCTTATACTCTCGCTCCTTCAGGAATATGACGAGCTTGGGATGGCAGCAGCGGATGAATTGTTCGCCGATCATTTGATCGCGAAGAGCATCGAATGTTTTTTGCACATTCGCCATCTCGATCCAGTGATCAAAATAACCGGTAAGCCTTGCCGCTAGTTGTTTCCCTGTTTCGCCTTCCTCAGCCCTCGCCTTCCTGAACTTTTCTTGGTAACCTTGGGCTGTGAACCGAAACCGCTGCAGCAACGCCCGTTTGACCTTGACGTAATCAAGGGACTCATTTGGCGGTCATACGGCCTATGATAGTACGAGCTTCACCGCTCAAGCACATGCTTACAGCCAGGGCCCATTTGTCCCGAGGCCACTGCTGTCCGGTTGCCACGCGCTCAAACCTTTGCAGGTACGCGTGCAGGTCGTCGCGTTTCTCATCGAAGTTTCTGCGGGTTAATCGCAGGCGGAATTGCAACAACTTCCCCTCCCGCGGCGACATTTGGTTGGCTGGTACCACCACCCTCTTGGAGTCGGATCCTTAGCAGTAGCAACTCCTTTTCCCTTTCTGCAGCATCTTTCGCTCTTTCCGCAGCTTCTTTCGCTCTTTTCAGCGGTTTCTCGGCTGGCTTCCCTCTCGGCGGCTCTAGCGGCGCGTTGCTCAGCCCGTTCGCTATATCCACGCCCTAAGCTCTTGTCCCGAGAGTCCCAGCTGAGTCCCCATTGCCATTAACTTCTCAAGATCCATGCTGTTGCAGCTAACGTTACCGGCACACTCGGAATGTCCGCAACAAAGAAAGGAAATGTCCGCAATAAAGGAAACGGAAATGTCCGCAATAAAGAAAGTAAACGTCCTACGGGGTTTTATCGCAGCCCCTCGAGGTGTTGAAGTCCCGATGCGCGCGGAGTCGACGAGGACGTCACGGCGAGGCTGGCTCGATGACCGGTTCTAGGCCTCGTCGTAACCAGGCGCGGGACGTCGGGCAGGCATCGTCGACCTTTCCGATGAGTCATGGCTCGAGGGCGTAGCAGCGGGTGTGAGCGGAGGGTTCCACCTCCAGTTGAATCCGGACCCGCGCTCTCTCGCCCAGCGCGTCACCAGCTCCAGGCACGGCCAGCACACGGGTTGTCGGGATCAGCGGCGGACGGCTCTCGGGAACAGCAGCGGTTGCGCTCCGGGTCTTCCCCGAAACGATCACAGGGCCGCGCTCTCAAGCCCAGCGCGTCACGGGCGTCCCCTGATCACCTTCTGCACGCACTCGTTGCAGCTGCGCGCTCGGTCTCCTCTTCCTCTTCGTCCACGGGCACTTCATGACACCCCCCTTCCTCCTAGTGAGTTTTACGATGAATAAGCGGGACGCCGAGTGTTCTGTTTGGCAGTGGAATTGCAGACGCTTTACCCGCAAACGCCCCAACCTGCAGTTACTTCTCTCGACTGAACAAAAAGCCCCTGTTGCAACAGCACTACAAGAACCTGGACCTAACGCCAAGTTGATGGGCTATCAGGCCTTCCAATCTCTGGATAACCCATACACTGCAGTATTGGTTCAACGTAATATATTACGTTGAACCAATATATTCCCGGTGAACGCTCACTATTTGGTAGTATTAATATTCCACATGATCAAGCGGATAGCGACGGATTTGAATCGGTTGTGTAAAATTTTACCCCATCAAATTTAACTGACCGTTTTGACAATTTTGTTTGTCTTATCGGTCTTATGCATGCATGACTAAGTTTTGCGTCTATGTAACCTGTTGTACGTGAGCGTATTGTCCAGCGGTGGTTTGGTCAATTTCAGCAATATAGTTTTTCGCTAAAACAAACAATAAATTTTCGTTTTGAGTCCTGCAATTCGTCAAGGTCTAATCCGTTGGGTTTCTCACACACAGTGTGGTAGCATCATTAAATACACGCCAATATTGGCGTCAGAAAATCATATTTTGATAATTAACCGTAGGCTAGAAAAACAAACTTCTGGCACTGGTCATTTTCTTTGAAATCAACGCATGATCTATTGAGCTGGCCGGCGCACTACTGTACAGTTGTAGTGTATTACAACTGTAGTGTATTACATGGGCGGAAGGATGATGACAATCTTTTTTTAGGTGTTGATGATAGTTGGATTTTTATGGCGCAAGGCCGACTAAGGGCAAAGAGCGCCAGAGAAAAGTTATTTAATGAAGTGAAGTGGTTATCACAAAAAGGTAGGTAAAAAAAAAAAACGTGTCAACCGAACATAGTAAAATAAGTTAAAGATAATGGTGATGGCTGGTGTATAGGGCCGGATTTGATTATTCGTGATAGGAAATGAGGTTTGAAAACTTAACGTCTGACAAATAATCAAACACACGTTTCACAGAAACACTGGCATCGTCACCTAGAAACAGTGATGGATGTAGTGAGATATGTTGTCTGTAGAGTTCTCTGAAGTGTTTGTGTCGTGTTGTGTGAAGTGCCTTACATTGTATGAGGATGTGGATCACGGATAGGGCCTCTCCGCACCTGCTGCACAGAGGTCTTGGAGATGCAGTGAGAAGGTGCGAGTGCGTTGCATGTGTTTGCCCTATCCGTAATCTGGCCAAGACGACTTCAGAGTATCTATTGCGTGTGTCGGTGGTGTATGGTCCCAAGTGAGGTTTTATTACGTGTAACTTGTCTGTTTGTTCACTCCAGTGTGTTTGCCATGTTTTGCGAAGTTGTTGTCTGATGTGTGGTTTCACGTCGGTGTAGGGTAATGTGGTTATGTCTACTGTATTCAAGAGTGTAGCAGCAGCAGCCATTCGGTCCGCTGCTTCGTTCCCGGCTATACCACAGTGGCCAGGGACCCAGCAAAGAACCAGTTCAAATTTGCGTACATACACAGACATAATACCCTTGACGATTCAGATTGACAACGTGGTTTTTCGAAGGCATTGTTGACGACAGTGCCCGCAGAACACTGAGGGAATCTGTATAGATAATGGATTGTGGGATGTGGCTTTGAAGTATATGATTGACAACAAGAAGTACACCGTAAGCCTCTACCGTAAAGATACTAGTATGACTTTCCAGAGTCTTGGGAGGGGCTTTCTGGCCTTCTCTACTGACCTGGACGTCGCAGCCCGTTCCTTCCGCTGCGATGAAAGCCGGAAGGGCTCGACGTCCATGTGGTCATCTGATGGCAAGGGGGTGCCCAGCGGACTGGGCCCCCTTGACGTGGTACCCTTTCGGGTTCTTTGCTTGCGCTGTCAGTGCCGAAGGCGTGGGGAGCACCACAGATGGCACATGCAGTGAGGTGGAGGAGGGGGTCGCTTCGACTGCCTCCGTCTCCATCTCCGTGCCCTCGCGTGTGGTTTGGGACGGTGGAGCGGAAGTGGAGGATGCAGCATCACTCCCACCAGACGTGGATGCCACCACAGCCGCTGCTGGCCCAGCGAGCGGTGCGGAGGCGGGTTGGGCTGCAAGAGGCAACCCAGGGGGGGGGGGGGGGGGCGGGCGGGACCAAGTCCGACTCTCGGTACTGGGTCCCCGCCGAAACAAGACGCCGCTCCGCCTCCCGGCGAGCTGCGTCGGCGTACCTGCCCAGAGGGAAGGAGGCGAACCTCTTCCGCGCCTCTGAGAAGGTGATGTTTTCGGTTACCTTGATGTTTATGATTTTCTTTTCAAGTTGAAATTTTTCACATTTCCTGGAGTAGGCCGCGTGTGGACCCTGGCAGTTTATGCAAAGAGACTGTTGCACGTTACAATTTTCGGACGCGTGGTCGTGCTGGGCGCATTTCGCGCAGGTAAGTCGGCCGCGACAGGAGTTCGTGCCGTGCCCGAACCGTTGGCACTTGAAACAGCGCCGCGGGTTCGGGATGTAAGGCCGGACTGGACATCGCACGAAACCTGCATTGATGTATTCCGGAAGGCTCGACCTGTCAAAGGTTAGGATGATGTGCTTTGTTGGTATGTGTTTATCATCTCTTCGTATAGTTATTCGCCTGACCGCGGTTACGCCCTGGCCACGAAGGCCCTCCAGCAAGTTGGCTTCAGTTTCATTCAGTAGGTCATAGTCGGAAATAACGCACTGGGAGCTGTTTAGGCAGCGGTGGGGCGTGACTCGGATTGGCAGATCGGCGATGCTGGTTTGAGCAAGAAGTTTTTTGGCCTGATCCTGGCTACTGACCTCGACAAGAATTTCACCGGTTCGATGTTTTTTGGCCTTATACGACCCTCCAACAATGCCGTCAAGAAACTTTGAAATGAGAAATACCGACTGTGAAGCAAGAGGTTTTGATTGGTCTACAGATTCCATCACGATGAAGCGAGGATAGTTGTTCGGTTTAAGAGGACTCAAGTCAGGAAGTGGTGGAAAGAAAACTTCGCTGCGGCCCCTTTTCGGGGGCCGATCACATCTGGGGGGGGGGGGGGGTTGGGAAAATGCCATATGATACATTGGAAAGCAGGGAGACGGGGGTACTTTCTCCTTTGACCTTACCCTGGTAGTCAAAGAGGTCCCGGAGCCCATCGGCCGGAGCTTGACCAAGGCTCCGACGGCCACCGTTCACGGCTTCTAACCCTTTACCTTTCAACTTCTAGCCACGGTAGGTGACAGCTTAAGTATGGGGGGCAAGGGGTACGCGGTGTCGCCACTCACCGTCACCAAGATTACTCAAGGTGCCCCGTGCGGGGTTTTTTTAGGTGTTAAAATTCAGTTGAAACTGGAAATGTCCGAGTAAAAGATACTATGAGGCTTTGCGGACAGCCGTGGGAGGGGAAGGAGGGGCTGCGGACCAATTTATGACGCCTAATTGATTTGAACCTGCGCAGCACTTGAGGTACATAAACGTGTTTGCTTATGCTATTTTATCGTTCTGCTGCCTTATTTTTACTTTATGAGAAAAGCGACTGTCATTGCCAGGAATCAAGCCGAAACTTCGTTTTCACTGGCCCTGTACCTTCTGCCATGTTTTAGAGATAAAATTGTTTCAAATGAGATTGTTACATAAAGCATTCTAATATCAATGTTTGCAAATGCAGCAATACCATTACAGTTTTCTAAGCTCCGCGCCCAAGGGACACACCAATCTGTGACTTTCTTCATTTTTATCCAATCATTGGTGCAAGTGGAGCCCATGAATAGTCTTGTGGACATTGCACAAGTCAAGAAAAAAAAGAAAAACGTGTTGGAATTTTAAGAATTCTACACACCCTATCGCTAGTTACACAACCGTTTTTTTTAATTTGTTTTACTTCTGTTTGTGTTTGCATGACATAGACGAGCTCAAATAAGCATCGTTTTCGACGTTTATGCAGTCGCTAATGCCGCATTTAAGTTTTAAACCCCGAAAGAAGAAAAAAACCCCGGGCCATCTACAATAACGTGAAATGTGGGGAGGGGTGAAGCATGCACTGTATAAGTGTATTCTTGGCGTCTTGGCGTTTTTGCCAACGGAGATAAAAACGTTGGGGGTAAAGGTATACAGTTTTGCTGTAAAAGTCTCGTGTCTTTGAAGCACGAAGCGTTCTAGCGCGAGGCGTAAACGAGTGTCCCGGAGTTTTTTTAGTACACGTTACGAATCGTTCCAGCGCTAGGCGTAAACGAGTGTCCTAAGTTTTATTTTTTTCGTGCGCGCTACGTTCTAGCGCGAGGCGTAAACCAGTATCCCAGTGTTTTGGTACCGTGACTACATGAGACGACGGTTACAACTACGACAGGAGACGTCGACAGCCCGAGCCCCAAACGGGCTTCGCCCCTAAATACCATGCGAGGTCTGCGGCGGCCTCAACAACTACAGCCGTGACGCCACGCAAACACATCTCGCGTCATTTCGCCACCAGACTCCCCATAGGCCCATGTATCAAAATCCGGTTTGCCGTTGCACTTCCCCCCAACCCTACGCTGGGGTAAGCACGAGGCAAGTACGGGGCCTAAGGGGCAAGTTAACTAGCCTGTCGTCTGTCGGCATAAATTTGAAGTACTGGTACCAGAGCACGGCCATGACCAGAGCCATGACACACAGTGATCCAAACGCCTATACTTTTAATACATCAAAATTGAAACAAAAAACGGGCAAAATTCGTTAGGGGCGCTGCGATCGCAAGACTTAAAAATGTGGCGCAGTGGTACAATACTCGCTTCACATGCAAAAGGCCGAGGTTCGATCCCCACCAGGGCAGTACAGTTATGTTTCTTTAGCTTTTCACTTTTAATACCAGCGAGACCTTAGGTAACTACGCTTAAAGGTTACTATATTGGCATTTACTATTTATTTTCTGTTCGGCACGCTGTGCAGTGTCATACTCTGACACTGAAATTGATATTCGTGCTTCCTTGGAACAGACAATCACGAGCAAAATTGTAGTTTGAGATTATAAGAAAAACAACAGCACCGCAATGTTCTTAGCACCGAATACGTCATATACATATTTACGCCTAAATACATAGAGTTTCATACAAATATTATTGTATGAAACTGTATGTCTACAAAGTAATCCCTCGTTATAAGAAGTCAGCGGGACGGCGAGAAATTTTGCCATAAGCGACCACAAGGAAAAAGCTAAAGAAGTTAAGCTTTATTTGCGCCACAACTGCGAGGAATCAAAACACAATGTATTCAGTGACGCAAAACTTTATTCAGGTGAAGAAAAGGCCGTGAGCTTTGGCTGTTTCAAGTTCTTGCCGAGTGCGAGCAACCCCTGCTCCCATATGACCAAGCATTGCATGAGGCTCTGATCGCGGCCCATGCATTCAACTTTACTTCGCAGCAGGCGTAAGTGCTCCTGCGTCTGCATCATAGTTGGCTCATCTTGTGGCTCTTCGTCCAACTGAACGTCCGCCTGACTGAACGCAGCGGGCTACGCTTTGGATCACGCCGATAGCGTGATCCACACCGATAGATAGTTTAATCACGCCGATAGCGAGGCGCCATCGATCCAGACATGTAGCGGTGTGTTTGGATCCGTCGGCTGCAAGCGTGAGTCACCGACAGGGGGGCCTGCTTGAAAGGCGCACGTAGTGGAGGCTTCGCGACACAGCCGAGGAGTGTTGCACAAAGCCCAACGCATTGCAGCCCGCTGATTCGTAACACCCTTTAAAAGTGGCCGCTGCCTTCGCTCCTCATTTGCTCTCCTGTCTGCGAGGCATTCAGACGCCGGTCAGCAAAGCAGCGAGGAGTTGACAAGAAGGCGATCGAGGGCAGTGACCGGCGTCTGAACGCCTCGCAGACAGGAGAGCAAATGAGGAGCGAAGGCAGCGGCCGCTTTTAAAGGGTGTTACGAACCAGCGGGCCGCAATGCGTTGGGCTTTGTGCAACACTCCTCGGCTGTGTTGCGAAGTCTCCACTACGTGCGCCCTTCAAGCAGGCCCCCCTGGTCGGTGACTCGCGCTTGCAGCCGACGGATCCAAACACACCGCTACATGTCTGGATCGATGGCGCCTCGTTATCGGCGTGATCAAACTTCGGTTGCGGCCGACGCAACATGCTTCAACTTGTCCGAAAGACGCGGAAGCCGTTGCGGAGACCTCCTCTCTCCCCTCTTTCGAACTCAGCGTGCGCCGCTACTAGCGACCGCTCACAAACTCTGGAAAGAGCGTTGTGTGTGCCTGTGCCGTTCGTGTCGTGTGCACAATCTAGAGGGAACGCTTGTTTGACCGTTAGCGCTTTGGGTACAAATAAGACTCCCCAAGCGCTGTAGTTCTTTCCTGTTTGAGCAGGGTATCAATACTGTCACTCTGCTAGAGTCCTGTACTGTAACCTCGCCCATCAGGCATTGTTCTTGCCTGGCTTCGGCCATCTCTCGCCATGAAGTAAACAAGTTAAGTTTACCTTCGGCTTCTGGTCTTCTTCAATGCTGCAACATTGTCTGGCCGCTCGCTTCACCACGCTACCACACGCATGTCGGAGGCGATGGAGCTCGGCTCGGGTCGGCCTTCCCGTATGCAACAAGGGGGCGTGCGGGCGTCACGGAACGCTACGAGAGTTTCGCTCAACAAAGCGCCGCAAAGGCCGTGGCTCGAGTCGGAGATTGTGTTTGTTGAGTACAAAAACGATTAAACGCTCATTGTGGGTACACAGCGCAATCATAAAAACTGAGCGGCTTTGCACTGGGGCTTTACATGATCACTGGGTAATTTTTTCCCGAGGTGTGCAGCCGTGAAGCTTTCAAACCGAGAGTTTCTCGGCGCTACGTTGTCGACGACACTGCTAATTCTACGGTTCGAGTGTCGGTGTTCGCGACCAATCTCCAGGAACAAAATTTAGTGACCCTACCACGCATTTGGACCGTTTGTCCAAAATTCGCCGGGGAAACACCAGCTGGCATTGACCCGCCATGGTGACAGCCCGACCCCCTGGTAACATGTTTTTGACTTGAGAGACGGACTGGATAAGCTTTCAATCACAATTTGTAGCCAGCAAGTATTGTTTCATATAACTGACGTACAATGCTCCGGCGTACGCTGTATATACCGGTGCGACGGGTACGGCTGTAGAAAAATTAAAGGTGTCATTCCAGCCAAACGTCCCAGCCGTAACATCGACCATCTAGAGCCCACAATGCTCCCTCAAAGCGTTCTCGTCCAAAAAAAAATTGTTCTTTTGTTAGCCGCCCTTTTATTTCCAGGGTTTAACGCGAAGTTACGTGTGTCAAAAAATTCATTAAAAAATCACTTCTTTTTCAATCTCCACCATTTTTTCGTGGACATCATCTCGAGGCTCTGCGCTGCTCTATGCCGCATTTAAAAAAAATGTTTTGCTTTTTTTTGCTGTCATTACGCCATTCAGAAAATACACGATGTTGAACATTATCAAACATTTTTAGCAAATACAAGCACATTCTCTCAACCAATTAAGCAATCGTTGCTGTATTTCATCATTGTGGACAATTTGTAAAAAATATATTGACTCTGGAAAAAGACGAAATGTGCGAGAAAAATTTGTCAAATTTGGAAAAATCTCCTTTCTGATCCATATTCACCCCATAGCTGAGAATTGTTGTGCTAGTAGTAAAAATCTCAAATACAAGGCATTCGCTTGTAAAAATGGTCGCAGTTTATTTCAGAAAGTTTAACCTGAACAGTTCTTGTTTCAGCAGAGAAAAGAATTTTTGAATTTGTGTCTCGACACTACCTCACCATGTTCCACAGAGCGTCTTCTCTGCACGGCATGTGCCTGCCTGCATGAAAGAAGCGCGATCCAGCGAATTCATGCTGCAAGAATACATTTTCCTGCAATGGTATTTCGTAGCATCAAAACGGGAAAAAAAAACTGCGGTTGATTCCCCTGTCATAGAAATCGGTAAAACACGAAAGTGAAATGTGCAGCGAAATCCGCAGCGGAGCATGATTTGGGGGTCGGTTGCTGTCTTGTGGGTGTCACTTGTAAAGCGACGTCCTGCTGGCGGGTCGCATCGGCAAAGGTGTACTGGCGTCATTTCCCTGACGGATATGACGTCAGTGAAATCTTGGTGTATACCGGCATAAAACATTTTCGTGTTAAAATATCAAACCCGAAAACGAAGAACCCTAAGTAACTGTACTCCGAGTCCTTAGTACTAAAGGTTGCTTCCCCGCAAGAACCACCTGCGTGCAGGGGTGCACCCTTTAGAAGCCGCTTGCTCCGTTGTACTGGCGTCATTTTCGTGACGAATATGACGTCACCGAAATCTTTGTGTATCCCGGAATAAAAAACTTTCGTGTTAGAAGTATAATTCGTGTGTTGGTGGAAAAAATACAACGTGCAGCTAGCGGTGGTGCGCCCTTCTATGATACGTGTACACTCAACGGCAGGCTTGACATTGAGGGTATGCCATACGTGGTATCTTTTATGTCTGCAGAACATTAGGAAATAAACAGCGGCGTAGTCATTGATCTACACAGATTTATTTGCATGCGTTAGCGGGAATCCCATCCGCCGATGCTTTAAAGGCACATCTGATGTCCAGCCAGCCGTTGAGTTACTCCTATTCATACAATGGGCGCACCACCGCTAGTTCCACGTTGTACTTTTCCCAAGAACACGCGAATTATCCCTTTTCCCTGTACAGACGCTACGAAATACCATTCCAGGGAAAGGTATTCTTGCAGCGTGAACCCGCTGGCTCGCGCGTCTTTCATGCAGGCAGGATGCCGTGCAGAGAAGGCGCTCTGTGGAACATGGTGAGGCAGTGTCGAGACATATATTCAAAACATTTTTTCGCTGCTAAAACAAAAGCTGCTCTGATTAAACTTTCTCAAGTAAACTGCGATCATTTGTACAAGCGAATGCCTTGCATTAGATATTTTTACTACGAGCACAACAACGCGCAATTTTGGGGTGAAAATGGATGAGAAAGAAGATTTTTCCAAATTTGGCAAATTGTTTCTCGCACGTTTCTCCTTTTCTCAGTGTCAACATATTTTTAGAAATTGTCCCCTATGATGAAATACAGAAAAAAATGCTTCATTGGCAATTGCAGAATGTGCTTGTAGTATTTGCTAAAAATGTTTGAAAATGATCAACATTGTGTATTTTCTGAATGGTGACAGAAAAAAGGAAAAAAAAATGTTTCGAAAATGCGGAAAAGAGCAGCCCAGGACTTCAACATGATGTCAACAAAAAATGGTGGCGATTGAAAAAGAAGCGATTTTTTAATTAATTTTTTGACGCACGTAACTTTGCGTCAAACACTGGCCAACAAAAGAACGGAATTTTTTTTTTTGGACGAAAACACTTTGAGGGAGCATTGTGGGACATACGAGGATGGCTCACAATTTTTACTGAACAAATCCGTGACGGTCGACTTTACGGCTGGGACGTTTGGCATGGAATGACCCAAAGCCATGTAAATGCAAAGTAATGTAGGCTTGAAAATTCAGCTTGAGCGAAAACCACAGGACCTAGGAAAAAAAAAAAACACGGGCACAATGCTTTGTGTGCGTGTTTCCTTCCTAAGTCGTGCGGTTTTCGTTCAAGCTGAATTTTCAGCTCGATATGAACCAACTCGCCCAACACCAAGCCATTCTAATTAGGCAATGGGAAAATAAAACCCACGGAATTTTTTATCGTGTACCGTGAAACATTTTCGCAAGGTGAAATAGCAGACTGGTCTTCAGTGCGACCACACATTTCTGTTCAATAGTACTACCAGAGGAAACGGAGTAGCTGCTGCTCAGATATTTGTGTGGGTTAAAGTAAAGCCCCCACAAATGCACAAATGCCCAAACGTTATTCAAGCAATGCTCAGCTTAGCAGCTCAAAGTACTGCAATCCAACAAGTAAACAGCAATGTCTGATGGGACGGGGGGATTGGCGCCAGCATATATACTTGCTTTTTGTAAGCCTCGTTGGATGTTCCCGAAGCCTATTTAGATGAAGCACAAAGCGATTGGCATCCACTGTGTGGGTTCAAATCTAGGGATAGAGGGTAAAGCACACGTGTTGTCCTCTTCTTGTGTATCGTCTCTGCGCTTTAAACATGAGTCAGATCCACTAGCTCAACTTTCCGTTCTAGGTGTACAGGCGTTTTCTTATTGGCCGACTGTGTTTACTGGCAGATTCTCCTACGACGCGGTGGACACTACGGTGAAAGGATATGTAGGGGAGATCCGTAGGTGCGGGCGAGACGTCCCGCGGTTCACGATCTCCGATGATCTGGAGCACTGGAGTTAGCAACTGCGTCCCCCTCGGCTCGGCCTTGCATACTGCATGAAACAATACTTGTTAGCTTGAAGCGGTGCAAGGAGGTTTATCCGACCATTTTTGCCGTCAACAACAATAGAATAGCGGGTCATGAAGATTTCTGAAGTATGAATAATGCGGGATTACTAGGGTGAACAGACGTCCCATTATGACCGGTACAATCCCGTTTTTGAGGTCCGCATCTGCCGTCCCGTCCTTTTGTCCCAAGAAACCATACGTCCCGTTTTCGCAGGTCTGCATAGTTTCGAAATTGGCGCCAAACAAGTTGACCGAACCAAGAGTATGCCAACTCACTACAAGTATGTTTTTTTTCTTCAAATTTGACCTTATATACATTAAAATACTACAAGGCGACTCATTTCAACCTATTAGCGAAGAACGCCTTCAAGTTTCTTGCCGAAGACGAATTTGAACAGGCATTATTGCACCAATGGACCACTGTCAAGCAAAACATTGCAAATAAGGTGGAAGATTGAAACTCTTCAGGTCTCTGAGATACGGGCGCAAGCCTTTAAAGAGGTTACAACACGGGATATACTGAGATATCTCGCGTCACCGAACTGGCCCTGTGTTTTCCTGGAACCACGGCTCTAGCGGAGCGCGTTTTTTTTCACTGCGAACCAGTGGCGTAGAGAACTTTTTTTCCTGGGGGAGCCAAAATTATGCTACCACAGACATCATCATTATCATCATCATCATCATAAATTATATTGTTATTGCGGTTTTTTAAACGCATCGTAATTTATTTGCTTTGAATACTTCTGCAGCGTCTGCACAGTGCTGCTACAATGACTAGCATGCAAAAAAATCACAAATCACCCAGCAATGTAAAACCAAATGAAACCCAACCAAATATTCACTGTGCATCACAGACGCTGGAGAGCACAGTAAAAAGAGGTCCGTTAGTGACTTCATGACGACCGTGCTTTCTACAGGAGGCAACGGTAGCTGCCACAATTCTAAACCTTTTTTCATTTATCAGTGCAAAAGAGATGTGCTCATATAAATAAATAAAATATAAAAAATCGGAAAGGAAACACATACTTTAAGCACATTTATATACATGCCCCCGAATCGGGAACATACTACTACGACACCTGCACATTAAATGCCACCAAATGAAGGCTTACACGAGGAATATTGGAAAAGCAAGTGAGTTAAATACAAAGGTCAGTTGAACCATGTGTGCAATAATAAAATTTATTCTTAAGGTACTTGCAGGCACAACGGATAATTTATTTTAATTTTGTTTATGATACGGAATCATTCATATTTCGTAACATACAGCCGCACTGCTGATATGTCTGCTGACAACTTGTTGAAGCGTGAGTAATTATGCGATTGGTGCAAACCGCTTAGGCAACTATGGTTTTCTAAGAAATCTGAACTGGTTAGCGTAAAGAGTTATTGGTCATACTGTCCAGTGTAGCTGGCTAGTATCATGATAGTACGACCCCGATACAAAAGGCAAAGCCAATGTACCGACGATCCTTTGATTGGTACAGCAGGCATAGAAAATTTCAGCGGGAAGATTGGCTTGCCAAACGCTTTATAGGAAGGCTTTTCCACTATATATCTGCTAAAAATGGGCAACGTCGAAATCACAATATTTTCACATTTGAGGGCATTCATGATTCGAAAAATATCGCCTAATTAGTGACCAGCGCCACCGGAATTTCGACTGAATATCGTCTGAACCTTTGTCATTTAGCTTCTTCAGATAAACCTAACTTTGATGGAGCCGTCTGGGGCTCAGAAAAGGTCTTTCAGGTGCCTCTTCACTGAGGGAGCCATGCTCCCCCATTCGTACATTAGGGGGAGCCATCGCTCCCCCCGACGCCCCTGCTGTGAACTCAACGTGGACATCAACCTGCTGTCAACATTGCGTGCAATGTTACTTATGCGGCTTCACGTTCTGCACGAACGCGAAGAATTTGGCAACAAAGTCTTGTGGGATGAAGTCCTACTTGCTATCATCATTCGTCGGCAAAATACACCAATGAAGGACCCCAAGGGGGACTTTCGAAATGAATGCTCGTTATTGAACTTTGATTTGGATTGCTCTCTATGCCTGGTTAAGGGCGCACATCAAAATGCGACGTTTTAAATAAGAGCAGTTGTCGTTTTAAAATGCTTTATTCCAAACTCAACCTTTTCTTTTTCGTGTGCCCCTCCCCCTCCCCACTGTTGTGTCCCGTTCTCTACCTCTAGGAATATGGTCACCCTAGAGATTACAGAAGAGGTAATCCACTATCGGATACTTTTTGCCAGTTCTTAATGGTGTAACACCTTCCGGAGAGAACAAACTCACCCTATTACTAGCGAGAAGTCTTCGAGTATGTCTGGGGGTTCCCAAGGCCACGTCAAGCCCCCTTGTGCTCGCAGAAGCACGAGAGTATCCTGTTGTGGCTCTGCGGCTAAGGGAAATAACTCGGCACCTGTGCGGAATATTCACGCAAGACGCTTCCCACCCACTAGCAGAAGCAATATTGAAGCGAACAGGTTCCAGGATCCCTGCCATGCTGCAAGACTACCAGGCACTCCTTCCTGGATTCTCACGTTGACCTGATCCTAGTGCCCCCTCGCTTCTTCTGCAGCCTAATATTACTGCTCGAATACCAGGCATCGACAAGAAAGAGAGTGTTCCTTTTTCTGCATTGGTCCAACTATAGTGGTGATGCATATGTACAACGCGCATGTGGACAAGTTACATGTGTACACGGATGGATCGTGCAATGGACGTAGCTTCGCTTACGCGTCCGCAATGCCTGAATTAGGTGTGGAGCAGATGTTCCGATTGTCTCACAGAACATCCTCGACAACTGCTGAACTGTGTGCCATTGTAGAGGCTGTGAAGTGTATTGCCACAAGGCAGCAAAGTGCTAGGTGGGCTGTCTGCTTAGACTCAAAGCCAGAATTTCTGCTCCTATCAAACATTCAGGCCAGAAACGGGTACCAAATATTGGCTCTTACGATTGCTGAACATCTTCAAAGCAGCCAGTGATAAAGGGCATGTCGTATATTTGCAATGGGTACCGAGCCACACGGCCTAAAAGGAAATGAAAGAGCAGACAGACTCGCAAAACAGGGGCACGACCACGGCGACGAGCTCACTGTTCGTCTTCTTGCTGATGACATAAGGATCATCATCCGGAAACTGAGTGAGCAACGGTCCGCAGAGGCGTGGTTTGATCAGGACATTAAGCGGTTATGCTGTACGCAATATAGACCCAGACTTACAGTCCCGACTGAATGGGGAGCTGCCCCGAAATGTGGAAACTCTGTTCCATCGTATGCGATTGGGCATTGCCTTTCTGTTCAAAATTAGCCGTGCAAACTTGCCATCGTGAGCACGCGGAGCGCCCGAAGAACGATGTTTCCGACAGGACGTTAGACTGCCCATTATATTCCCAGTAAAGACGCGCACTCTGCAACAAACTGCCATTAGATCTCCGTCGTGTGATGTGTTTAACATCTTTACTAGGACCATGACCTGATGCGGGTCTTCAAAATAAGGTTGTTCGTGCGTTCTATGTGTTTTTTACCTCAACGGGAATTGCGTCAAAGTATTAGGTGGCGTATTAGCTTTTTACCGTGAATCCGTGAACCCAGGAGGACATTTTATAGACAACTACTAGAACTCACGAAAATTATGGGGAACAGTTTATTTGTATAGCCGGGTCTAGGACCCTTTGCTGGTGAAGTGGAGTAGCCGGGCGCACATTTGCTCTCAACCTCCCCAATCAATAAACCAGTTAAACCACCACCACAGAAAACGTCAAAAACCATGGAAGTATTGCACGGCGGACCCGAAACCGAAACTATCTCGAGCTTCCCCCAAAATGAATGGGAGGCTTAGCGCAAAAGAAGACGAGGGCGTCTTTTTTTTTCGTTAAGCCTCCCATTTAGTAAGTACATATTAGCCCAACAGCACGCTTTGTTGAACACACCCAAAATAACCGCCAAACTACGTTCTCAGAATTTCACTTCATTTCAACAGCATAAAGTTTTTCCTAAAGAAATAGTAGCATTGACACAAACGCAATAGCGAATGCACTAAATTTAGAACGTTAAACATCGTCCAATCGTGTTGCACGATGTGTTCGCCTCATAGGAAACGTCACGAGAAATGGCAAGGAGAATGCAGAAAGAACATCACTTTGGAATTCATTTTTCTAGTTAATAAGTTCACAAAAACGCACTCAGAGTAGTTGAAACCTGGCCTGTAAGACTCAAGACTTTAATCTGCACAAGCAATCTCACAATGTTCTTAAATCACTACCGTGTTACTTTAACTGGTCCCTGAAACGAATTATTCAAACTGCTGTTTGTATTTTAAATGCATAGACTCATCATTCATACGGTCTATAAAACAGTATTTAATTTATAAAACCCAGAAGAAGAAGGAGTAGTAGAAAAGACAAGGATACGTCTTGCGATGTGATTGGACGATGCCAAAGTTTTATACTTCATGTATACGCACTTGATTGATTGTCAGTGTCAATTTTTAGAAGAAATTTTAGTACTATCGGCAACAAGCACATGCATCGGAATGTAGTTGTTGACGCACAAGACTGGATGACCAGCTGTGGGGGCTCAGCGGCTATGGCGTTGTGCTGCTGAGACCAAGGACGCGGGTTCGACTCCGGCCGCGGCGGCCGCTTTTCTGATGGAGGCGAAAAGCGAAAACACCCGTGTGTTCGAGATTTCGGCGCACGTTAAAGTTCCCCAGGTGGTCGAAATTGATCGGAAGACCTTCCACATTGGCGCGCCTCATCGCCTGTGCAGCGTCGGTGCGTTAAACCCCGTAATAAATAAATCAGGTTGAATGACCATTACGTGTCATTATTTCAGAGAATGGAACGTGGCGTAAAGCTGTTGCTTTGTTTTTACAATCTAAACTTAACATGCTACCTATGGGCGACCCTTGCCTAGGCAAAGACCCCAATGACATTTCGTTTATTTCAAGTAATGAAAAAGGTCTTAACGCCAGCTCCTTCGACATCAAAGGCTTATACTACTCTTGGGGCCCCATACGTTGCTACAGTGCGTTGAGAGCCGCACGACAATTTGGCACTGGTGCATTCCAGATTAGCTGTGGTATTTCTGTGAGCAACTTTCCTTAACTGTTTGGCTTCTACTTGAAGTCGCCGTTTGCATCGTGAAACAATAGCACGTACATTCAAAAAGCGGTGTGTGTATAGGCTCTGGTATCGCTCCCATCTTAAGGGACATCTTTCTAGCTTGTCACGACCGTCTTCTTGTTAGCCACCTTGGCAATGCGGTTTCACCCAAGGATTTCTGCTTTGTGGATGAGTTTATGATATTTTCTGCTCATGCTCGTCAAGATATTACAAATTTTGAGAGTGCTGTTTCAAATGCGCTCTGCATCTTCAAAGACTGCTTATCGCCCTTTGTGTTCACCCACTAACTACCCGTCGATGGTGCGTTAAGATTTCTAGATCTGGGGCTCGACGAAACCACTACTGCATTTCCTATTCGCGCCTTCAAAGTTAGTAAAACGCGGAATTGCAAATCTATGTTTCCCAAAAGCCTTGCACAAGTCTTGAAGCCACTCTACGCAGACTAGCCTTCTCGCTCAGGCGTCTCGTTTGAGAAGCGCTGGGTATACGGAGCCTCTTTCGGTGTCCGTGGCAGAAAAATTGCTAAAGAAAACAATCAGGCTGACACTGCATTGACGGAATGCGCGGCCAGCGAAAAAAAGCCCCTCACGGTACTGCTGTATCTACACAAGGTTTCGCACAGCTTAAAGAAGAAAGTCAGAAAGTATGGTCAGAAGGTTCTCTGCCCGAGAAAAATTAGTACGACTAAGCAAACGTGTGAATCCCCGTGCCGGACGACGCAATAATTGCTCCCCATGCAGAGGAAGCAGTTTGTAGCATGCGCTGTCGGTGTCTTTTATTTGATTTCGCTCGATTGCGGGAGGAAGTACATCGGGGAAACGGGCTAGATACTTAAACGAAAGATTAAGGGAGCATCACTACAATGTCAATGTTCAAGGCCACTTGGGCATTCATTGTCGAGACTGCGGCTGCGCCCCCCGGATTTGATAAATGTACGATAATCTGCAAAAACCGTGATCAGCTAACGCGCGAAATCATTGAAGCGGAACAGATACATCGGCTGGGGGAGCGTTGTATCATCATGCCGTCAATAGCCCTCGCCAAAAATTAATTCCGATATCTCGCCGAGTCAAGATAGAGATTCGTTATTGTGAAAAAGTGAGATGTCACGCCGAATGATTTTCTTTGTTCCCACCATATATATTCCGGGCGGTATTGTCCTTAAAGCTTGTTGGTCAGCGGCCGTCCTGTGTTCTTCTCGTCCTTTTCTTTTGCGCTATAAATCTGTGTCGAATATGAAGCACCAACATGCCAAAACTTCCACTATTGCACTGTACCCTAATTGTAATTAGACTTCCATAAAAGGAATGTGTATGGCACGTCACAGGTGGCCCGTATATGTGTATGGTCATTCCTGTGGAAAAGCTAATGCCAGGAGTGCATTTAGATTTAAACTAAAAGCGTACTCAGGCGAAGCTGAATATTCGCACCTGACGCGCTTATATTCTCGTGATTGGTTTGCTGAATTGGGCAGTGAAGGTGATTGTAGAGTGCTTCGGACGTTCATATAATGCGGAAGAGCCTGAATATCCACCGAGATTAAAGATCCACCGAGATGGAAGGTCCAATCGTGCCTGAATGTCCAACGATATGAAAGATCTACCGGTACGAAAGATCCACAGTTGGACCTTTCGTCTCGTTGGATTTCTCGTCTCGTGGGACCTTCAGGCACTGACTCTGGAGCAACCCGAGGTCTTCGGCCGTTCGATCAGTTGCAGCTGTCTGCTGGGGCAAGATCTGGCTAGTTCCCTTTCCCACTGCTCCCGTGAGGGGTTCACTTACCTAACAGATTGTATATTGTCATGAAGCCAAAGACGACGAAGTTGTCTTGAAGGGAAATCAAGTTTATTGGAGCGAACTTGTGCTCTCCTCATAACTCAAAGAATGCTAAGGCGGCTAAGCAACAGTCAACAGAGTGACGTGCGCAGGCGAGTGTCGGTGAATCGAATGCCAGGGCATCAGCTCTGCGGGCGTTAGGCTGTCGGCGCGAGAGTTTCTCAAACAGTTGAATTGCATCCACAACACTGTAGATCAAAGGAAGATTATTCTAGGCTGGTGATGTCAATTCGGAACAATCTCCCTAACAAAGGAGATAACACGCGCGGCAAAAAGAATGAAACATGCGCTTCACTTGGCCAAAGGATAACACAGATAACAAAATCCGGCGCAGCCGGTCGGCAAAAACAAAAACAAACCCAAAACATAGTTTGTGGCGTTACCCCCCTCTAAGAGGGCATCGACCCGATGTTAAAATAAAAGGCAGTCCGTACAAACAACAAAAAGTCCGTCATCTTGCGTAGTAAGGTTTGAGGCAAACCACGTGGACGACTTGGGGCTGCGTGCGTCGTCGTGATGTTCCGGAATCACCATCGGGGATCACTTCGTAGTTAAGTTGGCCAACACGTTGTAGAATCCGATAGAGCCCGAAATATCGTCGCAGAAGCTTCTCACTGAGTCCACATCGTCGGATGGGAGTCCAAACCCACACACGATCCCCTGGGTGGTACTCGGCGTCTCGGCGTCGTAGGTTGTAGCGTCCAGCATCCACCACCTGCTGGTCCGTTGTGTGAACTCGAGCGAGCTGGCGGGCCTCCTCCGCACGCTGAAGGTATCATTGGACGTCGGCGTTGATGTCTTCTTCTACTTGCGGAAGCGTGGCGTCAAGCATCGTAGTTGGCCGTCTTCCGTAGGCAAGCTCGAACGGTGTCATCTGCGTAGTTTCTTGGATAGCCGTGTTGTACGCAAACGTGACATACGGAAGGACGTCGTCCGAAGTCTTATGTTCAACGTCGACCTACATAGACAGCATATCCCCGATCGTCTTTGTTCAGACGTTCCGTTACTGCGTTCGTTTGGGGGTGGTACGCCGAAATTCTTCGGTGATATGTGTTGGTGTAGCGTAGGATTCCTTGCATAAGCTCCGAAGTAGAGACCGTTCCGCGGTCCATGATTATAACTTCAGGGGCTCCATGTCGCAGCACAACTTGGTTTCTGAAGAACTTGGCGACTTCTTCCCCCTTGGAAGAGCGGCGGTCTCTGCGTATATCTGTTGCTACGATAATCCACTTGTTCTCGAATTGGGAGGTAGGGAACGGGCCCAGAAGGTCCATTCCAATCTTTTGGAAGGGCCTCGATGGGACGGCGATCGTCTGCAGAAGTCCGGCGGGTCTCGTCGGTAGCGTTTTTCGTCGCTGGCAGTCACGGCAGCTCCGGACGTAGTGGGTTACGTCGGATGTAAGGCAGGGCCAGTAGTACTTCTTGATTTTTCCAATAGTGTGAGCTGTGACGAGATGTCCGGAAGACGGGTAGTCGTGGCATGCTTCCAAAATTTCGTCACGAAGGTCTGCGGGGATGACAAGAAGATGATTCGTTCTCACTCCGGGGCGTGGCATTCTTCTTCACGACGACGGAGTTTTTCAGGCTGAAAGCTAGGAAGTTCCGTTTGAACGCCCTAGGCACGGCGACGTTGCGTCCTTCGACGTAGTCAATCATGAGGCGTAAGTGGGTGTCGGCACGCTACTGGGTGGCTATATCGCTGTCCGTCACGACTCCGAAGAACGCGCAAGACTCTGATGACGAATGCAGCAGGGTACGTGGTGCCGTCTATGGTGACGCGTGATGTGCACGTTCCACTCGGCGTTACGGGATAGCCTCCTGCTGTGCGTGTGTGCGGACTGTTCCATGTTGTCGTAACTTCCTTCAGCTTAGACGCAAATGATCCGCTCATTACTGAGTAGTCGGCTCCCTCGTCGATGAGGGCGACTACATCAAAGCCGTCGATGGACAACTGGACGTCGGGCGCCACATTCCTCGAGTTCCGGGTGCGAGAGGGCGTCGTATCTCGGCTTGTCTGTCCTGACGGTCGGACACTATGCGTCGTCGTGGCCGTCCTTTTCTCACCAGCAGACTCGATCATGTCGGGTATGCGTCACACCATGTGGATGTAGTCGTGTTCCGGAGTCACGTTCGGGTTAGTCGGGTCGTCGGGCTCAGGGCGTGTCGTGAATCATGGTGTTCGGTACGTCCTTAGGTCGTTGGAGGGTTTTCGTTTTTCCGGCGTTGTGCAACTTTACCTCCATAAGTTGCTGCTTTTAGTTTCCCCCGCGTGGGCTGGATGACCTTCCACATGCGACGTCAGTACTGCTACGGCGGTCCGGCGACTGGTATGGGTAGGGTGACGGCGAACGGTTGAAAGTGGCTGGGCCACGGCTGGTTTGAGAAAGGTAATCGTCGATCTCACGCGGTCGTTGGCCAGGGAGAGGGCGAGGTGCGTCGACGGAACCACGCAGTCTGAGTCTGTTGTATGGGCAGCCACTATAGATGTTATTGGCCTTTCCGCAGTGGTAGCACAGCGGACGATTATCGGCGGTTCGCCAAACGTCCGTCTTCCTCAGCGTTTGGGTTTGGGCTGTGAACGGCGCTACGATGGACAGCGGAGACAGTGTGGATGGAGGCGACAGTGGACGGCGGCATGGCGGAGCTTCTTGACGACGGGTTGGAGCAGGGCGGGGTCGACGAACAGCCGCGGAGTAGGTCATAGCCTGTGGCTCACGGGGTGCTTCAGATGACACAGAAGTCCCCAAAGCATGTTGAACTTCTTCCCTGATCACGTCAGTCAGGGAAGCGACTTAAGGTTGTGGCGTCGTCGGGAAATGTCTCTCCTCTCTCACCACTGCATGGATGGGCCTCACGTAGTGTGTCGGAGCTAATACACCGGCACCGATCGTTTCCGAAACAAGCGCATTGACTGGGCGGTCGTACTGCCTCGTTCGAACTTCAAGCGTCTTCTCCATCGCTGCCGCCTCAGGCGCGAATACGGTTAAAGTAATAGGAGGGTTACGGACAAGGCAAGCAAAAAGTTCTTGCTGTACTCCTCCCCGCGTCAGAAACGTTAGTTTCTTTTCTACGGTCATTTCCGGGTCCGCACGGTGAAACAAAATCTTCATCTCCTCAACAAAGATCACTAGTACCGCTTCGTTGGGCTGCTGCGTTCACGTTTCTAGCAAAAGTGTGGCTCGCTCCTTCCGCACGACGGAGGCGAATGTTTTCAGGAACTCGCTCTTAAAGAGAGTACAGTCTGTCAGGGAGCTTTCGTTGTTCTCGAACCAAGTTCGGAGCTGCATCATCCAAATAGAAGAACACATGCCGAAAGGTTTCTTCGTCATTCCACCTGTTAAAGATCCGGACGCGCTCCACTTTCTCCAGCCAGTCCTCAGTGTCTTCACCAGGAGATCCGCGGAACGATGGTGGTTCCCGGTGCTGTTGCAGGACGATGGGGGGAGTGGTTTCATGCACCATCCTGTCGGTTGCGGTGGTCTTACTCTTGGTTTTTTATAGTAGGAGACCAAACTCGGCCGATAAACCTTGAAGTCGGCGGCTTGCTGTGCTTGGGCTGGATTGTCGGCTTCCAGAAGGCGTGGCAACGTAAAAAGTGCGTACCCAGCACCTCCTCCAGATGTCATGAAGCCAAAGACTACGTAGTTGTCTTGAAGTAAAAGAAATTTTATTGGAGCGAACTTGTGCTCCCCGAAGAACTCAAAGAATACTAAGTCGGCGAAGCAGCAGTCAATAAAGTGACGTGCGCAGGCCAGTGTCGGTGTTCAAATGCTCGGGCGTCTGCTCTGTGGGCATTTATGTCTCGGCGTGAGGGTTTCTCGAACAGTCGAATTGCACCCAGAACACTGTATATCAAAGAAGATTATTCTAGGCTGGTGACGCTAGTTCGAAACACTCTCCCTATCAAAGGAGATAACACGTGCGGCTTAAAGAATGGCACATGCGCTTCATTTGGCTCGCATATAACTCGGATAACACAGCCCGGCGCAGCCGGTCGGCAAGAACAACACATAAACAAACAAACACAAAACATGGTTCGTGGCAATATTGTATATTTCCTAGCAGATGGAGAGATATACCAGTACACTAAGGCGACCGGGCACGTGGGGCTCGCAGCCGGGAAAAAGCAAAATCAATGCCCAATAAGGCGCGTAGTGCAGGAGTCCAAGGTGGTGGTAGTTGTGTTGGATGAGGCGGTTTTAGCCTGGCTAGATATGCCGGCAATCGCACTGCACCAGCCCGGGCCCCTTATCAGTCAAAATTAGGGTCCCTTCATCGCGAGTCTGCCAGTTCCGGAACAAAACACATTTGTTTGTAATCTGTGAGTGAGCGTATTTCCTTGCTAATTGGCCAAATGATCCTTGCAGGACTCGAGTTTCATTCTAGCGGGCCGGCAGGGCAAGGAGGCGTTGGGTAGCTCTGACTGGTCTAGACGAGAAGCCCTGCTCAAAAGAGCCACCGAAGCCGCTGCCAGCCTTCGGCTCGGCCGGCGGCCACCACGATTCTCAGAACACTTGCTCGAATTAAGTTTCTATCGCTCTCTCTTTCTCTCCTCCGAACAGGCCAACATGCACAGATTCGCTGTAAAACGACTACCGTACGGCGGCCACAACCTCCGCTGGCAGAAACGTTCCCTTCTACGTGCAATACCGCGGCTTTGAAACGCCATGGCACCGGTACCAGAAAAAACTCCGGCGTGTTCATCTTTTGGCGTACTTCGCCAAAGCATGCGAAGAGTGCGATGCACGCAACCCAGGGGAGGATCATGCGTGTTATACGTCAAATGCTCTGTGTGCCAGAGAACCATAGAGTTAACCAACACGACTAACTCGGGACAGTGCCGCAGGAAACCTCTCATTTTGAGCGGGAACGCAGCACGAGGGTCGCAGCACGAGAAACGCAGCACGAGGAACGCAGCACCAGGGGGCGAACACGAAAGGCATATACATGTCAAAATCCGTGGGGAGAGCAACCCGGGCCAGGAATCAGTCTATAGGCAGGACGAATTTCCTCCGCTCCCGGAAGCGAAGGCAAAAAAGAACGCTGTGGAGGAGCTACAAGCAACCCACTCGCAGTATCCCTCTCGATCGTCGGAAGTTTAGGAAGGGATTATTGGAAACGAGAAACCGATTCAAACAATTCAGGAGATGAATGGGGATGAATCCCTCACTTAAAGGACAAGGACCGAAAAGCTTGAGAACAGAAAACAGGGGAAAGAAGCGGAAATAAGGCAAAATGGGGGCATAAAGAGAGGAAAGGCAGCTGAAGCAAACAAGTTTGGCAGAACGGATCAAGAAGCGCGAGCAATACAAGAGCAGGTGTGAAAGCAATTACAATAGAGACAAGAACAGGAGAAACCATGGCAGCAACAGCTCCAACAAATATTGCAACCGCAGCGGGGCTTATGAAGGGCGTACAACAAGAGGTGAACGCACTGCGAATCAAAGTCGAACGGAAGTTACCGAACGGCATGCCACGAGAGCGAAGCCGCTTTAGGGGCGAAGACGCTTAGGGGCTCGGGCTGTTGCCGTCTCCTGTCGGTCATCGTAATCGTCGTCGTCGTGATTGTCATCTCATGTAGTCACGGTACTAAAACAACGGGAAAATTGTTTACACCACGCGCTAGTGAGCGCTTCGCGCTTCAAAGACAAGAGATTTTTACACCAAAGCTGTATACCTCTAACCCCCAGCGGTTTCATCTCCGTTTACAAAAACGCCAAGGCGCCAAGAATACACTTATAAGCTGCATGCTTCGCCCCCTCCCGGGTTTCACGTTAGTGGAAATGGCCCGGAATTTTTTTTTTAAAGACGCTCATTTATTGATGTAACATCCTGTACAGTCGAGTCCACTTATAACGATACCGTTTATAACAATATATTGGATATTCTTCCAAATTCTTCCCCCGAATTTATTGAGCACTTAAACAAATCGCTGTGCTTTCTACAAAACAAGTACCCAAAATACCCAATAATTATTGCTGGAGACTTCAATTACCCAGGGATTGATTGGCGGTCAGGCATAACACATGGCAGCACAAAAAAGCATGAATGTCAAGAATTTCTCGAAGTGTTATCTTCCTTTAGTTTGGGTCAAATGGTCAGATTGCCTGCACGTGTCGACAAAATTTTAGATCTTGTGCTGACCACAGAACCAGGCCATATGCTCGTACATGTTTTAGATAACATCAGTGATCACAACGTAGTGCATTGTGTGAGGTAACATTACAAAGCTGCAAAACAAAGAATAAAAAGAAAACAATTTTTTATTACAGCCGCGCGAACCGCGGTATAATAGAAACCGAATTGTTATAATTTTCCGCGCAGTACTTCATTTCCTTTGCTCTCAGAAATGTAAATAAAAACTGGCAAATTGTTCGCGAAACCTTCTGGAACTGAAAGAAAAATACGTTCCAAGAATCAGTATCACGTCATCGATGCAAAGCGCGTGGTTTACGACCGGCGTTAAACGCTGCATCAATAAGAAAAAAACGACTTTATTCCAAGGCCAGACGATCTGATTCAGCCAATGACTGGAAGCGCTACAAAGAACACTCTAAACTGTGCAAAGCAGAAATCGAGGCAGTGAGGGAAAAATTTTTCAACAACGATATAACAAACCTACTGCAGACCAACACGAGAAAATTTTGGAAAGTGATAAATCCAAAGTACTCATCATCATCGTCCATATCATTGTCTAAAAACGGTAGAGACTTTTCCTCATCAGAGGCTGCAGAGGAATTCAATTCTGTTTTTTGTTCTATGTTTACGAATGAAAGCCCATTACCAGCCACTCTTAATATGCAGTCGTTAGATTCAACAATGGATGACTTGCTTATCACTCAGGAGGGTATTGCTGCAGCCATTAATGGACTCCCGACCAACTCTGCACCAGGCCCCGATGAAATATGCACCAAACTACTAAAAATGGCTAAAGTGGTCATATCCCCGATCTTAGCTGCTTTATTTCAGCAATTGATAGACACAGGATGCGTACTGTTCGTCGGGCGACCCATCTGTGCCTCTTAATTACAGACCGATTTCCTTAACCAGCATAGTTTTCAAACTTCTAGAACACATAATATCATCTGCCGTAATGAGCTACATAACAAAACACAGCTTCTTTTTTTCTAATCACCATGGTTTTTCGAGAGGCCGTTCTTGTGAAACTCAGTTATTCGAATTAATGACTGATCTCCATAATGCAGTACATTCGTCCTCACAAATAGATGCTATATTCATAGATTTCGCAAAGGCCTTCGACAAGGTCCCTCACATCCGCCTAATAGAAAATCTTACTGCTCTTAATATCAACACTAAGGTTAACAGGCGGATTAAGAACTTCCTAACCCATCGGTTTCAGTCACTAACCATTAATGACCATTCCTCCTCTTTAGCTCAAGTAACTTCTGGTGTTCCACAGGGCTCAGTATTGGGTCCTATCTTATTTTTAATATATATCAACGACATTAACGCTAATATCTGTTCTACTATCCGATTATTTTTCGGATGACTGCGTCATTTATAAGCAAATTAACAACCCCCAAGATTTCTTATCCTTGCAAGCAGACCTTAATCAAATGACGAAATGGTGTAGGGATTGGCAGATGGAAGTAAATGTACCCAAAACAAACGCCATAACATTTACCAAAACTAGCGCGTCTAAACCCCGTCACTATTTTCTGGTATGCCTGTAAAAACCGTAACCATGGTAAAATACTTCGGAGTCCACATAACGTCTGATCTAAACTGGAATCACCATATCGATACAATAACCAGCAAAGCTTCTAAATCACTCGGATTTATTAGGCGCAATCTGCATTCAGCTAACACATCAACAAAGCTTCTGGCCTACCAGACACTTGTTAGATCAAAGATTGAATATGGAGCGCCAATCTGGAACTCACATCAGTCGTATCTCGTAAATAAACTTGTAGCACTCCAAAATAAAGCTGCCCGATTCATTCTCAGGAACTACTCACGAACATCAAGTATAACAGAAATAAAACAATCCCTGAACTTACCACCTCTACAACAACGCCGGTTTCATAGTCTTTTATCGGTTTTTCATAGGCTATACCACAGCCGGTCTTCTTTCGCTGCCTCGAACATAAGACCCGCTGGTCGAGTTTTTCCCCGTTTAGATCATGCATTCAAAGTTCAACCAATATTTGCGCGTACCAACCTGTTTTTCTTCTAGCGACTATTACTTGCTATTCGTCACTAGAATCAGCTTCCAGGTAACATCGTCACCCTCATTAACCACGACTCATTTATCAAAGAGTTACAGTTATTTCTCAATGTATAAATCATTTTTCAGTGTTCGTATCATTTTCGAACCTCTTAAATTGGTTCAATTTGATGTTTGCGTCATTTCGAGCCTGGGTCATTTTTTAACCCTCGCATTTTAGAAATTGGATAACTGTTGTGCGCCTTTTTGTGTACCATTTTTTTGGAATGTGTTTGTATTCGCATTTATGGGGGTTGCTGTTTTTCATGTTACGATGTGTTTTTCTTTTTCAGTGCGACCCCTATGTCACGCCCGTAAGGGCGTTTAGGGTAAATGAATGAATAACGATGAACCGCTATGGTACCGTCCGCTTTTGTATGCTTTCCATGGGAAAATAAACCGCTTATTACAATGCTCCAGTGCCGCGATATCGGATATAACGATTGAATCGGGTTATAGCAAGCACCGAAAATTCGAGCTGACGCCGGCTCTCCACGCCAACCAAGCCGACGCCATGAGCCGCGATGCGTCTCGCATCCCGTCCACCCCTCACCTGCGCCGCTTACGAGGAAGTGAGAGGAGGAGGGGAACAGTTCTCCTTCCAAACACCCCTCCCGACTTTGGCCCCGTCTCCATGCCTGCTGCTTTGAATTTTACTGGGTGCCTCTTCAACTACCTCCGTTTTTCCGCGGATCAGACGTCAGGGCCGATGTTTTGGAAATATCTGAGTGTCTCACTGAAGAGCCGATCGTTGCGCGGATACGTGCTGCGGACAGCGGTGGCAGTGACAACTCAGACGACGCAGTTGCACAGCCTACTCGGGTAGCACCTTCGCAGGAGGGCCAACGCATGATAGTTTCTCAGGGACTTCGTTTCCACCAAGGACCCTTCGCTGAGCTAGGTTATAGTGCCTAGAATATGCTTATAGCTAGGGGCAGCACCTATCCTTGGTATTCAATTGCGTGGAATGCATGCAGGCAACCAAGTGTGCGCCGCCATATCTGTGGTACAGTGAACTAGAATATCTGTGGCCAAGCGTCTGTTTCTAGGCTACGTTGTGCGCATGGCCCGCAGATCAGGCACCCCTATTCTTCTCCATGCAACCGTGTCGTTACGTCGGGCTCCGCGGGATGGCGGCACTTGTCCAGCTAAGCATGACTGTGAAACACATGACTGTGTTTCCCGTTACGAACTCTTCGCCGAACACAAAGTATTGCGTCGAGTTCACTATGAGTGCAATTAATAACATCTCTGTTGGCGCCACAGTTTAGAATCGGATTGGAACGGAGCAGATGACGCAGGCCGGTGTCTTTTTTTTCTTCGGCGTGCGGCCGCAGTGGCCCAGGCTGCGCCGTGTCCGTGGCGCATCGGCCATGTCTGTGGCCGTTTCCAGTGTTGCCAAGCGAAGAAATTGACCGCTAAACTTTTCAACGAATACCGTCTATCTTGAAAAAGCTGTGCGCCAGTTTCGTGTGCAGCAAACAAAGCTGACCGCGCATGGCTTCATTTCCACAAATAAGTAGCATTACAATCTTGCTTGCCTGCAAATAAAATGTTTTGAGCTCTTCTTTGTCTTTTTATTTAGCAAAACGCATATAACAATCATCGGTTATGATGATGGGATTTCCTTGGAACTTGGATATTGTTATCATTATTCCTCTCATCCGCCATCATCAGCATTTTTATATTTTAGTCAACGGGCCCTCTACACCCATATCTAGTTTTTTAGGCAGCGCCATGCCCATGCTCATCTCATACAGTATTTTAACTACAAACCGTGACATAGAACGACCACCTAACAGAGTCTTGGCGCTCTTTGGATCGCAGATACCCTTGCGCCACTAAACACAACCAAAATAATGGATATTGTTATAAGTGGACTAGACTGCATATGGACGACCGGCAGAAATGAAGGAATAAAACAGTGACTTAAGGAAGCAACAAGTACGGTTCAAATGCATGCTGAAGAAAGCGGGCTATCATACTGGAATTAAGTGCATAACCTAGCGGCAAGAAAGATTAAACAGCAAGGGGACAAGTTGAAATGGAAACTAAAGAAACCAGATTCGAGAACGCGAATAGAAATGAGAGAAATGTGCAACGGAATCGCAGGGGCTTCAATGAAATAAGCAGCACTACTGGCAGGCCGGAAATATTAGCGCTGCAAGAGAGAAACACGACCGCCGAGCTTACGGGGTGCGAGACTGTCACGGGATTGAAGTGGTACGGTGGCCGATGCCTCGGGCGGGAAGAGCGACAAACAACTCCCCCTATGTGAGAATCAGATGATGTGGTTCGGATCTGCCAACCGGCGATGAGTCCACGCCTGATTGGCCGCTGGCGTGAGGCCACGAGTCGGGGCATGGGATAGCTGGTTAAAGAAAGCCCATTCACTTTCTGAACATGCACAGGAAATACAGAACAGACTGACACACAGGGTAATGCAGATAAAGCAACACAATTCAGTTGACACCCAGTGTTAGCTGACCACAGAGCTGACCCCTGACCGGCACAGAGTAGGTTGAAGACAAAACAAAACGGGACTCGCCGATACGAGCCCAAGAACGAGGCGACAGTAAGAGGAAGGTGTACAATAGACGGGGTTGGAGGCTTCCCCAACTGCTAACAAAAGCCCGCGAGCAACGCATACAACATGGTGGACTAAAGGAGGCGGATATAGAAGGTCGTGCAGTCCGACAGAGAAGACGATTAGAAAGAGTCCGAAGAAGAGTGATCGATTGATTGTAGGGTTCAACGTGCCAACACAACGCAGGCGATGAGGCGCGCCGTAGTGGAGGTCTCCGGATTAATTTTGACCACCTGGGGATGTATAGCGTACGCCGAAATCTCGCACACACGGGCGTTTTTGCTTTTCGCCTCCACCAGAAAAAGCGGCCGCCACGACTGGGAATCGAAACTACGACCTGTGAGACTGATTTTGCTAAGCTGGCTTATCTGGCACAGCAGACGACGAACGATCCGAAAGCAAATAAAAAAACATACCAACGTTTATCGGTATTGGTAACGATAAACCGCGGGCACATTTTTTTATGATTAATATCAATTCTTGTGTAAGTATTTTCAATACAATTCAATTATTTTATTTTTGCAAATTTGAACAGCGAAAACGTTGGTGTCAAAAACATCACGGCCCTTAGCAAGGCTGCTAATAATGGGCCCATGCAATACGTTTATACGCAAAAACCAACTCAGGTTATAGGACACAAACCGAATGCAGAAGATTTACATTAATAAATGCGTACAAGAAATAGTGGAACCCACTTTGTATACCTCACAAAACCTACGTAATGTAATGGCAATTACCAAGGAGACATGTAAGAATAAGGCTGAAAAAAAAAACAGGTTATAAATTATAGATTATATAAAAAGGTAGAGGTTGATTTTCTCCGATAGGCTTTTTTTTAACGCAAAATGTAAATTAGTGCTCTGCTTTGCAATGATGGGTAGGCTATTCCGTGTATTCGTTCCAATGTAGTTTATTGTGTGTTTACCATATAAATTGTTGATAGGTGGAATGTTGACATTTCTGTTTGGTTGGGGTCTGGTTTCCTGTTGTTGGGCCGTAAATAACTCTTTTCAGCGAAGGTTATTATGTTTCAGTATTTCGTAGTTGATACAGGCGGTTCTGCAGTCTCTGGCGGCTAGGAACAGCGTTATACCTGGCTTTTTAAAGATTGAAGCAGAGTGCTCCGTACTACTCGATAAAAGTCGTACTTCTGACAGCTCTATTTCGTAATGTTATGACGGTGTTAAGTATGCTCCCACGGTGTTAAGTATTCGATAAGTATGCTCCCACGACTCTATGCAGTACGTTAAATGGAAGTGGGATATACTAAAATACAGCATTCTTAACATTTGTAAGGGGAAATGCTGTCGGGCTGGTTTCTTGTATGCTTCTTTGTGTTTTGGTATATCATGTCACGTTATTGTCACCGTAGGCAAACGGTAAAATGTATTACAGGACTGTGCATATTATGTGGAATTTCGGCGACGAACTATGATTTTTTGTCCTTTTGGCGTCTAGTACCACTGCATGTTGAACTTGTAGGAAGTGCATTCCACGTCAAGCCCATGGTTAGCTTTTTGAATGTACCCCTGGCATCATTTGATGTTGAAATAAATATCTTGTATCTTGAATTTTGCTTGATATAATGTAAAACAGGCTTTCGCTCATACTAGAACCCTTTTTAATTTGCCGCCATATTTGGCTCCGGCATGGCGTGTTTCGTTCTGCGTGACCGAGATGGCGCCGCCGTTCCAGGCAGGCCCAAAATGGCCCTTTCTGATGTCCGGCCCCAGGGTTCCACCAGTGATTCTGCCATCCTTTTCTCCCCTTACCCCTTTCCTCCATCTTTAGTGTAACAAAGTATATTAAGTCAGTCGGTCATGCGCAAAATGGCCACCTGGATTTGTGAAGGAATGTACAAGAACCCAGGCGTGGACGAACAGTGCAACATCTTCAGAGAAATAGCAACATTGTTTCACACAACGGGGGCATGCCATCTCCTATTAGTTGGGGGGGAGGGGTACCCAACCACTCCTTCTATTTCTCTCCCACGCCCATGGAAACATGTAAAGCAGCCCTATCCCACCCAGAGGTTAATCCAGAATTTTGATGTGGGCGGGGGGTGTCGAAATTCTCCGGGGGGGGGGGGGGGGGCGGGGGGAGGTGTGTTGGGGGATGTTGGGTGTTGGGGGTGTGTGCACAGTTTCTCGTGTCTGTTTCTCGTAATACGTCGTTAAATCGGGAATTTTGCTGAATATACTTAGTTAGTTCGAGTTCATTCAAGTATTGAGCTGTATAGGCACCTGCGGGGAAACCCGATTTTGTTTGTTAGATCG
>JABSTR010001264.1:0-60000 GCA_013339765.2 Haemaphysalis longicornis
TACACCGTCCATACATACACTGTATGCATAAACTTATTCACACAGTATTAAAATGTTCTAATACTAAATTGCAATCTAAAATACACTGAAATTCAAGGTGGGCTGGCACTTTCCCATTTACTCGGCAAGCGATAAAAAAGTAGCCTGCCTTTTTCTGTGCTTACATATAACCAGGAGATGTATGGAGGGCAACAGGCTTGTCTATAACACAGGTTTCGTATTACAGCATTATCTTGCCTCAGCCGAAAAGCATTTGAAGAAAACTATTGTGTCATTCTGAAGCCTTAACCATATATTTTGACCTCAACTTTTTTTGTGAAAAGTTTGAACCCCAATTTTGCAGAGGTAACTAGTTGAAGTTGAACTCAGTGTTATAGACAAGGGTGTTGCACACTGTACATGCTACAGGGAAAATTCAGCAACCAGCAAGAGCAGGTCAGAAGCAATAAAACTCGTCTGTGCTAGAAGGGTCAACTTAATGACACACTGATCCATTGTAGGCCTGGTTAGGCTGCAGCTTTTTCAATTACTGGCATTTTTCCTCACCACACGGACTTGTCTTGGCACAGACCATCGCTGGTGACATTGTGACCAACCCCAGCCTCACGCACGCGTTTTCCCGACACACTTGTGGCTGATGTGAAATGATTGTGCATACAACGCTGCAGCTCTCCAGTGTGATGGGGGCGAATGGCAAGCATTATGTGTAAACTCGTGAACCCTTTGAAGTGAAGGTCGTAAAGCCCGATCAGTTGCATGTGGTGCTTCATGCCACCCCGGAAGCTTAGTGTGCATGGGGTGCAACGCTGACGGATAACGGTACCTTGGGGTCGTCCTTCCCTCGTCCTTGATTGCATGACATGAGTAACAAAACGAAAAATGAGGAACGCTACCACTGAATGGGGTAGGCCCAAGACAGAGGGCAGGGGTGGCGGAAGGGGTCAGGCGAGTTGGTGGGTCACAGGGGCAGGTTGAGCCCAATGCAGACCGAGTGCCCTGTATGTGAGGTGTAAGTATGGCTGCTCTTTTCGAAGCAGGAAAGAATCACAGATATGAAAGACAAAAATGAGACATGAACAACTGGACGTCTACGTTATCTTGTGTCAGTGATCCAAAGGCACTGCTCCAGGAGTGGAGAAAGCTAATGAAGGCACTGGTCACAACTAACACAGTGGTCGACGACGTCACGACTCAAAGTGACAGAAGAGACCCTTTGAACGTAGTCACCTGGCCCAGGTGGCTTAACAGCCAGAGAACTGAGGAAGAATGCCACTGCAGTTCTGTCGGTACTACCCAACGTCCTTGGACTGACAAAACGCTTGCCAGTCTGCATCCAGGGAGTTCGAGCGATATTTATATCTGCAAAGCCCAGGGCCTCAAAAATGAAAGAGTTCTGGCCAACCACTGGCCAGTGTTGGTACGCCGTCAACAAAATTTATGCTAACCAGGGAGTTCGAACGACATTTATGCAAAGCCCAGGGCCTCAAAAATGGCCAAGCTCTGGCCAATCAGTGGCCAGTGTTGGTACGCCGTCTACAAAATTTACGCTAACAGACTGTGAATATCGATCGTAGGGAGTGTGCATTTATTGCTGCCAATGGGTGTGCAGAAAACATCATGACATTGCCCTCTATCTGCACGAGCTGTAAAAACCACAGAGGTTAAAAAAAAACTCCATTTGATTCAGATGCGATTCACTGCAACGCCTACACCGGTGCAGGGTGCGCTGCACCAAAGCACTCGATTCGCCACTGCTTCAGTGGCTCCCTGCACCGCAGTCGCTCGATTGCTCATGGTGCAGCCACAGTGTCGCTGCGGTGCAGAGAACCATCGCACCTGCTACGGCGGTGGGGCAGCACCAGTTAATGCTGTGGTGCCGCACGCGTGAAGTGAGCTAGTGCAGAGATGTTTGTGAGGATCGAAGGAGTTTTGACAGAACTGCACCCTGTTCTGAACGAGTTTGGTGCGACCATAGTGGTCGACGGCCAAGAGGTGTACAAAATAACAGGTAAGGATCTGCGGAATCGTCGTCGTGCTGCTCGGTGTGTAGTGTGGTACACGCTTAATGGAGGCGGCATTTATTTCAGACGGCCGAGAAGTGCGCATGAAATTTGTAGAGGCGGACGGCTTGCCCACTGTTCCGCCCATATTTGGCTATGTCAATTTTGGCACAGCTTTGGAAGATGACAGCCTTCCCAAAGCAAGAAACGTTTGTGTCTATATTCTCGTTGGCGCCAACGTGCGGCGCAAGGTCTTCGTAGGGTATTTTTTGATAGATTCTCGTGCAGGCTCAGAATGAGCTGAGCTTCCAAAGCAGTGTATTGAAAAACTGACTTCTGTAGGAGTTGAGGTCATATCACTGACATCTGATGGTACATCGTCTAATTTTGCCATGGCTGAAAGTTTGGGTGCTGAGCTTCGCCTCTCTTGTAAGCACTTTTCCACATGCTTTGAAAGCTTAGCTGATCCTTCAAAAAAGTGCTTATCATGCTAGACGCATGCCTCATAATCAAGCTAAGCAGAAACTCGCTAGGAACTGTGAGCCACCTTGTCGATGCTCATGGGCAATGTGTAAAGTGGGCCTACATACAAGCACTGGATGCCTTGCAGCATGAGGAAAGCCTGATGCTTCGAACGCTGTCACTGTGATGCGAAGGCATTCTATACTGCAGGCTAAGGAACTCGACTACACGCATCAAGTTGACTACCTAGGCAGCTTATCTCCCTTAGCCAGCTTTGTTGTACCGTACATTGCAGAGTTTGTCGCTTGAAACGTTGCCGCAAAAGTATATGCGATGAGCGTGTTACAGCTGTCTATTCTGAAAGGCCGCCAGCATAACAAATACATAAAAGCCACCAAAAATGCCCTGGAGAATATCGAAATATAGTCAGAAACTGAAAAAAAAAACACTATATCGAAATTTTCTCCCTTCCCCTCTAAACAGTGAAGCATAACAAAAAGCCTCTCCAATTTCCTGGAGGTAAGAAAGACTAAGCGGGTGTGAATTTTTCAACTTTCTGAAAAAATTCCGCCGATGGGTGGGCGCCACTCGTGCTGACTTTTCAAGAGCTCCTTACAGGAGCGAAGACCCTTAATGCAGCAAAATTGAACGTCGAAGTGATGGAAGAGGAAATCTCCCTAGACGAGCTGATCACGGAGGCAGGGAGGAAAACCGCCGGCGCACGCAAGTCAAGACTCCGTCAACGGAGCGCAAGCCAGTCGACCCCTCACAACGGAAATAGGACCATGACCCCAACGAGGTTGAGAGACACGGAACTTAAAAATGTTAAGGCGCAGGTCATCAAGGCGCACGCATGCCAGCACAGCAACGCGAGGATTACAAGATAGTGGTGACCACAAGGCGGCCTCGACATCGCCAAATCGGGAGCCCCGACGACAGCGGGAGCCATCCTAGCAGCCGCAAACATCCCCGCCACCGACAGCATGAAAAAAACGACCTGTCCGAACGTGCAACACAACATCGTGGTCATCAGTACACCAAGGGACATAAACGCAATCCGTTACGCTGGTATCAAGGCGATACTAGTCCGAGGCAAGCAACACAACGTAAACGCCCACGAAACAGCACAACACGACTCTACCAAAGGAGTGATACAAGGTATCCCTGTAGAAGAAAATCCCCAGACATCGAGAACAACATTGTCAATCCGTGGCATCCCCTGGCCCTGGGTGCCAAACGCATCGGCACCATGAGGATGGCGATTATCGCCTTCAGCGGTCACGAGGTTCCCAACCCACAAATGGTACAAGGCTACCCTAATCCCCTTGCACCTATACCGCAAGCAAATCGACGTGTATGACCAATGAAGCCGCCTAGGCCACCGTAAGGGTGTATGCCCGACACCAATCCTAAGCATGTGCAGGGGCTCAATCGGGAAAACCCCAAGCCGGACCACCAGTGCACCCCAGTGTGCAAACAGGGTGTCTAGCGACTGGGGAAACAGGGAAAAGCCAGGGAATTCTGAGCCACCGGGAAAATTCAGAAAATCAGAAATCAAGCAATACAAGACCGGTAAAACTACTTTGGGGCCTGCCCACACTGTTTAAGAATAGGGGAAACCAGCGTTGGGGGCCCCCAGGAAGTTACAAAATGTGACACGTTCGCGCGCGCAACGAGCTTTAGAAACAGCTCGCAGCTGGCTTGGGTTGCTAAGTACACTTGCGTAGAGGGACGATAGATGGTGTCCAAATCACATGCTGAGCGTGCCTTTCTTTTTTTTTTTTTTTTGTAGCGTATTTCGAAAGCCAGGGCTACTTGGTAGCTAATCTTGAAAGCACTGCTTCCGTATGACGTCAACAGCCAGAATTACATCATCAAAGTTGAACATGGCATGCTTTAGGCATCACCATGCCTTAGGGCAGTGGTTCTCAAATGGGGGTCCGCGAAGCCATTTCTAGGATCCGCAAAACCCTCACCCGCTTTTTTTTTCCAGACTTGCATACTTGAAAAGCAAATACCGAAACAGGTTGAATGTGGCTGCAGATATGCAACTCTGTTTAAGCGCGACTGTGCCACGTATTGATGAACTGTCCAAAATGAAGTGATGTGGCCTGTTTGTTTGATGTTTTTGGTAGCAATAAAAGGCACCTGTTTCACGCTCCAGTTGTGTTAATTTACCTACGTACCCCTTACCCCTCCCTCCCCTCCGCTGCAAGGGGTCCCCCATCACTTCCACCAGTCCACAAGGGGTCCCCGACACATCCATGGCTGAGAACCACTGCCTTAGGGTCATGTAGCATGTCGAGCCATGACAATCCGTACGCTGCAAATTCAACATGGTGGAGTCCTTTTGTTGTACACTGTGATTCTGCGACTAAGCCCTATTGGGGATGTGTGCATTGTGAACGTTATGTTTTCCCGGAGTTTGTGCGTAGTGCAAATTGTTATGTGCGGCAATGTAGGGGACTACATGCTTCTGTGATTTAAGGTGAACACATCTGTATTGTGACATCATATTCCAGAGATCAGAAATGCATCGGGCCTGCGGCACTTGAGACGCAGCTTGTTAGTGCTGTTTCAGTGTGGTGCACCGCAAAATATTTTTCAACTAAGATTTCGGGAGGCAAAAAGTGTTTGTTTAGCGGACTGGGCAAACCCAAGTGTCTCAGACTATGAAAGCTGGATTAGGCCTGTGGAAAACGATCCACACCAAGCCTTTTTTCTGCAAACCCTCCTTGCTGAGCAACATGGGTCATAGGGCAGTTTCAAGTCATGCCTCTAGCAAGAAGCACATTGTGGCATAGAATTCTCTCAAAAGTGATTCCCAGCCGAAGCCATTATTTTTAAGAGCCCGTAGGATGTGTCGGCTGGCAGCAGCGCTGCATCTCCTCCTGCTTCTACCGAAGTTGCAGCGACTACAGCTCCTGAGCAAATGTCAATGGGCGGTTTTCTGCTGAAGAACATGACTAAAGCAGAGATAATTTGGTGTCTTAATACCATAATGGCAGACGGATATTTTCGTTCTGCCTTTCGTTCATCCCTTTCGTCCCTTTCGCTGGCAGAGTAGCTGCTAAGCAGTTTATCAGAAACAAACCGAACCCAGAGGGGACAAAGGCGTTTCTCCTCTGCAGCTCAGAGGGAATGGCCCATGACTTTGAACTGTACCAGGGAAAAGGTACAGGTGTATCCGAGCTGCACAAAGGCCTTAGCTTGGGCGCCCTAACTGTCACGAGGCTTGTTGAGCACATGCCCTTCAAACTTCAAACGTTATTTCAATAACTACTTCACAACCAGATAGGAAGGGACAAGTCGCGCAACATGGACAGCACTGGCAGCAGCATCCTGGTGGCTGAGCCAAAGCCAGGGTTGTTCTGGACCTTCACGGCCCCCGGGCGGTTGCAACACGCCCCCCTTTGGCCCCTGCTTCCTGTAGGCAGTACCCCAGGATTGACCCATCCTGGGGAAATCAGCCAGTCGCCTTTTTCCTATCTCCCTCATCCTTTCTATTTTTCTATACTGTCATCTTTCCATGCCTGTCATGTCACCTACTCTTTACTCTTTTTCCCCCCTTTTTCCCTCAGGTGGCAAGGGTTAAATTTGTGCAAAATGGCCTACCTAGACTACTTTTCATGAAGTTATAGTGGCCATGTCTGGCTAGCGTGAATACCTGCACGCTCTTCTGGTTGGGCTCCGTGGTGCGCGGTCAGCCTGGCTACCAAAACACATGGTTAAAAGTAAAACACCTCGCGATCGGTTCCTGAAAAGTTCCCGGACCGAAGAGACTGCTCAATACATCATGCAAAAAAAAAAAGGAGACAGCGACAACTTCCCACGATTCTTTGTCATTCAAGGAGTTGAAGAGCCAATGCAGACTAAATCCCCCTTTGCAATAGCCAAGGCACTCAATCAGCTCGTGGGGAAGAATTACAACGCCAGGAAACTGCAGAATGGTGACATACTGGTACAAGTGCACACCAGAGAACAGAGCGCAAAAATCATGGAACTTGCAAAAATCGAAGACACGAATGTGACAGTGACAACACACCACTCACTGAACTTCTCCACTCACTGAACTTTTCCTCTGAGTCCGAGCTATCCCACTGCTCTGACGCAGAGATCGAAAACAAACTGGCAGAACAGGGAGTTGTCACAGCACGCAGAATAACGATCAGAAAAAACGGAAAAGAAACGGAGACCAAACATGTAGTCCTAACGTTCAACTCTACCACGCCACCAGACTCAGTGAATGCAGCATATCTGCATCGCAAACTGCGGTCCTACATCCCAAACCCAAGGCGCTGCACTTTCAGTGCCAGCGGTTTGGTTACGGGTCTAAATCATGTCGCAGCAAACAGCGGAACGAACTTTTTGCGTGTAGTGGGCTGCGTCGTGGGTTCCGTGACCCTACAACACCGGGAGGCACGATGCCCTCTAGAACTCCGGCTTTACGTGGGAGTAGAGCGTGCGAAAGTACTCCGAGTGTCCTGCGAAGATATTCAGACTAAAGCTCAGCAGTTGGCGCAGCGAGGCGGGATTGGCAGTTCAACCTTCAAAGCGAGTCGGGGGTGGGTCCGGAAATTCGTGCGGCCAATGCAGCCTCCCTTCGCCGCAGAACGACCATCTGCCAACATCTTCCAGCAAAGTACAAAGAGCGGCTGGTGAGGTTCCAGCGCTATGTGACTGAGCTCAAACAGGAGAACAACTATCTGCTCGGCCAGATTGGCAATGCGGATCAAACTCCGGTCTACTTCGACATGCCCAGCCAAACCACAATCACAGCGAAAGGAGGGAAGGACGTGCGCCTGTTGACGACAGGAAATGAACGCACACGCTTCACAGTGATGCCATGCTGCACCACTGCTGATGGCTAGAAGTTGCCACCATACATAGTGTTTCGCCGAAAAACCATTCTGAAGGGTGGTGTTCCCGGCGAAAGTGATCATTCGCGCAAACGAAAAGGGATTTATGAATGAAGCGAGAAGTGGTTCAGGACGGTGTGGATGACGTGGCCGGGAGCAAACTTGGAACTCCAAAACATGCTGGTCCTTGACTCTTTCAGAGGCCACATTTGCCCGCGAGTGAAACGAGGCCATCCAGGAGGCTGGTACAGATCTGGTTTTCAAACCTGGCGGGATGGCATTGCAATTGCAGCTTTTGCACGTCAGCATCAACGAGCCCTTTAAGGCCCGCATCACTGCGTCCTACAAGGAGTGGCTGGTAAGGGATGATGCTGTCAAGACACTGATGGGACGCCACAAGAAGGCTCCACTGAGCAAAGTGGTGACTTGGGTGAAGAACACACGGGAGGACCTGCCCGCAGACATCATCCAAACCAGATTCAAGAAAGGCTGCATCTCTATAGCCCTCAACGGCACCGAGGACAACGCCATTTGGGACGCGGATGATGCCAGCAAAGCATCTGACAATGACTTTTCTGGAAGTTTGGACGACGCAGCATGTGGTTCTGATCAGCGAGATTTAAGCGACCGCGTTGTTAATAAATGTGTGTCTTAACAAGTTTCCTTGGGTTTTATTTTAAAAATCTGGGTCAACCTATAATCGAATATCTAAAAATTTTTTTTTGGCGAGTTTGATTTTTAGATTCCCTCGCCTTTAGCTTTACTGCATTGCTTGCTCCTCGTGGGAACTTGCTTGGTGAGACGTCAGCGAGGGGGACCTACCTCCT
The DNA here is from genome assembly GCA_013339765.2 of Haemaphysalis longicornis. Classification (NCBI taxonomy): domain Eukaryota; kingdom Metazoa; phylum Arthropoda; class Arachnida; order Ixodida; family Ixodidae; genus Haemaphysalis; species Haemaphysalis longicornis. The sequence continues at coordinate 8,149 of JABSTR010001264.1, forward strand.
CGCCGAACGAGTGTCTTGTGGCCGGCAAGAACGTGTGGGGTGCAAGCTGCGGAGGTTGGAGATCGGGAAGCGAGGTGACAGGACACGCCTAGCGATCTCTTTCCTTCGAGGATCGGGCAAAAAGGGGGGTGACAATGGCTGCCATCTCAGTGAGGCAAACGCGAGGCTCCCCGGAGATGACTGTTGTCGCTGTGAGTCGAAACTCTCTATTCCCTTATATTGCCCAGGCGAGGAAGTAGATCCTCACTGTCAACCAGCTAGCCTGCATGATCTTTGTATGTTTATTATTCAGTAACAAATGTCAATGAGCGAAAGCACTAGTCGCTTCCTTTGTTCCGTCAAGCCATGGCCCGCCGTGGCTAGCGCAGTACAGTGCGCAGTCGCAGGGTGGGAGATAGCTTGTTAGCTAAGCGCAATGAAAAGACAAAGGCTGATTAGTTCTCTCGTCGCCGGTTTTGGTATTACAGGGTAAAGTACCTACCTACTTGACCACCCCCAATCCCCCATCTGCCTGGGTGCGGTCTCCGTGGACGCTGCCCTACCGCAAATACGTGCCATGGAGATCGGTGAGGGGCCGCCGATCATTGTGCTCGGCGATCAAGCGGCTGAGCCAGGGGAACTTATTGGTGTGGTCGTGAACTGTGACAGCCAGACGCTCGCGCAGGGCATAAACGTTGAGAGAGCCTGCTGGGAGTGTAACAGAACAAAGTTAGCCCAAGAAAGGCTATCGTCTTTAAAACCTGTTCAGTGCCCTGGGTACAGAGGGCAACACACTTGTGTATAACACAGGTTTCGTACTTTTAGCCTTATTTTGCCTCGGCTGAAAAGCATTCGAACAAAACTATTGTGTCATTCAGAAGTCTTACCCTTATATTTTGAGCTCAACAGATAAGATGCACACAGTCTCTTGATCTACACAGTCTCTCATGCCGTAAAACTGTGTACGATGCTTCGCAGCGAACGCAGTTCGTTGTGTAGCGCTTGGAAAGTACACAAGCCGACCTGGCAATTGTGAACACCCAGCCGAAAGAAAAGTGGCTGCATTTTGTACGGTCGCACAGCGACATATCCCCATCCAGGGTAAGCCTGACCGACCTTTCTGTTCTTATGTAACCGGAATCAGAGTTAGCCAGTGTGTTTTTGTACGTTTTAGTTATTTAATAAATGTTTGGGAGAGTCCGGATCTCCGTTTTCGCCCGAAACCGCCGTGGCCGCGGGTTGGAATCGCGGTCTTGTTCACGCAGGAGCCCGTAGGCGAAGCCCACTTGCCGGCTGAGCGAGTAAGGAGACCCCATAACCTATATTTGTGTTCGGCCTATTTTCGAATAAATATGGCAATATTTTTTCGACATGCCTAGTTTGGTTTCCGAGGTCACAAAAAACTGGGGCGAAATTTTCAGTTTTGTCCACTTCAAAGGGTTCATTTGGAGTGAGCCCTGATTGGCTGAAAGCAGACGACCAGATGTGTCGCAGCTCATTCATTGGTCAGGGGCCTTGCAAGAGCAACTACATCACGATTGAAATGGACTCTAAGTGGAGATTTTCGAAAGGGACAACTCAAAATTCCACCCCAGAAAAGAAACAAACATTTTTTTGTTTTTCCCTCATAACATGTAATTGTGTCTGCAGCATTTGCAGTTTACTTGTCGGAGACCGCACAGATCACGCACAACAGGCAGTGGTTTTAAACCACTTTGCTTTGGATGAAACCCATTTTAAGATGTGCTTAAGCGAAATTCCAGCCACTTATTGCTACACTGTAGAAACATGCTGAGGTGGTTTCGCATAACAGAAAACTGACATGACAAAAGCAGCTTCTTTCAAGAAGAAGGTGGCCATCGAACTACTGACTTTGCTTCACTACCAGAGAGAACAAAGTTGTTCGCAACACTTTGCGCTGCAGCAACTAATGCGGTATACTGGAGAGGAGGAGTCTTCAGTGGACAGGCTCTCAGAGAGTTGTTTAACCACGTTACTGGCTATACTAGCCAGACAAACAACTTATACATAATATCGCACTGGACTGTAATGGTCGAAGAGTTGATCAGTTATTTGGACAGCTGGGGACCACCCATAAAGCCAATGGACTCTGGCTGGTTGCCCTCCAGAGAAGTGTTGGTACTACTCAACATTTGGTCCTCCCCAACGCCCTACAATCTAGAAATGAGGTCATTCTATATGCCCAAGAAATCAACCGAGAGCATGGACAATCAGCCGACCGACACGCTCACATCGTACACCTGTGGACTACTGCAGATGCAAGCCCCTGCAAGGAGTGCCAATCAAGCGACGCAACAGTCTTTCTACCGGGGAGGAATCTCCGAATGCCATTTCATCAATCTCGTCGAGTACCTCTTGTCTTATCCCAGGCAGTTGTGTATTTTTGAAGTCAGATGTACACACGTCCACATCACATACTTCCCATATGTTTCGTGTAATATCGTGATTAGTAGTTATTGTTGCATTTATATGCAGGTCAAGCTGTGTCGCCGGAGTTACGACACATCGAATGTTTGCGGCCCTCTAGTCTGCAAACACAGTGTGCAGATTGGCACCCAGGATCAACAAATGCACGTGAAGAATCTTCTAGCAGCCGTCAAACAGCTCACATTGAAACATCCATCTGTCAACTGATCCACCGATGACAGGATTCGATTGTAAATTGCATTAAAAATTTTTTGAAGCAACTTTGTGTATCTCCTCCGAAATGCAGTTGCAGAACTCTTGAATGGGTTAATGGCCCTGTTAAAAGTTATTCAGTATTTGACCATGAATATAACTTCGCAGTGAGAAAGTGGAAAACAGGGCTATCGTACTGGAACTTTGAGGACTTTTGCAACCACTATGACTGTGTACAACCTGATCCAACCTATGTGCCTAAGACCTGAGAGTCTTGAAATAGTTGAAAGAATTCTGTTTATTCAAACAGATGGTTTTGTAAAAAAGAGTTTATAAATGAAGTCTTTGCTGTAACGAAGAAAACGTAACCAAAGAAAAATTGCGTATATGTAATTTCTCCTTCGAGCTCTTGCAAGATTTATGTCTTTGATGCAATCAGGACATCTTCATCTTATCTAAACACAGGGCAAATGGGAAATTTCAACCGAAACACCAGCTCTCCGTTCCAAAACTGCCATAGCCACAGAGTTATTTTGTGGAATGAACCAAACACTGAAACTGTGAAAATGTTGCTGGATGGAGACACGCCGAGTGTCAACAAAAAATATGAGGATTTCGGAGGAATCTACAGAACTCCCATTATCATGTGAACAAACAATGACGTGTTGAACCGTGACTGCATTTCGACAGATGTTTCTTCTATCACTGGAAAAGATTGGATTTGTGGCAGGACAATGCGGCGAAACCACACCCCTTTGTTTGGAGAGAACTTGTCAAGAAATATGTGCTTGAACTTGAATAAAATATTTATTCAGGACTTGTTTCTTAAGACAGCCACAGCCGGCTGTCTTATATTGTGCTCTGAGTGAAGCGCATGAGCACTTCCTTTGCAGGCCAAACTGGCAATCTTGTTTTGATAGAGAAAGGTTATTGCATTCTGGTCACTCTCCTAGACCGTTCTTGTCTAGTCTAACATGTTTTCAATCAACGCCGATGTTCTAGTAACAAGAGGACTGTAGGTAAATGGGTGCAGAGGAAAAGCAGTGGCATTACATTCACCTGATGCTCAACAACACATGTTGCTTTGGCGACCACTTCTTTGCTACTTGTGTTTACTTCTTGTTTGTAGCAGAGCACAAGTTCGCTCCAATAAACCTTGTTTACTGAAAGAAGCCTGCACTGTCCTTGGCTACATGGCAATATCTATTTTTTTAGAGTTCAATCAAGTGATCATGCAGCGCCTCGCGCACCGGTATGTTAGATTTTCGTGACCATGCAAACTGGCGTCACATCTATGCAAAGCAGTATACTGGGTTTCCTACAAGAATTTGGCGCCCTTGATAGTTACCATCCGGGAAGTATGTTCGGACTACGATCACAGGGCTGAATATTACAATTCCGAAAGGCTGGCAGTTTTGCCTTGTGGGCAGCTGCTGACCACGCATACAAGTTTTTGCTCCCCAACATTGGGTAGCCCAGAAGAAATTGCAATGGTAACACCTTTCCGGAGGTTCACGGTTATTCCATATCTTGGCCCTCCGGTTGTTTGGGATGGAAGGCAAGGCTGCGGAAGGAGTTGACATTTGCACCGTTCTTTTTGGAGATCACACTAAACCCTGAAAGTGCAACCTCATAAACCCATTTCATAAATCCACTACTGTGTCGCCTTCACAAACATACAATTACCAGCTTTTAGGTGCAAGGCGTGTTGAAGATCTGAAGATGCTTTTGGGTAAGGCGTGTTGCTAAAGATGCTTTCGAGCGGCTTGAGGCTCGCTTTTGGACTGTGCATAAGGGACTTGAACGTGACATTGACAACGCGAACAGCACTGTTCGGGTTGCCGGCAAGCTACACAACATAGGTGAACAGCTTAAAGTCCACTGTGATGGCGACCGCATTCATGCAGTGCGCTCTGACTGAACGAAATGTCGGCTTATCTGCGAGATGGGCCCTGGTGTGAGTATGCGTGCGTGTGTGTATAGGCGTATATACATATCTAAACACGCAGAGACAACTAGGACTGTGCACCGAGGTGTGTCACTTCTAATCCTTCCCGTTGAGACAAATGATGTCTCCAGAGTGAACGCTGACATTGCCATTCAAAGTATCTTATGCCATGCTTCTCAACCATGCCATGACTCAAAGGGGTCATGCGGACAAGATACAAGTTTGTTTCATTCAAAAGAGTTGGTGTTTCATAGTGCCCCCAGCACATTCCCTGAAGCAAATGACGCTTCATTCACTGAGAAATTAGGAAATTTCAGCCAAAATTTTAAATGTTCCGCTAAATTGCATATTTCGTGACGTCAACAACGGCGTCATATGGACTAGTGCATGACACAGCTACTTAGGATGCCGACTCCAACAGCATTCACACGCAGCACTCAAACAGAAAGCAGAATTCGTGCCGAAACTGAGACGGCGGCCATTTTAAAAATACTGGTGAAATCTAGTACAACCACAGCCCTTAGTCATGGAATCGCCTGCTCCAGACATCAAAGCTCTCGCCCAGGAGCTTGGGTTTGCATTCGGCAACCTCGTCCCACTTGAATACTCCATGCTGTTAAGTGCACGAGAGGCTGGAGTTTTGGGATACGAGGATGGACCGACAATTCCACAAGACCTACAACAGACGAACGCCGAGGCGTCAACAGCGTGCACACTGGCACTGCGGCCTCATCAGCCCCATCATGACGGACGAACAGACTAGTACGTACGTATATGCCGTATTTTTTTACAGTTAGTAATACCGGTTCCACTTAAGTAGCAGTATTGCCGATGTTAGTAGGCTCGGGTCATGTATGACAAGCAGTTTGCGTGAGTGCTCTGCTCCATGGTTTTTTTTTCCCAAGCTATAACAACATCTGCTCAGAGTGATTTGGGCGCAGATATGGGAGGTTTTTGTTTCTGCATTTTATTTTCAGAACTTCATTGGGTGCACGGCAATAATTTAAATTCATAACACTGCAGTGCGGCGGCCGTATTGAAGGTGTAAAAAGACATTTTGCAGGCTTAAAACGATTGCAAGGCTCTCTCATGAGAGAGGAGTGCTATGGACTAAAGACATTGGGCGATTGAATAGGCATTGCGCTAAAACCAGCAGATAAACGGGGAGGCACTATGGAACTAAAACAAATCAGGCTGCATCCAAGAGGGCAACCATCCGTTAAATAACGCATTTTTCTAACGACTTGACACACATTGAACTGTCGAACACATAATAACCACCGCACTGCATAATTTTGTGGAAATTAGAGAGCTAGAGCTAGAGTCTAGGCTCTGTAAGGTACTCAAAGCAATGCCAGGACTGTTCTACACAGTCCCTAAAACTCATAAAGAAGGAAACCCTGGCAAACGAACGCTTAGAAAGAGGCACTCTCATTGAGCCAATTGCCAAGTTACTACACAGAGTCCCTGATTAGGAAAATAATACCGGCCGCACATTTTGTCAGGCCATTGTGATATTACACTTCCACGGGAAATCAACAATATAAGCTTTTTTATTTTATTTCGTACATGTTGCCAGGGCATCTGTTGTGGCTGTGATGTCCAGTGTTGAGACTACCCAGCTACGCATATGGGTGTTAGAGCTTAAATGAGCTGTATATTTCATTGTATTCTTAGCTGTCAATAAAACTTATCATCATCATTGTTATTATTATTATTGTGCCCAGTAAGACAGTGTATGTTCTGTGCTCCTGTGCTTTTTTACGGTAAACAGAAGTTCCTTCGTTGCGGTGAGTGCAACAAGCGTGCCGACGCAAAATGTATGACGCTACTGGACGACGACCTCCAGCCAATCAAGTCTGGAGCGCGGTGCTTCGTTTGCAATGCGTGCAAGACTGCGTTGTCGCTACCTGCTCCAGCTAGCCCTAACAACGACCACGGCGTTTCTCCTGACGTGGCAGCTTCATCTATCCTCTCTTCAACCCCTTCCCGCGCGGCGGCCTCCACCCAGCTCCAGACCTTCGCGCTGAGCCGCTTTTTCTCGCGGACGCTTCGGAGGCAATTTCTTTCTTGTCCGACCAGGTTGCCAAGCTAGGGTAGGTCAGCGAGCAGCTGCGTCGAGAGAGAGCAACAAAGGCCGAGGCTCACGCCGATGCCATCCAATCGCGGTGCCAAGAGGTGCAATCGTTGCCCACTGATTCCCAGGACGGTCGTGGGAACATAGCCCCCTACCCCGCCGACACCCTTCCCTTCACAGAATCCCGTGCTGCTTCTGTCTACCACTGCAAGCCCAGTGCCAATCACCACGGATTCGCTGCCTCTCCAGGACTCACCACCGACGCAGCAACGCCGTGCAAGGCACACTGTTCCGCGTCCGCTAGCGTCTATGATGGGACTGGACTTGCAGCGGTCAACCGTCCCAGGCCCCCTAGAGCTATATTTGTCACTGCTGAAAATACTGAAGCGGGGACCTGAAGCTAAAAGGCAGCACTTGCAGCCCGTCTATTTTTTATAACCTGCAGTCGCGCAAAATTCGACAATGAACCCTCCCAGCATTCTAAAGAAAGAGGGTTGAATGCCACCGGAGCAGAGATAAGCGCAGGAGGGCGAGTAAAAGTAGGTGATATTGACGTCAGCCACAAGGTCAATGCCCTAAAATTCATCTGGAAGCTCAGAGACTCCTTTTACGCGAAGTGCGGCGTCCATCCCTATCATGCAACTGCACCAACCAACGTGATGCTCGACACTCAGATCGTTAATCTCCATCGCGCCACCAGAACGTCAGGAGCGGAACACAGGCAAAGGGAATGCCTCAAGGAAATTCTATCTTCAAAGAGGTGTGACCACCAAAAACCATGGTCACCATCATCAAGTAGGAGCTTACGAAGGGGTGCAAGGCAGCTGTGGAGTGGGAACTTGCAAACCCTCACGTGCCTCGTGGTTCTCCTTGGAGAACGCCTCAAGGAGATACGGTTCACGCCGGTTGGCATCATCACAGGCAGGGAGTCTACCGAAACAGAAGTGAAGACCACCACTGTTGACTTCCGGGCACTGGGAATTACTTCAAGCCTTTTGCGAAAAGTGGCCTCGCTCAGTGCCTCCAGACCAATCACTCAAGCCCGCCACCTGGCCATGGGAAAAGAGGACAAATTCAACACCAAGTGGAAACAGGCCTTCAGGGAGGTAGTTGAATGTCCGCATGAAGTCGAGACCATCGCCAGGTGGCTCAAGGCCAGCAAGCCCGAGGACTGCAAGCCACCCTGACCCGCCTGTGCAACATGGCAATGATGACTGGCGGTCGGGAGCAATGCAGAGACAGCTTTCCTCTCAGCGCCCTGCTTCACTTGATCCGCGTGGAAGCACAGCTGCCCCGGCCCTCAAAAGAAGCTCCGCCAGTGTTGGTGCGAGTTTCCAAGACTGATGGAGCCAAGGCCCTTGATTTCTCTGGCAATGGGGCCTTTCTCGCCTATGCAACACTGATGAAGGAGGAGTCCGTCTACACCACCACCATGGCAGGGCTTTCCGAGCAGATCGTTTTCTGTGCGATGTTTGGCACCTACGTCGAAGACCTTGGCAGGCCCAGCTAGCACCAACGAGGAGATTTCGGCACCGAGTTCCCCAACCTGAAGTCTGCAGCTGAAAAAAACCCCACAGCCGTTCCGCACAAGCCTCTCCTGTGCTCCTCCAAGATGGCAGGTGCCACTCTCTCGAAGATGGCCGCCGCCACCTCTAATGCTACCAACGCCTGCCCAGTTTTGGCCGGGATGCGGACAAGGAAAATCACCAGTGAGACTCCCTCCAGGCTGGCATCGGCTGTGTGACCAGCATCAACAACTCTTTGACGGCAGCAGAGCAGGCACTCGGAGCCTACAGCAACCACCTCACTCAGCAATCCGAGCTCCGGAACTTCATGATGGCAACCATCCAGTGCCACAGCCTCCAGGGGCTTACCGAGAAAACGGATAGGACGCCCATCTATGAGATCTTCACTGAGTGTGACGACATCTACTGGCCCTGAGAGGTCCTGCCGATCCGTGCCATTACGCCAACGCTTCAGTGGCATTATGCCGATGCAGCTCCAGGCCCGAGCAAGGTCTGGGACACGCTCGTTTGTTTGTGCCTCTTTTGTGCCAGCCTCCAGCATGGTCAGTCGTGCTGTATAATGTTCAAATAAACGCTTTCCTTTCAATAAGTACGATTCGCCTCGCCATGCCACCTCAACGCCCCAGCCTTCACGCCTAGCCCTCACTTCTGGCGTAGTCAACACCCAAGCCTCTGTGCAGCCACGCAGCCACGCAAGTACGCCGATGCTATAACTACACCTGCCATTGCGTTCGACAACTGGTGCGCCATTTTGTCTTCCTCGCCCGAACGTTTCCCGCCGTTCGCTCTCTCGCCTACTTGTGTGCGTCTGCGAGCGCTTGCTGGTGGACGCACCAGCAAGATTGTGTTGTGTGTGTGAATGCCTGCGAGCAGCCGGCTAGGCAGAATATCATGCCGGGAAATGTGCGGTAGCGCCTCGACCCAGTGACGATGTCGCGTCTAGGCATCGACCTCATATGAGAAGAATTGGCACGGCAACAGCTGGAAACCGCCGGTTCCTAAGAGGACCTCATTCAGCGACTCGAAGCTGACATTCGGCAGCAGTGTGAAGCTAGCCCCCGCCAGTTGAAGCGAATGCTTCTGCCTCGTCTGCCGTGGTGCCTTTGACGCTAGACCCAGCCACGGTACAGAGCCTTGCCTAGCTGTTTCAGCAGCTACCTAGCCCTACACCGATGGTGACGACACTGCCCGACCTGCCATCTTCCATCCCGCAGTTTGACAGTTCGCACAGCCACAGCATCAACATATGGCTTGACAATGTGCAACGAGTGCAGCAGCTTGCTTCATAGGACGACGCCACCACACGCCTGATCGCTGCTAGCAAGCTCCAAGGTACAGCGCGAAACTGGCATCTCGCGTTCGGGAATTGGTACACCACTTGGGCCACTTGCAGTGCAGCCCTTAAAGGGCTACTGAAGCGCTTTTAAGATCGGGCAAAATTCTATTTTTTACAATTATTACATTGGTCAACTGAGTGTGGCGACATCTACTGGACCTGAGCGGTCCAGCAGATCAGTGCCATTACGCCGACGCTTCAATGCCATTATGCCGACGCAGCTCCAGGCCCGAGCGAGGTCTGGGACACGCTCGCTTGTTTGTGCCTCTTTTGTGCCAGCCTCTGGCATGGTCAGTCGCGCTGTATAATGTTCAAATAAACGCTTTCCTTTCAATAAGTACGATTTGCCTTGCCATGCCATCTCAACAACCCAGCCTTCCCACCAGCCCTCACATCTGGCGCAGTCGACGCCCAAGCCTCTGTGCAGCCACGCATCCACGCAAGTACGCCGACGCTATACATAGTATTCACGTGCCGTCACATTCGCTATGACGTCACATCCAATGGTGCTGCCGCCATCTTAGGAAACCTTACCAACACAACAGGCGCGCGGTTATCACGTCATTATTTTTTACGTGGCCTCTGTCAATGCAGCTGCAGTGTGTTTGAGGGAGTGATGGCAACAAACAATCGTGCTGGGCTTCGCCCATCGTATTTCAACGGCCTTGTCGGCCCTGTGCGAGCCAGGTACGAGTCAAAAATCAAAATGTGTGACAACATCGACCCGTACATGTTGAGCATCGGAACCGATGCCACAACAGACGCGGATTTTTCGCCAGCCACGACCTACCCAGACATTTATAATTACCCTGTGCTTTCGACACACTATGCCACACAGGATCAGATGAGAATGGTCAAGTCTCTGGAGGCCCATAACTTCTTCACAAGTGGATGGGTTAGAGGCCTCGCATCGAAGCAACACCCGTCAAAGCGTGTCGTTGTGCTCAGCGAGGCGAGTTCTCGAACGAGAGTGCGATTTCAGAGTGTACTCGTGTCTCTTTCAACGACGCGATTCCAGCAGCGAAAGCTAACAATGTTAGGTTAGTATACTATTTCGGCCGTTTACCTGTCGCTGCTATGTTCCATAGAATGGCCACCGCCCGCATACACACAGCATAACTGCGTGATCGCTGCAAGGTGACGTGAAACACCTTCGCTCGGCAAGCTACATTGACTTCTGCCTGCGCTGAAGTATGCCCTTAATGACTTTTCTTTTCATGTAGTCAGAGCGAAACTTCGAGAGGTTGAATTTGCCACGCATGATTTCTCATTAAATTTGGTTTCTTGCTTGGGCATGTCCAGTGGCATATCAAGAATGTTTTTACGGGCAAGGGGAGAAGTAGAGGGGGGGGGAGGCCTGCATGCTACTCCTTAGCTAGTTCGCCAGTGGTCATGTCCTCAGTGCAGATTGCATGTGTTGTGCTCACTTTACATCAAGAATAACCACAACACGAAACATGCTTAATATGCAGTTTTTTTATTGTGCCTTTATTTTCAGGTCAACTATTCCCAGAGGCTACGGGACCTCAAGCTGAAGGTGTGGGTTCTTGCTGAAGCTAACGGGACCATTGTCACAGCACACTGTACCTGCATGGCAGGGCTAGGCAAAGCGTGCTCACACATCGGAGCAACACAGTTCGCTGCTGAGACAGTTGTGCGAATTAGAGATGTGAGAACGTTCGATGCCGGAACGTTCACTGTCGTTCGACAACCGGTGCACCATTTTGTCTTCCTCGCCCGAACGTTTCCCGCCATTCGCTCTCTCGCCTCCTTGCGCGCGTCTGCGTGCGCTTGCTGGTGGACGCGCCAGCAAGATTGTGTTGTGTGTGTGAACGCCTGCGTGCAGCTGGCTCGGCGGAATATCATGCCGGGAATTGTGTGGGAGCGCCTCGACTCAGCAACAATGTCGCGCCTAGGCATTGACCTCATACGGGAAGAACTGGCACGGCGACAGCTGGACACCACCGGTTCCAAAGAGGACCTCATTCAGAGACTCAAAGCCGACATTCGGCAGCAGTGTGAAGCTAGCCCCCCCGGTTTAAGCGAATGCTTCTGCCTCGTCTGCCGTGGTGCCTTTGACGCTAGACCCAGCCACGGTACAGAGCCTTGCCTTGCTGTTTCAGCAGCTACCTAGCCCTGCACCAATGGTGACGACACTGCCCGACCTGCCACCATCTTCCATCCCGCAGTTTGACAGTTCGCATAGCCACAGCATCAACGTATGGCTTGACAACGTGCAACGAGTGCAGCAGCTTGCTTCGTGGGATGACGCCACCACACGCCTGATCGCTGCTAGCAAGCTGCGAGGTCCGGTGCCCGATCGTCCAAGCTTGCTTTCGAGGTGCTGCTTCATCGCCGGATGCCCTGATTGCTGCCGCGGTCTACATTGCTCGTGGCGCCTTCGGAGACTGCGCAGCTGTACCCACGGCTGCGTTTCCGGTGACATCACCACTGGGCGGCACCGGCATCGTCAAGCAACGCTATAAAGGACCGGCACTGTCGACGGGGTGCCATTGGCAGCAGCGGCAAGCGCACTGAGCAACTGGCCGAGATTACCATCTAATTTAGCTGGCAGTACTACTTCGTCCGGTGCCTCGATCGTCCAAGCTTGCTTCTCAAGGTGCTGCTTCATCGGGCCGGATGCCCTCCTGATTGCTCGCCGCTTCTACATTGCTCGTGGCGCCTCGAGACTGCGCAGCTGTACCCACGGCTGCGTTTCCGGTGACATCACCACTGGGTCGGCACCGGCATCGTCAAGCAAACACTTAAAGGACCGGCACTGTCGACGGGGGTGCCCTTGCAGGCAGCTGGCAGCACATGAGCAACTGGCCGGAGTAATACCATCTAATTTTACTGCAGGTTGGTTTCACGGCCATTTGCGATTGTTTCGTTTCTCAATTGCTGTCGCTGCTGCAGATGTTGCGCATTTTGAGCCTGTCTAAGTGTCTTCTAACTCTGTCTCAAAATGCCACCGAACGCTGACTAGCAAAGAGAGTAGAAGAACTCGAGGAGAAGCTGAAAATGAGACTTTGGTGATTCGGTGTTGCAAAGATTTTGTTTAAAGCTGCAATGATTCTGGTTTCGATGCGGTACAAATGAAGAAAGAAGTAGATGACCCTTGTTGCTAGCGCCAAATTTTACGGAAAAAACTTGTTGAGGAACTAAGGCAAGACAACGCTGGCCCTGACGTCAGAAAACAAAATCACTGAAGTCTGAGAACCGCATGAATGTCTAAGAAAATAGCTGAAATGGAACAATATTCCCGGCTCAACAACGTCGAGATCAGAGTGTGTACCGTGTACACAAGGGGAGGACTGTGTCGCGATCTTGCAAACGGTGGGCGAAAAGATCGGATGCCCGGTGTCACCATCTGACCTCGACGTCGTTCACCGTGTTCCTACAGCGAAGGAATGCAACAAAAACCTTCTTGCGCGATTTTGTTCAAGAGATAAGAAGTCGGAATTCATCAGCAAGGCCCGAAAGGCGAAGCTCTGCCTGAGCGACATCAACATAATACAGACACCTGACAGTCCCGTGTATGTAAATGAACATTTGACCCCTGCGAACAAGGCTCTCTTTTCTAAGGCTCTGGTTCAAAAGAAAGAGAAAAATTGGATGTTTTTGTGGACAGCTAACTGCCAAATCAAAGCTCGCAAGACAACCGACAGTAAAGTATACAGGATACGCGATGAGGCTGATCTGGCTAAAATAAACTAACTGGCTCCCATTGTACATAATGCGCATGCGCCAGCCATGTCTTCCTCGTCGTCTCTTCTGTCACCAGCGCAACTAAACTCGTTTTTAGGAAATAACTCCAGCTCTTTCATTCATTTTAATGCCAGAAGCCTTAGAAAACATTTTGATGAATTCCATAATCTTCTTTCCACGTTTACGAACCCTTTCTCAGTAATTGCAATTACAGAAACTTGGTTATCGGAAGACGATAGAAATCTGTTTTGTTTTCCTTCCTACACGCCTTATTACAGTCACAGGTTATCTAGCAATTATGGTGGCGCAGCCATATACGTATCATCCAACAGTTCCTGCAAACGAAGGTTTGATCTTGAATTAAATACGCTTCACTGTGAATCCGTCTGGCTTGAATTTGAGCATACTTTTCTTAATCTAGATAACAAAAGATTCATATTAGGCTGTATTTACCGCTCACCATCTTCTCCTGTTCCTGAATTTTGCACGAACTTGCAACGCTCCCTAAATGTTATTTCCCTTGAAAATAAAAATGCTATTATCATGGGTGACATCAACATTAATTTACTAGACGATTTGTCCTCTAACTCAATCAACTATCTAGCTGCACTAAATAGCTTCGGGTATGAATGTTTAATCAGTCTTCCAACCAGACCAACCAGCAATAGCAATGGGTCCCTCATTGATCATGCATTTTCAAATCTATTCACGGCACCGGACGCAGGTGTGCTAGAAATTAATATTACTGATCACTATCCCATATTTCTGCGTTTCGATTCCGTTGCAAAGCGTAATTCACCTTCCTTTATTCGGCATACATTGGACAAACAGAAATTTATCGATGCCGTTGCTAACACTGACTGGTCTGAAGTTTATCTTAAAGCCGACGCACAAGAAGCTTTCACTCTCTTTTCATCTTTGCTCCTATCACATGTTCAATCCTGTACAGATAAACAAAAATGCAAAAAAATAATAGCATCACCAGCAAATCCATGGCTGACGAGCGGATTGCTAACAGACATGCGCAAACGTGACAACCTCTACAAAAAAACTAAAAGGCAACCGTTTAACACGAACTTGCTTGCTCGTTACAAAAAATTTTGCAACCTAATAAACATGCAGCTAAAAGAAGCTAAAAGAAAGTATTATGAGCAAAAAATAACTGAGGCCGGAAATAGTACGAGAAAAAAATGGGAAATCATTAATTCATTTTTGAATAGAAACACACATTCGGATAAAATAACTACAGTTGTTCACAATGATGTCACTTACAGTAACCCAACTGACATCGCTGATCAGTTTGCAAGGTTCTTCTTTAACGCTGAGTCCTCCCTACCTCCATTAAATGAAGCGGTCTTAGATCGCCTACCCCATTCGTTCTTTCTGTTTCCCACGACTCCAGATGAAATAATCAGCGTAATAGGTACCTTAAAAATGACAAGTGCTGGCCTTGATGGCATTCATTCCTCCCATATAAAAATGGTAGCTCAATTTATATCAAATGTATTCTGTTCGATTGTGAATTTAATGTTTAAATCTGGTGTTTTCCCGCATGAACTGAAGCAGGGTAAAATAATCCCCGTACATAAAAAAGGAGATACTTCGTCACTGAATAACTACCGCCCCATTTGCATCTTACCCTTTTTGAGCAAAGTAATTGAAAAACTGATCTCTACACGTCTCACAAATTACCTGAACAAATTTAATATACTATCTCCCTGTCAATTTGGCTTCCGTTCCGGCTACTCCAGTGACCTTGCGCTAATTTCACTTACTGACCAATTAAAAAGTGCTATCGACAGCGGTTACTATGCGGGAAGCGTTTTCATCGACCTAACTAAAGCTTTCGATACGATCAATCATCACATTCTTTTTCATAAACTTGAAGCACTTGGTATAACTGGCCCACCGTTACTATTATTGCGTAGCTATCTCCATAACCGTACACAGAAGGTGGTAATTTCAAATGCGTATTCCTCAACCAAATTATCTAACATTGGCGTACCCCAGGGCTCCATTCTGGGGCCCCTTTTGTTTTTACTCTATATCAATGATTTGCCGAATTGCCTCTCTTCATCCAGTTGCATATTATACGCAGACGACACCACAATTTTTAACTCCGATACGAGTGTTACGTCCTTAACTGAAAAACTAAATTCTGACCTGTCACAACTGGCTCGGTGGTGCAGTAATAACATGTTACAAATTAATGCGTCTAAGACAAAATTTGTTGTCTTCTCTTCACCGCAAAAACCTTTACCTTCTATCCCTCCCGTTAAAATTGCTCGCAATGACATCCCTGTAAGCGACTGCTGTAGATTCCTAGGCGTTGAACTCGATAGTAACTTGAAATACCACCGACACATAGCATATATTAGGAAAAAAATGACGTATGGCGTTAGAATACTGATTAAATCCCGCCGTTATTTCAATCCCTCAATACTAATGTCACTGTATTTTTCTTTTGTTCATTCACACATTTCTTACTGTATTACTTCATGGGGTAACACTTACACCACTCATCTTACTTCAGTTCAGACAATTCAAAACCAAGCGATAAGAATTGCCACGTCAAGCCCATTTCTCACTAACGCTACGTCATTGCTTCACGAAAACAATATATTAACTGTAACCGAACTAGTTAAATATAACCTTGGTATTTATATGTATAGAATTATAAACAATCAACTTCCGCACTTAAATGCGATTCCTTCAAATAGGAATGTCACAAGGTTTGCCTTAAACAATAACTTTCTCTTGCCAAAAGTTCGCACTAATTACGGCAAGCAAACCGTTTATTTTTCTGGAATTTCTTTTTGGAATAGTTTTCCTTCTGACATTAAAGCATCCCGCTCCCTGAATGTACTTAAATCGAAGTTAAAAAATCATATCATGTCAACAAACTAGCCTGTTTTTCTGTTTCTTAATTGTTTCTTGATCATTGTGAGTGGCGTTCTGTAATCACTTGTTTATGTAATAAGCGTGTTATTGGTTTTCAATTGTTTCTGTGAGATTACAAGTGTATATTCCTACTTTATTTGTCTCAATTGCATTTTACTGTAGTTCTGTCTGTCTGCTATATACATTACAATTTTTTTTTCACTTCTACATTGTACAAGAGGTCCCCTTACAGTCTCTGACTATGGGACCTCTTTCTGTATATCTTGCACATGTCATCTGAATTTTGCACAATAAACCTTTTCTGATTTCTGATTACGGAGCGAAACTGGCATCTCGCGTTCGGTAATTGGTACGCCACTTGGGCCACTTGGAGTGCAGCCCTTAAAGGGCTACTGAAGCGCTTTTAAAATCGGGCAAAATTCTATTTTTTACAATTATTACATTGGTCAAATTTACAATTTATTACATTGGTCAACTGAGTGTGGCGACATCTACTGGACCTGAGCGGTCCAGCAGATCAGTGCCATTACGCAGACGCTTCAGTGCCATTATGCCGACGCAGCTCCAGGCCCAAGCGAGGTCTGGGACACGCTCGCTTGTTTGTGCCTCTTTTGTGCCAGCCTGTCAGTCGTGCTGTATAATGTTCAAATAAACGCTTTCCTTTCAATAAGTACGATTTGCCTTGCCATGCCATCTCAACGCCCCAGCCTTCCCACCCAGCCCTCACATCTGGCGCAGTCGACGCCCAAGCCTCTGTGCAGCCACGCAAGTACGCCGACGCTATACATAGTATTCACGTGACGTCACATTACACTGACGTCACATCCAATGGTGCTGCCGCCATCTTAGGGAACCTTACCAACAGGCGTCGCGGTTATCACGTCGTTATTTTTTTCGTGGCCTCTGTCAATGCAGCTGCAGTGTGTTTGAGGCAGTGATGGCAACAAACAATCGTGCTGGGCTTCGCCCATCGTATTTCAATGGCCTTGTCGGCCCTGTGCGAGCCAGGTACGAGTCAAAAATCAAAATGTGTGACAACATCGACCCGTACATGTTGAGCATCGGAACCATTTCCACAACGGACGCAGATTTTTTGCCAGCCACGACCTACCCGGACATTTATAATTATCTTGTGCTTTCGACGAACTACGCCACACAGGATCAGATGAGAATGGTCAAGTCTTTGGAGGCCCATAACTTCTTCACAAGTGGATGGGTTAGAGGCCTCGCAGCGAAGCAACACCCGTCAAAGCGTGTCGTCGTGCTCAGCGAGGCGAGTTCTCGAAGGAGAGCGCGATTTCAGAGCATACTCGCGTCTCTTTTAAAGACGCGATTCCAGCAGCAAAAGCTAACAATGTTAGGTTAGTATGCTAATTCGGCCGTTATACCTGTCGCTGCTATGTTCCATAGGAATGGCCACCGCCCGCATACACACAGCGTAGCTGCGTGATCGCTGCAAGGTGACGTTAAACACCTTCGCTATGCAAGCTACATTGACTTCTGCCTGCACTGAAGTACGCCCTTATTGACTTTTCTTTTCATGTAGTCAGAGCGAAACTTCGAGAGGTTGAATTTGCCACGAACGATTTCTCAGTACATTTGGTTTCTTGCTTGGGCATGTCCAGTGGCATATCAAGAATGTTTTAAACGGGCAAGGGAGGAATAGGAGAGAGGGGGAGGGCCTGCATGCTACTCCTTACTAGTTTCGCCCAGTGGTCATTGTCCTCAGTGCAGATTGCATGTGTTGTGCTCACTTTGCATCAAAATAACCACAACACGAAAACATGCTTAACATGCAGTTTTTTTAAGTTGTGCCTTCATTTTCAGGTCACCATTCCAGAGGCTACGGGACCCCCAGCTGAAGGTGTGGGTTCTTGCTGAAGCTACCGGGACCATTGTCACAGCCCATTGTACCTGCATGGCAGGGCTGGGAGAAGCGTGCTCACACATCGGAGCAACACTGTTCGCTGCTGAGACAGCCGTGCGAATTAGAGATGCCAGAACGTTCGATGCCAGAACGTTCATTGCCGTTCGACAACCGGTGCACCATTTTGTCTTCCTCGCCCAAACGTTTCCCGCCATTCGCTACACTCGCCTCCTTGCGCGCGTCTGTGCGCGCTTGCTGGTGGACGCGCCAGCGAGATTGTGTTGTACGTGTGAACGCCTGCGTGCAGCTGGCTCGGCGGAATATCATGCCGGGAATTGTGGGGAAGCACCTCGGCTCGGCAACAATGTCGCGCCTAGGCATTGACCTCATACGGGAAGAACCGGCATGGCGACAGCTGGACACCGCCGGTTCCAAAGAGGACCTCATTCAGCGACTCGAAGCCGACATTCGGCAGCAGCGGGAAGCCGTAGCTCCAGCAGAAGAGTTTCCGCCACTCGTACCTAGCGCAATAACTCCCCAGATCCCCCTACCCTCCTCAACCCCAAACTTCTAACCAAGTAGCATTGGCTGCAAAGACGAAAGACTAAATTGCCAAACTCAGAAACATCATAGAAAGACAGAACGTACAGATTAAGGAGAACAGTGGAGCTAGTATTCAGTTGCTACTGTACCAGGATGCTTTTGAGGTTTCGATCCACTTGGATCAGCAAAAAAGAAAGCACAAAATCCTAGGCATGTATCATACTGTTGCCAATCTTCCATCACACTTCACCACAAAGGTGCATAACATTCAGTTAGTCATGGTCTGCTATGAGTCAACCCTGATAAAGCTACGTCACAGTGCTGTGATGAAGACTGTTGTTACTGAACTTCGAGAGCTCGAAGAGGTTGGAATTGATGTGGGGAATGACCACTTTAAATGCACCTTGGTTTCTATTCTGGGTGACAATTTAGGAAGCCATGGAATCGGTGGTTTTACGGAAAACTTTTCCGAGACTCAGTACTTTTGCAGGCACTGCGAGATTACGAAGGATGACTTTATGGAAGACCCCCATTAGATAGGGAGACAACGGTCACGTGATACGCATGCGAATAATGTCAGCATGGCCCAACCGGGGCACTATGATTTGTCAAAACGCGTAAAGTTTGATTCTGCTTTTAATGCCTTGGGCCCCTTCCATGCCACTTCTGGAATGCCACCGTGCATAGCACATGACATTTTTGAAGGAATTGAGCCAGCTGACCTAACTCTGATTGTTAAAAATCTTGTCAACAAAAAATAGTTCACAGTCGCGGAGCTGAATGAACGTATCAAGAATATATGCCTGACCAGTCGAGATGCTGCTAACAGGCCAGCTTTGCTTGTCAATGACAACAGCTGTAAGGTATGTCAGGTCAGGCAATCGAAATTTATTACTTCATAAGGCTGCTTCTCATTCTTCTTCATGATAAGGTGGTTGATTGTGAAGATGACGTGTGGAACTTGTATTTGACATTAAAGGCCAACTGCACTCAAATTTCACCCTGGCTAAATACCTTCTAAATGTGTAGTAGGTACCATGAGAACTACTGCGACGCGACCGGTAGCTCTGTGCAATGTGTGGTTATTCATTTTCAGGCACTCAAAATAACGCCCTTGCAGACGACAAAGCACCTGCCGGCGTGTCGCGCAAACAGCCATTTAGCGGAAGTGACATCCAGGAAATCCAGGAATCCAGAATCCAGGAAACTCGCATTTCGCGCCGGTACGCCTGGCTTTCATGGCTCCGAAGAGGCTTCGTTAACCGTACGGTGCTCTCCTTTTTGAGTGTCACGGCATGGTGGTGTTTATTACACTAGCAAGTAGGGCATCATGTCGGACACATCGAGTGTTGATTGCTTTGACATATCATCGGAGGAGGAAGACTACTCCGAAGGTGTTGTTTTCGGGGTTCGGCTGTACGATTACGAGCCCATCGCCGAGGGAGGATTGAATTCGGATGTCGAGGTAAAGCCGTCGCTGCCGTTCTTCCCCCGGCCGGAGAGACTACTCAGCACGGAGTGGTGAGTATTTGCCCTAACTACTTGAAAAGCATGAAGCCAATACGTAGATTATCGTTTCAGGTGCACGTATTGCCATTGCACAATTATGGGCTCCAATGTGGAGTGTGTGTGCTGCCACGAAAAGGCAGCAGTGGACGCGAAAATTTTGCGTCAAAACGGGCACAGCTGTGTCACATGGAGAACCCAGAGTTCACCGTGTATTGCCTGACCCGTTCATCCTCGATGTTGAATATAAGAAATTGGTGTGCACTACCACCCAAGGTTCAAGGACATCAACGACGTGAACGCGTAAGAAAAGTATTACATCTACTAGTTGTGGAAAGTTGCGGTCCTGCTTCACATACAAATTTCTTCCAGGCGATACAGATACACTGCTTACAGGCAGTTCGTGTGGTGGGCTTTCGGCGAGCTCGGGTCCGGCAACCGCGTTGTTCTGCCCAGCTGTGTGGTGGCCAAAATCAGAAAGACCGTCCCGTCCCTTCAGTACACGGGGTTCAAGTGGATGTAGGCAAGTACCCAACGGCGTGTCGCGAGTTTACGTAATCGAACTCCTACAGCTGTTTACGACGAACTGACCGATATGTTTTGTTTGTTTTTTAACCTGCAGGTGCTACTACCACTGCTACTTGCAACCGCGATGCTCATGACTCCATGGATTGGGAGAAGGCTTGAAATTAATGCACCACGAAAAGGCAGAAAATGCGGACCCTTATTTTGCACATTTCGCACGCAACCATATTTCCATAGCCAAACTTCCATCTTTTTGCTCTTGAACTGTGTCTCGTCCGTAAAACATGTCTGGTTCTTGTGTCGACGTTATTTTGCAAGTGTGGCGCTCAAAGATTATACGGAACAGCCAACGGATGGCAATTCGCAGGCATGAATCGACGACTGCCTTATGGTAACAGGTCGCGGGCCACGCTTTGTAACGCAGCCGCTGGGCATACTTCTTAAAAATTTTTCTAATGCACAGCTTGAGGCTTGGTCGGAGCGCACGAAAAGTGTCGTGCTTGCGGGACAAGCACTCGCTTTTCCGCGCGCCTCCCACACCCCGCACGCGCGCGCTCACACTCTCCTCCTGCTGGCCGAGCTGGCCGCGTCGGCCGGACCACACAGCTCGCGCCGTCAGGCCAGGCCGTCTGGCTACTCGCGTCGACGGCTGATACGTCACTTCTGCCTGCTCGTAATGGCCGCGTTTTGCCCAGTTCCGGTTTCAAGATCGTCGTTTTTTGCTGGTCGCTTGCGGCGTAATTACGCACATTTTAGGCGTCATACTTCGTACATCGCGGTCTTTTTAGTCATACTATGCAGGAACAGTGGTTTCGCGCGATCGAAATTTTCAGTGCAGTTGGCCTTTAAAGTTGATTGTTGTTATCGTCATGTCTCCGAAACTTCATGTCACACAAGTTGAGTACCTCAGGGTTCTTATACGGGGCTACATTGCTGAAAGAGTTGGACTTTTTGCTGAGGTTTCGCTGAGGCCAAAGCACCATTTCCTGAGTCACTACCCAGACCTGTGCTACCGTTACGGTCCCTTGGCGCATACCTCGACTTTGCGATTTGAAAGCAAGCATTCGTACTTTAAGCGCATCATCCGAAGTTCGCAAAACTTCAAGAACTCTGACCATGTCCACTAAACATGAAATGCTTCCGGCATATTGTCGGGCTGGCAATGTTATGCCTGATGATGTGACCCAAGAAAAAATATTTGCATTTCAGTCAGGACGTTCTAGATGCCAGAATTGTGACAGCTTTGAATTCCAAATTTCCAGCTCCAGAGTCGGCCAAAATGAGCTTTCGACTAACGTACAGGGGGACCGCCTACGCAGCTGGGTCTATCACTTTATATTCTGAATGTAACTGCTTAAGAGGGCTCAAAATTACACGCTGTGTGTCTGTTGGGAACATTGTGTTTAGCGGCACTCCATGCCTAGTGAAAGAATGGGGCGGCTGAGTGCTGACGGAAGTTTCTTTCACCAGCAATTATCCAGTGTGTGTGAAATACGAGAAACTTGTTCACCAAAGCCCTTTGAATGTGTATTCTTGCAGATTTAGAAATGTTGTGACCTTGAAACACGATGTAGACTTTATTCCGTATGTGTGAGCACAGAGTAGAGATGCTAGGAAACCAAGCATGTTGTCATTAGGTGATCTCCATGTCTTCTGCATATAGTATCAAATAAACGAACTCAA
The DNA here is from genome assembly GCA_013339765.2 of Haemaphysalis longicornis. Taxonomy (NCBI): domain Eukaryota; kingdom Metazoa; phylum Arthropoda; class Arachnida; order Ixodida; family Ixodidae; genus Haemaphysalis; species Haemaphysalis longicornis. The sequence continues at coordinate 30,388 of JABSTR010001264.1, forward strand.
AACTTCAATGTTTTCTTTCTTTGCCAGAAAAATGGAGACGATTGCTGCAACCATACAGAGATTAGCTCCTGAACTGCCTGATGAAGAGCTCGCAAACCTCGTAACATACCTTGAATCAGAAGGTTACCAATATGGAAATGACCTGGTATACCTTGAAGCGGATGACATTAAACCTCACCTAAAAATGTTTCATGTCCGTAAACTTCTCAGACGGGCTGACGGCAGATGGCACTGACGAGCCCTCCAGCATGGTGAGTGCTACAAGTATAGTGCAAGCAGAGGCACCAACTTCGGCCCAGAATGTTGTCACTGCAGTACCAAAGACTTCAAACAGGTGGCTGCAAGAATTTGTAGTCTCTTGGGGTGACCTTCCCCGTGACGCCTTGGAAGACTGTGAAGGAGGAAGGAGGCCAAGTCCTCAGATGAGGCAGAAGCTTGTTAAGATAGTCGGTTCGTCCATAGCGAATAAAGATCCGTCACCTGGCATTACGACCATTCTCGAGGAATAAATATACGAGCACAGATGCCAGCTTTTGTAGCATCTTTTATTTGATAGTGTCCCCTGCACGTGGCACTCACACAATTCATTCCACAATTTTGTATTTAATGTTAAGAAGAAAAAAACTGATGCTTGATCGATTTTGACAGCCTAATACTACCTTATATTGACAGAGGTGTACAACAGCTGAAATAACATCTGAAGCCATCATTATGACGACTCCTTAGTACCTAGTATAGGATGATAACAAAAACGTGAAAATTACGACCAAATGTATAATGAAAAGACTGGGGCTGTCATTTTGACGACTTCTTGTGTATCAGGTTGACGAGTGGTCGTCAAAATGACAGTGAGTCTTTTTGACGACTTTCTTGTATATCAGGTTGACAAGTGAGTCGTCAAAATGACGGCGGCCAACATTTTGACAGCTACAGGGTGACAAGTAGGCCGTCAAAATGACCAAAAATTCCATCATTTGGTATTGACAACCACTCAGTCAATCTGACTGTCAAAGGCTTGGAAATAGAGCTGCCAGAACTTTTACATTATTTTGACCATTTTTTTTACAGTGCGAGCCACAGTTACGTTGTCATCCGAGCTTTATACTGATATAACATAACATCACATATTGTACAATTTGTTCCATCATTTCTTTCAGTTTGTCTTGCGCATTATATACAAGCTGACTTTTGTCAATGTCGTTAGCTATTTCTCATATTATTATAATGTGCTTTTCCCTTGTTGTCCTAATATTTCTTTATTCATTGTGTCTCTCTCTTTATTTGTAATTTTCTGAATACTGTTATTTGATTGTATTGTGTTATTCCAAGTTATTTTTCTATTATTTTTTGTGTGCGCCAGCATCAAGACTTTTCGGTTGTTTCTTTGCACGTTAAATAAATGATTGATTGATTTTTTCCCCGCAAAATGTCACCTAGCAAGGATTGTTGTGTTCTGTGCTCGTGCGCTTTTTTCGTAAAGCAGAAGCTTTTGCGCTGCTCTGCCTGTCAAAAACAGGTGCACGCAAAATGTGTTGTGTGGCCAGACGCGGAGCTCCAGATGCTCAAGTCCGGTGCTCGGCCATTCAAATGTAATCTCTACGAAACGGCCGAGGCGGCGACGGCTAGGCCTAGCTGCACCAGAAACGACATCGGCCCATCCGCAAGCAGGGAATCTTCTAGCGAGGTTCGCCGGCGCCGTGTTCGAGAAGGCCTTCTTGTTGCCACCCCAACCGGTTGACCTTGGCGCCGAAACTGCCGGTCTTCGTGCCCTCCTGACCGATGCATTGGATGGCATTTCCTTCTTAATCGACCAAGTGACCCGGCTGATTGACGAAAATGACCAGCTGCACCAATTTGGCTGCAGGGAATCAACAGCCTCCGGCTGGAAGGTGAGCAAGAACAGGCCCGGCACACGGCGATCATCAGTTCCTTTTGTGACAAAGTACACAGTCTACGAGAGGACCTCGCCGCGCGACGACCAGTTATGCTGCCAGACCCACGCAATGCCATCCCCTCTCCCAGTTTGCTTCAGTCACCTGAGGCGTTGTCTGCGGCAGGGCCACCAGTCATCCTCATGAAACCGCCTTTTGCCGCTGCCACATCTTCTGCTCCTGGTGATGCCACACCCCAAAAGAACTTCTGGTTTCTATCGTCACCAGCCGAGGGTCGAATTACGGGAGCTTGGGTCTCATGGCTCCTGCCCGACTGCTGTCTGCAACGGCGGCATCGACACGAGTTCCGCTGCACGAGGACCTACCACTGCTGTCACCACCACAGGTGAGGTTACGGACAACGTGCTCCAACCCACCGCTTCCTTTGGAACGTCTGACTCGTGCGAACTTTCAGTTGTACAAAGGCGGAAGCTGCCGAAGGCTTGCTTCTTCACAAAGCGTTCCCCTGAGACCACGGAAGCTCAGCTCTCCTCATACTTGTCTGCCCGAAATGTGGCCCCCCTTCCTTTTCAAGCGCTTAAAAACTAAGTATGATACCGATTCCCCTTTCATGCTGCAGTAAGCCATGAGTGCTGGGACTTACTGCGAGATCCTGGTCTGAGGTCGAAACCTTGTCTCTTTAAGCCCTTTAGGGGCGCGCAGCGCGAGTATACTGCACTCGCCTGAAATTTCCTCTCCCACGCAATTATTTGACAGCTGAATCTGTACTACCAAAATATAGGGGTTTTGGGACCAAATCTGCTGAGTTCTTTCTCTCTTTAGCATCGTCCGGACTTAATATTATTATCCTTACTGAAACTTGGCTCTCTCCAGAAATGCCACTAGTGGTTATTTCACTGATAATTATGCTGTCTTTTGTAGTGGCTGTGAAAGCTCTGGTCAGGTACTCGGCCCTTCGAAGTGTAATCTGTGTGAAACAACAGAGGTGGTGGATAGGCCTAGCCAAGCTAGCAACAACATTAGCCTGTGTGCAAGCAGGGTTTCTCCCTCCTGCTCCCTTCAACGAGATTTGCCAGCCGCCGTTAAGCAGGCCCCTGTGCTTCTGCCACAATCAGGTGACCCTGACGGCAAAGCTGCTGGTCTTCGTGCTGTTTTCACAGATGCGCCGGATGGCATTTCTTTCTTAAGTGACCAAGTGGCCCCGCTGTGTGAAGAAAACGACATGCTGCGCTGGGAAAATATGCAGACTTCTGAACCCCTCCGTCAGGAGAGGGGGGTGGGATCGCGCCCATTATGTGAAGGTGGTCGCTTCCCTGCGAGCGAAGGTTCGTTTCTTGCGTGCGGAATTACTTCATCATCCCAGCATGCGTCACGGCTCGGTGAAGCCTTCCATCGGCCAAGCTATAAACCAGGTAGAGTGTCACTGACTACATTGGCTCTGCTGCAATCAGTGTCTTCAGCTCCTCCTGCATTGCCTCCAACTCCATCTTCACTTTCCACTGGTGCATTCTGTGCCTGTGCTCAAGTGTCACCCTCCTACTACTGAGAAATGCCAAAGGTGCATCGGACACATCTGGACGACTCGTCGTCGTTCTGCAGCCAAGGCACCCAAAAGCTACGTTCGTTTACAAACATTCTCCGTCACGACCTCCGCTACTCTTAAAGGCCCTCTGCAAAACCTTTGGTGTCACGCCCTTGAGCTGTCGACGACTGAACACCAAATTTTACTCTTACGCATCCTTTTATATTTGTCTAAGTGAAGAGTATTTTGAGCGTGAGTGACTCACTGTTTGGCCGAGAGACTGTCTCCTCAAGGAGTTTCAAGGAATGTTTCGTGAAGGCATGCTTCACAGTTCTGAACTGATCCCTTCAGACAATGATGATAGTTTAGATGCTTTATAGAATGTATGAGGTCTTCGTGCTAAGGCAACTGACTTCTATGGTAATGTTTCGGCTTCTTGTTCTCTAAACAAGCCAAGAAGAAAACTATCTCTGAAACTTGTTTGTGCCCTGATATCCTGTCCAGTGATTATTTCCATCAAAATTATAAAGTATGTCGCAATGATCGTCCCTTAAGGGGAACAAACATAAAGGGGGTAGGGTCCTTCTTGCCGTTGACAAATCTCTCCGGTGCATGCTATGCAGTGATATTGAAAACCATGATGAGTATTCATGGGTTGAAATTTATCTCTCTAAAAATTGAGAAACTTCTAGTTAGTGTTTTTTACATTCCCCCGGAAGCAGCTCCTGATGCATTCAATCAGTTCATCTACTCCATTTATCAGGTGCTTATACTCATGGCAACCACAAGTTCCTCCTCCTTGGAGACTTTAACACTCCCGACATTCAGTGGACCCAGCTCCTGTTCTTACCATAACCACCACATTGAACAGAAGGGTAACAGGTTACTAGATTTCACATTTATGGATTTCAACTGCAGTAAGCACATTCTGGACCTGTGTTTTTCGAACTTCGATGGCATTAGTGTGTCGTGCTCCGATAGGTCTTCAGTAAAACCCAACAAATTTCACTCCCCTCTTTCTATTTTCTGTTGCCTCCCTATCATGCTTCACTGTACTCTAAGTTTCACTTTCACTTTCGTTTTCACTTTCCCTTGCTCCCTGTTGGTCGAATATTATTATTCATCTTGCGCCAAGATGGCGTCCAGTACAGACGTCTGTGCACTGTGCTCCTCTGTTTTTTTACAGCAAACAAAAGTTTTTTTCAGTGCATATCTTACAAATAACGTGTACACTGCAAATGTACACAGTTACTGGACGTGGAGCTGCAAACTGTGAATACCGGTGAGCAGCCCTTTCAGTGCAATCTGTGCTTGTGTTCGGCGTCCGAGGCCAAGGGTAGGCCTAGTAATATTGTTGTACAAGAGAGCCTGTGCATTCCTCCCTCCATGCAACCACCCTATTCCCAGAACAGCGCACCCTGACCGGGAGACTTTGGAGGACATGCGGCCAAACTCCAACAAATGCTTCTCAATGCCCGCAAGGGCCTTTCATTCCCGGACGGACGAGGTGGCTAAGTTGAGAGGCAAACGACCACCTGGGTAGGAGGAACACGCGTGCTTTCGTTCAGCAGGCAGGCATGATGGCTTCACTGTGGGCAGAAGTTTGCAGCCTTTGAGGAGAGCGGTTACTGCGGTTCGGTCTCTTGCCTCCTGGGCTGCCTGCCCCCACCGTTGACACCTGAGCCCAAAAGGACTCCGCAACCCCTTCCATGCAGTGCGGGTTCCTTTCATCGTTTGCCACTGTTGTAGCGAACACAAACGGAACGCCTTCCCATTCAACGCTGGAGCGGCTGACCCCAGCACGGCAACTTCTGCGGCGTCTCTTTTGTCAAGTGCTGCATCCAGCGAGACACCTTGCAACGACTCGGCCCAGACAAAGAAACGCAGTGGGAGTGCGTGTGTGTAGGTGCATCAAGATTTGTGTAGAATCTCTGTCGTAAGGCGATCCAAGCGTCCGGACACAGGGTCTATTCGTTTCGGCTGCACCACGAGAACCAGCACCCCCTGCACCAAGCCGTTCGTTTCAAAAGGTTCACGAAAGGTGCAGCGCTGGTTCTTGAATTTGCGGCACCCGGTCAGACGGTGGTGGCGCGTTGGTGCAAGGACCTTGTTGTCAACCCGCAAACCAGCAGACGATGTCGGCAGCGGAAGACCTGCGTACGCTGGTTGTACCAGTGAATGGAACCCAGACGCCGATTACCCCCATCATCGGCGAAGGTGGAAATCGAGTGCCCCTTGGAGATGGTTTTGCCTACAGGATGCCTGGTATGTTAACTTTTGGACGTACGTGGTCAGTGCCATCAGTTTCAACCTCCGAAATTCCTGTTACTGCGCCTGTACGACCTCGTTAAGTTGCAGAAGTTCCATTGTTCGTCGTTATTCCAGTACTGATAGTGCACGGTGTAAATTTTGTTCCCACGTGCTGTTCACATGTGAATGTGAAACTTTTACGCGCTGTTCCTCGGAAAACGAAGTCCGCGGGAACAGCAACTGGCACCTCGAAAGAAAAACGAGCACAAAGGCTGCGGTAGCAAATAACTACAATAATAGCAACACGCGTGTGCATTTATGGTTCTAACGTTAGCCAGGGCTACGGCCACATCCCAACTCAATGCGTTATTATTTTCTGCCGCAGATGGGACGGTGATATCCGTGGTTTTTCGAGAGGCACTAAGCGCCCCAGACGCTTCGCCCGTCATCATGCCCGATGCTGCACCTGCGGGCGAACAGCCTCAAGGTCTCGGCACTGCACCGGTGGATGGGCGCCCGGATCCCCCCCCCCTCCGAGGTCGATCTTTGAAACGGCCGGAGGACCCGGTTCGTCATTGCCAAATATAAAGAATTCAACCCTTTGGTCGGGACCAAGGGCGGATTTCGGCAAGTTTTAATTACCTTGTCAGTGAATTGCTAAATTGTTACGAAATAAATTTGATCCTAGCTTGCTTAGGCGTTTGTTAGCATATATTGCTTTTAATGTGCTGGAACTGTCCACGTTGTAATCCATGACGTTTCCCTACAGGACAAAAAAAGGCCATGTGGCAGAAAATGGCTGAGCTCCTCTCGGCCGAGTTCTCCACTGAAATGACCGCTCTGCAGGTGCAGAACAAGTGGAAGAGTCTCGAGAGGTCGTATAAGAAAGCGAAAGCAAACAATGGATCGAGTGGTGCTGCACGAGTTGTTTGCGAGTATGAAGAGTAAGTGCTGCTGCTGACCAGTGCATGCACTGACAGGTAGGTACTCTTGAACCAATTCTTTTTTTCTTCTTAGTGAACTCAGCGACGTGCTCGAGAAAGAGCACCATATAAGCCCCACAGTTGTCTTGAGGCCTGGTGCAACGATTGAAAAAAACCAGCAGGTGTGACTGCCTCCCTTTGATTTCAGTTCATTATTCCTCCTCATACCGCGTTTTTGTTTTTAGCCAACCTCAAGACTCAGATGACGAGAACAGCAGCTGGCGGAGGAGCCACCGCCCAACCCCGCATCAGCTGCAGCACCTGGAGAAGGCAGGAGCGCCACAGGAAAGAAAAGAAAACGGAGCAATGGCTCCACTGTCGAAGCAATGCTTCTCGAATTCAGAGAGGCGAAGAAGGAGCGGGCAGACCGCTTTGAAAAAAAAAAAAAAAAAGTCATTATTGGACCGCCTGGTCACCTGCCGTTGAAAAAGTGGCTGCTGGCTGCGGCCAATAAAAATGCTGAAAAAACTGAAACTTAGGGTATGTGAGTTATGAGTACACCAAAGCGACAAATTGAGTAGCCAGGGTCCCAATACGGGTCCCCACATCTTAATCCTTTTATCTCGCAATCAAACGACATCATGCAATCTTCACTGCAGCATTTAAAATGCAATGGGAAGCAAGTAACGTTCTTAATGGCACAAATGAAATTACAAAATGTAGATACAAATGTACTGTGCTTCAGCACTGCGCTTCAGCAATTTTTTTTCGCAGGCACTCAAAGTTAATACAGGATTAAAGTTAATACAGGATTAACTTTGATGGCGCGCAGGTGATTGGCACCGAAACCAATTACTCACAAAGATTACTGCTTGAGTCCTGGCACATACAAGGGAACCGGCAAGGCCTGAACAGATCCCTCGGAGCCCTTCCCACCATCTACGCCCACGGCCTCCGACACTCAAGGGCAAGAATCCAGTAAGAAAAAAGAAAAAGAAGACACCTATATAACCGCTGCTTCTTGTCGTACATAGTCACCCCTGATGAAGGAGCCGAGTTGGCTCCGAAACGTTGGGACCGCTTTGAATAAACGCCCTTGGTTGGTGTATTTGCCTGAAGTTTAACCCAACCAGACAGAGTTCCGTCGAAGATGTTCACATTCAAGTTCTTGTTCCCGCTCGTTTGGCCAAGAGATCACTGCAGCACTGAGGCTGTGCAAGAGGTTGAGCACCCTCTCAATACACACGTGCACAGATGATTCTGACATGTCAAACCTGTCGGCGATCGAGTACATGTTGCACTGGTTCCCGAGGTAGGTCAGGATGACAAGACACGTTTTCTGAGCCCTGATTCGTGGGCGCCCTCCATGGAACTCCGGGAAGAAAGGAGACGCTTGGTAGCAGTCTGCAAGATCGTTGAAGGTCTCGCGTGACAGTCGGAACATCCGCTTGAATTCGAACTCAAAACATCTGCAACGACCTCCCCACAGTAGAGTGGAATACGATTCCTGTCCTTTCTCACCAGCTTTACAGCTAGCGCTGCGACCAAGTCGTCAAACTCCTCGTCTTCACTGTCGGAGTCCCCGAGCTCCATTGCTACTTGAACGACAGCTGCTAATGTGGCACAGTCCATCGTCGTCTTTCGGTGCAGCAGCGATGTACCCACACGCAAAAATATCCTTCGCCCGTGCCGCAAAGTGCGCTTAACAAGTTCTCTGGTGCGCAAACCACATGCACAGCAAAACAAAATGCGGCGCGCACGACAACACGAAGCAGACGGCCTGCACAACACCTACACTTTGGCATTCGTTTCTCCATGGCGCTAGTGTCCCGCTGCACCTGCACCCCTTGCACTGGCACTGCAAAAAAACGGAACCCATCCGTGCGCCATTGTGAACTGGTGCAAGCGGTGCAGCCGAAACGAATAGACCCACATCTTTGTGTCTAAACTGTCACCGTGCACCCTCTCAGCTCAACTGATGGAGCACTTGTCGACAGCACACGTCGTAGCTCTGGCTTGCCAGTGGCTGAAGACTAGGTACAGCTCCTACTCTTCTTTCTGTGTGACTGTTGATGAGGACTCTTTCCAGAATGGGATAGCACTATGACGGCTTCAGCTGTTCTTCGGCACTTTAATAAAGACTGACTGAATGATTTACTATTATTATTATTATTCGCCGCAAGATGGCGCCTAGCAAGGATTGCTGTGTTCTATGCTCTTGCGTTTTTTACGGTAAGCAAAAGTTTTTCCGCTGCATTGCCTGTAAGAAACGCGTGCACACGAAGTGTGTTGTATGGCCGGACGCTGAGCTTCAGCTCCTGAGATCTGGTGCTCGGCCGTTCAAGTGCAATATCTGTGAAACGGTTGAGGTGGCGGCTAGGCCTAGTGGAGCCAGCGATGACATCGGCCCGCCCGCAAGCAGGGCTTCTTCCCCCTGCTCCTTTCGCCGAGACTCGCCGGCAGTCGTCGCCCCCGCCCCAACCGGGTGACCTTGACGCCGAAGCTGCCGCTCTTCGCGCGCTCCTCATTGACGCGCAGGAGGGAATTTCCTTCCTCAGCGACCAAGTGGCCCGGATGCGCAAGGACAACGACCTTCTGCGCCGGGAAAACGCGCAGGCTTTTGACAGCCTCCGTCAGGAGAGGGAGGGAGACCGCGCCAATTATGTCAAGGTGGTCACTTCCCTGCGTGCAGAGGTTTGCTCCTTGCGAGCCGAATTGCTTTGCCACCCCGCTGCCTTGCAGGATGGAGTGCGCGGCAGCTCGGGGAAGCCTTCTTTCGCCCAAGTTGTCAACAAGGAAGTGCCATCCTCGTCGGCTACGTCGGCTCCGCTGCGGTCGGTGTCTCCGGCGTCTCCTACACTGCCTCCAACTCCGTCCACCCCTTCCCGCCTCAGCAGGGAAGACGCGGTACTGTACCGGCAGCTCCAGACGAACTCGGTGCTGACGCCGATGATGGCGCGGCACGTGTGCCCGGAAGTGTACGAGTCGGTGTTGTGCAGTGTGTGCAACGTGTCATGTGCGACTTTGGCCCACCTACTGTGGGACTGTGAACTCAACCCGGTGGAGGCGAGTGCCTCGAAGGACTTGCCCGCTCGAACCACTAGTGCCATGAACACTTATGACCCCGACGTGCAAGCACAAGAGATCCAGCGGCTCAAGGCCGCCCTTGCTCGGCAGAGGCGCAGGGAGGTCCCGGCGCGCGCTCTTGGGGCTTCCACCCCGAGAGCCCGCGGGAACCGACCGCGCGAAGCCAGCGGGCCCTTGCTTTGAGGACGACCTAAGTCTGCGGGGGGAGGAAGGCCCTGCATGGCCCTTACCTCTCCTCGTTCGCAGGACACCAATAAAGTCTTTCTCTCTCTATCTCTCTCTCCACCCCTTCCCCAGTGCTTTCCGCGCCTGTGCCTGACTGTCCCCCTCCCATTATTGAGAAGAAGCGCCGAAGCCGGGCTTGTGTCAGTGCATCGAACACATCTGGACTTGTCGTCGTTTCGCAGCTGAAGCGCCCCAAAGCTATGTTTGTCTCAAAGCTTTCTCCGACCACCACCTCTGCTAGCCTCAATGCCCATCTGTCAACATTAGGTGTCTCGCCCTTGAGCTGCCGACGACTGAAGACTAAGTTTGACACGTACGCATCCTTTTATATATCCGTCAGTGAAGAGTTTTTCGATCGCTTGAATGATCCCGCTGTTTGGCCGAAAGACTGCCTCTTTAAGGAGTTTCGAAGCATGTTTCGCGAAGGCATGCTTCACATCTCTGAGCGAATCACATAAGACAAACAATGATGACTATAATAACACCGTTAGGCGGGCTAGTTGGTACTCAGAATTCATGCTGAATTTTTGCGCAGCGTAAGACAAGGACAGATACAACAAGGGACACGAAGACCAGCGCAGACTAACAACTGAAATTTATTTCTTAAACAACACATATATATACACTATCTAACAACCCTTGATCACCGCGCATGAGCAGGTTAGTACACTCTCCATCAAAATGCAAAGCATGATAACTGTACAATCAAACTGACTTGATAAGGCGAACTGCCGCCTCGCAACAATATTATACTATCTTGTATTGGTCAGCAACTGTATTTCTTTTTCTGACAAAGCGACTGAAGGGTGGCTCACGCATGCTCCCTTGATCGCAGCCCTTGATCGCGGTGATCAAGGGTTGTTAGATAGTGCATATATGTGTTGTTTAAGAAATAAATTTCAGTTGTTAGTCTGCGCTGGTCTTCGTGTCCCTTGTTGTATCTGTCCTTGCCTTACGCTGCGCAAAAATTCAGCATGAACAATGATGACTAGTTTAGATATGTTTTATCAGAATGTGCGATGTCTTCGTACGAAGGCAACTGAATTTTTTGGTAATGTTCTCGCTTCGTGTTTTCCGTTAATAGCTATCTCCGAAACTTGGTTGTGCCCTGATATCCTGTCCAGTGATTATTTCCCTTAGAATTACCATGTATATCGTAATGATCGTGCCTTAACGGGATTGCAAACAAAAAGGGGGCGGCGTGCTTCTTGCAGTTGACAAATCTCTCCCGTGTGTGCTACGTAGCGATATTGAAAACGCAGATGAGTCTCTCTGGTTTGAAATTCATCTCTCTAAAACTGAACAACTTCTAACTGGTGTATTTTACATTCCTCCTGATGTAGCTCCTGACGCGTTCAATAAGTTAATCCCTCCCATGAACAGGTGCTTACTACTCATTGCAACCGCAAGGTCCGCCTCCTTGGAGACTTTAACGCTCCTGGCGTTCAGTGGAGCCATCTAAACTGTTCCCACCATAACCACCACATTGAACAGAAGGGTAATAGATTACCAGATTTTTCGTCTTTCACTTCCATAGCACAGCGTAATCACATAGAAAACTGCAGTGGAAACATTTTGGACCTGTGTTTTTCGAATTTTGATTCGAATCAGTGAGGACGACGTTCAGTGTCAGTGAGGACGACGTTCGAAAAGCCCCGAAGCGCCTCAAACCGTCATTTTCCTGTGGCCCTGACGGCATTGCCCCTGCAATATTAAAAACCTACGGGGAGCTTCTGATTCCTATACTAACCGCTATATTTATTAATTCAATTCAATCTGCTACTTTTCCAGCGGCCTGGAAGTTAGCACGCTTGGTCCCTGTCTTTAAAACTGGTGCCAAAGATAGTGCTAGAAACTATCAGCTTATTTCGCTTCTGTGTGCGGCGTCTAAGCTTTTTGAGACTGTGTTGCATGATGTTTTAACTTCCAGTGTTAAGGGCATACTAATTTCCGAACAGCATGGGTTTATGTCCGGACGTTCCACAACCACTAACCACATTTCTTTCATGCAGTGAGCATCCGAAGCGGTTCATCATAAGAGGCAGCTCGATACTGTGTACTTTGACCTGAGCAAGGCTTTTGATGTGGTCAGTCACCCATTGTTAATTTCTAAACTTTCACTCCTGAACATAGATATTCGATTCTTGACCTCCTAATTAGTTACTTGCGTGGGTGGACCTGCTACGTAAATGTTAACGGCCAGTAATCCTATCGTTACTGCATTTCAAGTGGTGCCACAGGGGTCTGTTCTAGACCCTCTTTTGTTTTCTTTATTTGTCAATGATGTTTCCACTGCTATAAGGCAATTCTTCTTTTTTACTTTATGCTGATGACATTAAGATTTTTAGTGAAGTTTCGTCTCTAAGCGACTGCGGGCATTTGCGAAGAGACGTGGATGCATTTACACTCTGGTGTAAAGAGAACGAACTGATAGTGAACGCCGCGAAAAACCAAAGTGTTGTCATACAACGCGTAAAACAGACTGCCTGCTTTATCACTACTCAGTTCATGATGTTACTTTGCCTCGAATCTCAACGACAACTGATCTGGCGTGCTCTTTGATAACCAGCTGACTTTACAACCGCACGTTCGATTCATCAAACAGCGAGCTCTCCGCCGCTTGGGCATAATCTGCCGGATGTCTAGAGAATTCCGTAGTGCAAAGTCCTTCCTGAAACTGTACTCCACTGTCTGTCGTCCCGTGCTGGAATATGCCTCGGTTGTCTGGAATGGCACATGCAAATCTAACAGCGGGGCCATTTATAAAGTGCAGAATAAGCTGCTGTCCATACTTAGACACTGCTTCCCTCGCGAGTATCACCGTCTTGACTCCGGACTACGGTACTTGCAAGTGCTGCCTGATCTAAAGGCTAGGCGCGATACAGCTGACCTCTTATTTCTTTTTAAGCTCATACATGGACAAATTAGCAGTGCGGAACTTCTTTCTGAGCTCCAGCTAACAGTGCCTCTTAAAACCACAAGAAAATGTCATCCTTTTCGTACTCTCAGCTCCTGTAACCGACATTGCCCCCTGTTCAGGCTGCAGAGCACGTGTAACTTCTACTCTGCAGCCGTAGATATTTTTAACAGCTCCCTCAATCAGTTCAGTTCAGACACTTGCAGAATTTTCACTCGCTAATATGCTCCCTCTTATTCTCTTACATGGAACTACATGGAATGTTTCTTTGCTCCGTCATACTGAATGGATCTTGTTCTGGTTATAGTAACTTCTTTTTACCTGCTTGCCTTACTATATGGAGAGTATGCTGTTTATATGACTTTTTTGTTGTTTACCATTTTATGGATTGCTGTTATAACGTTACACGATTATCTGTAGTGTGCAGATGTTCTGTTTCATCTTATACGATGTAATTACGGATTCTGTTGTACCCTGTCAGTTTTGTTTGTGTTCATTGCATGTAGTGAATACGCTATCTATGTTTTGTAGTGGTTTGCGCGGTATACTTTCTAATATACATTGTGAAAGTTATTTTTTTTACTCTTTTATCTTATACGTTGTCACAGTGTTCTTTCCTTTCACTTTTTTTCCTTGTATCCATCTGTGTGCAAGCACCAAGGCCTCACGGCTGTTCCTGGGCACAATAAATATACCTGATTGATTGATTATTATTATTATTATTATTATTATTATTATCATTATTATTATTATCTGGGCAACTGTTGGCCCACTTGTCGAATGTGCAAGTCACGCCATTGTCGTGCAAACGCCTTAAAACCAAGTATGACTCGTATTCTTCTTTTTGCGTAACTGTTGACGCAGAGTGTTGTTTCAGGCGCCTCTGCGACCCGTCTATGTGGCCAAAGGGCTACCTCTTCAAGCCGTTCCAAGGCAAGTTCCACCCTGGCATGGTGCACAGCTGTGAAACTACTGAGAAGGACCAGTAAGAACGACACTCTCGACATCCATTATCAAAACGCTCGGGGTCTACATACTAAGTCCTCCGAATTTCTTACAAATGTTGTGTGCCCCAAATTTTGTACTATTGTTATTACTGAAAACTTGCTTTGCAATGATATCTGTCTGTGTCGGGCACCCCCTGAGGAGGGGGATGCATCAAAACTCCCGAAAGAAAGGAAAGAAAAGAAAAAGTAACGGCCATTTGAAGTGCGCGCCAATCAGCAAGCGCCAGCGCCGACGCACCGAGGAATCATGGGCAAAGGTGGCAGCGCACTGGTCGGCCAATCAGGGAAGGCCGCGCATGGGACAAGTTGCGTATTGACCATACAAGGACATAGAAGAGGCGAAGAGCCAATGAGAGTGCGCCACGAGAAAGCCCAGAGGGTATAAAAGCGGGGCGCACAAAGAGAAAGGGGAGGCAAGACACAGAGGCAGACAACCAGGAGGCGGCCGGAGCGCGTGAGCTTCACGGAACGAGCCAGGGGGACGCTGCCAGGCCAATCGACCACGCCATCCGAGCCTGGGTGGGAGGCGGGCCGACTTCGCATCGGCACGGTCATCCTAGGGTGCAAACACGAACCTGTGTCTTCGTGGCCCCAGCGGCATCAGTCGGGCACCAGCGGCCAACGTCCACGCTCCGTCGACGCTCGTCTCGACAGCCCCGAAAGGCTACGTTCGGGCCGAGCCTACCTGGAACCTCCAGCGGCTACAAGGGGGGAGCCACCGAGGAAGCATGTCACCAAAGGGATGACCGCGTGCGTCGAACGCCGGCATCAATGACCCCAGCGAGAGCGGCTACCAGGGGGTAGCCACGAGGAAAGCAGTGTAGGACTCGCGATGCCCACGCCGTCCAAGGATTGACCGCGCTCATCGACGCCGCACCAAAGCGAGACGAGGACGGCTACACCAAGTCGCGGCCACGCAAACGGGTGCGGCACGTCAGCACCGACGACAGCGGGGTAGGCCAGTCCAGTAGGGACGCAGTTGTAAGGGACACAACTAGGGAGTTGTCATACGAGAGAAATGACCTAGAACTTGATTAAGGAGTGTATTTGAACTGATAGTGTAGGACTTCATGGCTTTATGGTAGAGACTTTTGGGTTTTGAGTTGAATTGTATATTGAGCTGTGTAGTTATGGGTTTGTATTTGAGTTGCGTTTTGGGATTGTTAGAGGTTTGAGTGTGGTATCATTTGAGTACGTGAGTGCCTCCGAAAAGAAGATTAGACTCTTTCAGAATGAAGAAAGACCGCGCGAAGGGGATTCGTGCGTTATTGCTGACATTACAGCACTGAACTTGCTGGTGAGCGGTGCGGTTTGCCCGACGTGTCGGCGATCTGAAGTTCGAGTTCGCGAACCGGCTGAGAAGCGTAAAGGTAAAGCTCCGATGTGAGCGTAAAGCTCCGATGTGAAAACACTGCGTGCTCAGAAAGTGTTCTCTCCGCGTCCTACACGTCACGGCGAGCTGCGTCGGACGGAAATGCAAGCACAAGCGCAGAGAACAGGCCGAGCGCAAGCAGAGCGTACGACGGCGGGAGCTCACGTGAGTCTTTCGCCATAAATGTGAAAGCTGTTGTGGCAGCACGCTCTGTGGGAATGGGCTATGACCAGCTCGTCCGCTTTTCCTCTATAGCTGGGCTGCCGAAGCCCATGCATCATAAGTCATTTGCTGCGATCAGTCGGAAGGTGCACGGCGCAGCAACGAGTGCCGTCTCAAAAAATCTTGAGACGTCTAGGCAGCTCACGAGAAGTGAAGTCGGGGAGGACAACGTTGCGGTGATGTACGATGGTACGTGACAGAAACGGGGCCACAAGAGCCACAGTGGTATTGGCACGGTTGTGTCCCTTTACACTGGACTTTGCTTGGACTTTGAAGTCCTGTCAAACTACTGTCTAGCCTGCAGTCGGCACAAGGTCCTTCCAGATGAGGAAGAGGAAGTTTGGCAAGCTTTCCATGCTCCTGTGTGCGAGAGAAATGTTGACTGCTCGGCGCATGCAATGGAAGCAGAAGCAGCATTGCGGATATGGCATAGGAGACAGGAACATGCTACGCCATTGCTCTTTGGAGTGTTCCTCAGTGATGGCGACTCGAAAGCCTATAATACAGTTGTAGATGCCGATGTGTACGATGGTGCTGTTCAGATACAGAAGGAAGATTGTACCAATCATGTGGCAAAGCGCCTTGGCACCAACATGAAGGAGCCGCTGCCTAGAGGTGAAAAACTGAAGGATCCTGTGATCCAGAAGTTACAAACCTATTACCAAGTTGCCATCACAAGCAACAGGGGCAGCGTTCAAAGCATGCACTAGGCCATTTGGGCTTCCTATTTTCATTCTTGTTCTTCCGATGGTACGAGCAGTAACAAGTACTGCCCAGCAGGCGCAACATCCTGGTGCAAGCACAGGCGTGCCGAAGCCTTGGGTGAACCGGCACCTGCCCACACACTACTGCTCACCAAGGCACAGGGGAAGGCAGTCCTGCCTATTTACAAGAGGTTGACTGACAAGGAGATGCTCACACGCTGTGTTTGGGGCAAAACACAAAACGCAGCAGAGTCATTGAACAGTAAGATATGGCTCCTCTGCCCGAAGACACGATTTGCCTCCCGGTTTGTTGTGGAGATGGCCGCTGCCTTGGCAGTTTTGTGGTTCAATCAAGGGCACTCCAGCTTTGAACCGTGTCCTGGAGGAGCTGGGCGTGCTTCCAACTAAAGATCTTGGTTGTGCTTGGCGCATCGCAAGACAACACACGGCAGAAAAAAATGTCTACCAAACAGACTGCGGAAGCGAGGTCACATCGGCGTACGCTAAAGAAGTAGACTCGAGACGCGGAGTCTGCTCGAAGAGCTGTGAGGGACAAACCTATGGTGCAGGCTGCTTCTAGTGGCAGTGGCTGCTGGGTGGACATTGTTCGCATTTAATGTGTCAAGTTTTATCACAGCTTGGGCACTGCTTTGTAAATAAACTTTCAATTTTACTTTCAAATGCGTTTTTCTCAGAACGTAATTTTTAGCAACTTTTTGAGTTTGCCTCCCTTGTTCTGATGCTCGTATCTGAATGAAATTTTGCCCACATTCCCTAAAGCATGAGGAGTGCCGTTATGTATATGGAACTTTAATACCACTTTTTTTATTACAAAAAAATATAGTTAACTCATACTGACTTTCTTACAATTTAGACTTCCTAGATTTAAATTTTTTACCTGTTTTATCATGCTTTATATGTACATTGAAGTTATTTTTCGGCATTCTATTGTGTATGAGCCATCAATGAGCTAAATGCACGGAAGTTTAGTTGGAGAAAAAGTGGGGGCAAAAATGTTTATATTTTACGCATTCTCATGATGCAACATAAGAACTATGCAACTCACAAAAAAAGTAATTACATATTTTAAATCTGCACAAAAAACTATGTTGGCAGCCTGAATTTCATTCTTCTACCATGAATATTAAAAAAAAAAGTGTCTTCGAGTAGCAGCTCTCTCTCCCCTTACGGCCCACGTCATTATATTGCAGGTCTCACATTCACCATACTCCACCGTTGAAATAAAGCAAGTAATCACATGAAACTATGGCTATGTTATGCAATGCCTGCACAAGGTGCCCGTGCGTGCCGAATACGTCCCGTAATCACGGAAACAGATTTGCACCACGCGGTCTGCGGATTTTCTCCAAGTTTACAACTTCACCTGGCGCAAATACAATCATAACAACGCCAATATCATGAGAGACCCTAAAGGGGCCATATGAAGACAAAATACAGCCTCGTTCGATTTGGTAAACTAGCTTTGGTAACTCACACACTCCCTTCCAGTCACAGACGTTTTTCAACCGAAGCAATGCTACAAATATCAATAACTCATATTTAGCGCTGCAGTGACGTAATATGGGCAGGAGTGATGTATATAAGCCAGCACTAAAAAGTAGTTATGAGTGTGTTAACTTTGCGTCAGAATTCAAATGATAGGATCAGTGGAGGCCACTCTACAACCGCGTAATCATGTTCCTTGGCAGTGGCTTAGGTCGTTGGGCGCCAATCGTACGAACGAGATCCTGTGATGTCACAGAGAAATCGTGGGAAAGTGGGTGGGGATACGCCACGGCTTTTTATGTTCTATTTAATGTCTCTACTATTCATTTGAAGTTGGCGATAAAAGTGCTATCATTGTTATCAGGACAATGCAGTCTTTTTAATGAAGAAAACATGTAAACTACCGCGCTTTTTTTTTCATTGGGGAGGGGAGAGGGGGGGGGGTGGCTTGAGAACAACCTTAGCCCCCCCCCCCCCGAAAAAAAATCCTGGCTACGCGCCTGCCTTACCTGCTTTACGACGTATGCATCCAAAGCAGTCACAGACCGAGGCCAGATTGACGCAGTCGACTGTGATCTAGTAAGTAAGGCTTTTGATCTTGTTACTCATCCACTGTTGTCAAAAAACTGTTGCTCTGTGGCGTCAATGCTCCGCTAGTTGCCTTACTAGGCAGCTATCTTCTTAACAGACGCTGTTATGTCAGTGTAAATGGCCAAAGATCAGTTGACTACATTCCTACCAGTGGTGTACCTCAGGGGTCCGTGTTGGGCCCTCTTCTGTTCTCTTTCAATTAACGACGTATCTACCTCTATTAACAGCTCGTTTTTCCTTTTGTATGCTGACGATATAAAGGTTTACAAAATAATTAATTGCCCAGAGGACTGCCTCACCCGTCAACATGACATCTCATCTTTCGCGCGCTGGTGTGCTAAGCAGGGATTAATTCTTAACTCTAATAAAACCAAAGTTATCACCTACGGCCGGGAAACACATCCTTTCAAATTCTCTTACACACTTAATAATGCTCGTCTGTCAAAAGTTTCCGAGGTTAGAGACCTTGGAGTGCTGTTCGACAGTTCCCTCAGTTTCACTCCCCATATACGACAGATGGTCGGGCGGGCCCTCCGCTCTCTGGGTGCGGTAAGCAGGTTTACAGATTTCACTTCTCCTGTTCCTTTTTAAAGCTTTACTCATCAGTTTGCCTCCCCCCAATTAGAATACTCATTTGTCGTTTGGAATGGAACCTGCCAGTCTAACCACCGGTATCTTCAATGAGCGCAGAAAAAATTCCTGTCAATATATAAACACCGGCTAGGACGCAGTTCTGTTTCGTCCTCTAGTCGACATCAGCTACCTAAGCTTATTCCCTTGAGTTCTAGGCGTGATCGAGCTGATCTGCTTTTTCTGCTGAGTCATTTCCTGCCCAGAACTTCTGTCCCAGCTTATGCTCCGAGTTCCCCAGAAGTGCACGCGATCGCGCTATCCATTCCATACTGCAGGTGCAACTAATAGTCGTCACTCACCTCTCCACTGACTGGAAAGCCTGTACAACTTTCTTGGGGACAAATTGGATGGTTTTAATGGCTCCCTGGCCCAGTTTCGTGCAGGGCTTATTTGTGCTGTTTGTAGCTAACAGTATATGTCTTACTTCATTCACATAATCTTGCTATGCCACCTTTCTGTTTGCTCATTACTGCATTTTATTCAACTGCTCGTCTGTATAGCTTTTATCCTTACCTCACTATCTTCTAATTGGCTGTATGTTTCACTTAACTAGTACATTATTTGTGGCTAACTCTTCCGTTCATAGAGTGTGCTATCATTGTTATTACCGTTCTTTGTGCTCCTATTAGTGTAGCGTACTTTTAGTGATACGTGTTGTATGTATCGTGTCATTCTGTTTGTTTTTATGTTTGTTAGTGTACCAGCACTAAGACATCACCGTCGTTCCTGGGCACTGACAATAAATTCATTGATTGATGAGCACGGACGTGTGTGTACTGTGCTGCTCTGTTTTTTACAGAAAGCAGAAGTTTTTTCAATGTGCATCATGCAAAAAACGTGCTCACATCAAGTGTATTCAGCAACCGGATGAGGAGCTACAATCTTTGAAGATCGGTGAGCAAACTTTCCAGTGTAGTCTGTGTTCGTGTTCGGCGTAGGATGCCGCGGGTAGGCCTAGCATCAACTCCGGTGAAGAGAGCCAACGATTGCCTCCCTCGACGCAACCACTCCTTACACAGAAAAGCACCCCGTTTGGGTGACCTTGAAGACTCGGCCGTTCTCCAACGCATGCTCCTCAGCGCCCTCGAGGGGATTTCTTTCCTGACGGACGAGGTGGCGAAGCTGCGAGAGGGGAACGAGCGCCTGTGCTGGGACAACGCCCGTGCTTTCGCCCAGCACGCAGACGCAGTTGCTTCGCTGCGGGCGGAGGTTCACAGCTTGCGCGGGGAGCTGCCGCGACGGGCCGGTTCCTTTCTTCCCGTGCCACCCTATTGACGCCCACGTTCAATAGGACGGCGGCGGCAGCTTCTCTACGGCGTGAGCCCTCTTCAACGTTTGCCGGTGCTGTGGCGAATACAAACGGGACGGTGGCGGACACAGCACCCGACCAGCCGATGCCAGGGTCGACAACTTCTTTGCCTTCTCCCCTACCAGGTCCCCCATCCAGCGCGACTCCTTGCACTGACTCGGTGAAGTCCAACAAAAAGAACAGGAGTGCGGCGTGTGTAGGCGCAGCAGACACAACTCGAATCTTTTGGGGGGGGGTTTGGGAAGCTATCTCCCTGCACCACCTCTGCGCAACTGACCGTGCACTTATCGTCCGTGGATTCACACCTTTATCGTGCCAGCGGCTGAAGACAAAGTACGACTCCTATTCCCCCTTCTGTGTGACTGTAAGCGAGGACTCTTTTCAGCGTCTGGCAGATCCTTCCTTGTGGCCTAAGGATTGTCTTTTTAGACCGTTCCGAGGAAAGGTGCTTCCGGAGATAATACTTACTACCGATGTCGCGTATGATGACAAAAAGAAGAAATAGAATAGACATCTATTATCAGAATGCTCGCGGTCTTCGCACCAAAGCGGTGAATTTTTCTCAAATTTAGTTTCTTCTAGTATTCAGGTTATTGTATTTCCGAACCTGGCTCTGCGGTGAATTAGCTCTTCTGATTATTTTCCACCAAACTACCAAGTCTTTCGTAAAGACAGGATTTTGGTGGGTTAAGCAAAAGGGAAGGGGGGGGGATGTTAGATGGCGGTTGACAGTGCTTTTCAATGTGTGCGGCGGTCATGAACTGGAGGGCGACCACAAGTCTGTCCTGAGCTAGATATATACGACTAAATGAAGGTGAGATGCTTTTACTGAGGGGGAATTGTATATTCCTCCTGATATTGCTCCTTATAGTTCATCAGGTTCTACATCTATAGAACAAGTATTCGCATCTCACCGAAAAACATCGCTATGTTGTTATGGGTGATTTCAATACACCTTGTGCAATGGGATAGCCTTACTCTTCAACACACAACTATTACGTGCAACAGAAATCCAGCATGCTATTAGACTTCGTAGCCTTCACATCCATGATGCAACTTAACAATATCAAAAATAGCTCCGAAAACATCTTAGACCTCTGCTTTTCAAACATTCAGAATGCATGAGTATCGAAGTCTGGTATTTCTCTCGTTAAACCCGACAAGTTTCATCCTCAGTTTTTAGTTTCTACTCCAATCTCTTTTCAACGCCGTATGTCCGTAAGAATAACGAATTATTTTGCTACTGTTATGCCCGTGGGGACTACATTGGATTGTATGACTTCTTTTGTATATTGATTGGTCTGCAATTCAAGATCTTCCTGATTGGATGCGCGGGTTTGAGCGTTCACTGAAGTTGTCAAAAGCGGTATGGACAAGTTTATCCCCAAGTTCAAGGCAGCCGCTCAAAGTATCCCTACTGGTTCTCCACAGAACTTCGTACCGCGCTTAAATTTTGAAGGACCGCACCCACAGAAAGTCAAAGCGCACTGGACTTGATAAGTGGAAGGAGGACTTTCGCTCTAACCGAAAATTATGTAAAGTCTATCTTGAGCGTGACAACGCTCCTATCTAGATTCCGTGGAGAGCAGCATGAATTCCCAGCCTGCAAAATTTTGGGAAGTATATCCGGCTCGTACAAAAACAACTCATCATGGTGATCGCATCAGCCTGGTTAATTCCTCTGGGGAACAGGTGCATGACGTCGCCAACTATTTTGTCGGCAGCAATTTAGCGCTAACATATGGCCAGCGCGATGAGACTGCTTAATGAACCTTTTGTTAAACCATGTACAAGGCCCAAGCCTTATACTATTAGACGAAAAGCTGGTTCTTGAGAGCCTAAAGCGCATGAAAACCACTCTTTGTCCTGGGCCCTGACAGAATCCCTCCAGCCATGGCAGTATTTTTGTACTGTTCTAACTTATATATTCAATAATTGTCTAAAAACAACGTCTTCCCTCGCACGTGGAAAATCTCTCGAGTGCGTCCAATTATCAGCACCCGAGGAGACAGGCCTGACGTCTGACGCAACAAATTATAGGGCTGTTTCTCTCCTTTGTGCCTGCTCCAAGCTGTTTGAGACAGCGCTTCACAAAGTCTTATCAAGTTCTGTACAAAACGTCCTTATACCTAACCAGCATGGTTCTATATCGGGAAAGTCGACAACAAACCTCGCCTGCTTCATGGAGCAGGCCTCCGCAGCAGTTTCAGAGAGGGGCCAGTTGGACGTTGTATACTGCGACCTGAGCAAGGCATTCGATGTTGTCTGCCACTCGTTGTTACTTAATAAGCTTTTACTGTCTGGCATTGATGCACCACTCGTGGCATTGTTGTGGAGTTATCTACACAACCGGTTTTGTTATTTTGTTATATGAGTGTTCACGGCAAGAAGTCCGCTATGTACAGGACAACAAGTGGTGTGCCCCAAGGCTCTGTGTTGGGCGCTCTGTTGTTTTCTATTTTTATAAATGATGTGTCAGCTGCAATCAAGAAGTCTTCGTTCCTAATCTATGCTGACGACATCAAAATATACAAACGTATTGAGTCTGCTGAGGACTGTGTTTCCCTAAACAAAGATGTGTCCTTGTTCTCTAAATGGTGTTCAGAGAATAGATTAAATCTTAATCCAAAGAAACAAAGGTCATCTCTTATAGCCGAAAAACAAACATCCTTTACTTTCCTTACACCATTGACGGCGGCCCCCTGTCTAGAGTTGATGGTATCAGAGACCTTGGAGTGCTCTTTGACAGCGCCGTAACTTTCTCGCCTGCATGTCGATCAACTTACTCGGCGGGCTCTTCGCTCTCTTGGTGCTGTATGCAGATTTTCACGGGACTTTCGGTCCCCTAATTCATTCCTGAAACTATTCAAAACACTTTGTATTCCTCAACTAGAATATGCCTCTGTCGTGTGGAATGGAACCTGTCATTCTAACAGCAAACGTATAGAGCGTGTTCAGACCAAATTTCTATCAATATACAGGCATCGTTTTTCCTCTGGGCCTCCCGAGACTGCCTTAGCAGTATCCAGATTCCCATTATCTGTCTCTCTGAGTTGTCGGCGAACCCGCCGAGATCTTCTTTTTCTATATAAACTGCTTCATGGTATTATCACATGCCAGGAACTACTTGCACAAGTCAGCCTTCGTGTTTCGCAAAAAACAAGGTTTACCCCCCCTTCCATAATGCTACAGCACTCAACACCCATTCCCCCCTCCAAAGAGTGCAGCGTCTCTATAACTGTCATTCTGGGAAACTTGATATATTTCAACGTCCCCTTCGGGAGTTTTTGACCGGGTTGTTAGCTGTGATACAATAATTACTCTTCTTTTCGGTACAGTTTTTTTTAGTTTTTTTTATGTCGTTTTTATGTGTGCAATGTCTTCATAGTTCTTGTTTCTTGTTTGTAAGTCCTATATATTCGTGACTTTGTGGCTGTAATTGCTTCATTGACTTGTCATATATTACGGTATGCTACTTGCCTTCCATCGCACCCGATTTATTGTGCCGCGAGGAGACACAGTGATGTGTCTGGTACTTTCCATCTTCTGTTACTCTAATTTCATAAATCAGTTCCTGTATTTTGTTTCATACATTCATGTTTAATTGAAGCTTTGTGTTTTCGCCTATATCTGCGAATATGTTTTTATGTCTGCTTGCTTCACCCAACTGCTGTGACCATTGTTCCACATACTTCTGCCATTGATCCACCATTAGTTTCTTATCGTCTAATTTTGGTTGGAATACATTTTTATTATCCTTAGGGTTTTACTGTTCTTTTTTTCTTCTGCTCGTTCTTCTCGTTGACTGTTTATATTGTGAGTTTCTGCTGTATATTAGTGCCGCATTTTGTCTTCCTCAGTGCGCCAGAACCAAGGCCTCGGCTGTTCCTGGGCACTCTAATAAACATTGATTGATTGATTGATCGATTATTATTATTATTCGCGGGACACAATCCGAAGCTTGGAAAAAAGAGTTTAAGTATTTCAGAGCCCTGTGTAAAGAGCTGTATGATCGCGATCGGTCAGACTACATAGCCAAGGTAGAAATCATCGCTACGCGCGACCAGAAAAGTTTCTGGCAGTATGTTCGCTCTCGATCTGCTGGCAAGGTTGCCGAAATCGTTAACCTTCTAGACGACAATGAAAACCTGATTCGGAGACGTTGCTAATGCCTTTGCGGATCATTTCGGCTCTGTATTTCCAAAGGGTGAAAGTTAACATTTTGTCCAACTCTTCCTCTGCGTCGTCTAAATTCTGCGTTCCCAGAATCAGTGAGGACAATGTTCAGAAAGCCCTGAAGCGCCTCAAACCGTCATTTTCCTGTGGCCCTGACGGCACTGCTCCTGCAATATTAAAAACCTATGGGGAGCTTCTGATTCCTATACTAACCGCTATATTTGATAATTCAATTCAATCTGCTACTTTTCCAGCAGCCTGGAAGTTAGCACACTTGGTCCCTGTCTTCAAAACTGGTGCCAAAGATAGTGCTAGAAACTATCGGCCTATTTCGCTTCTGTGTGCGGCGTCTAAGCTTCTTGAGACTGTGTTGCACGATGTTTTAACTTCCAGTGTTAAGGGCATACTAATTTCCGAACAGCACTGGTTTATGTCCGGACGTTCCACAACCACTAACCTCGTTTCTTTCATGCAGCGAGTGTCCGAAGCGGTTCATCATAGGAAGCAGCTCGATACTGTGTACTTTGACCTGAGCTAGGCTTTTGATGCGGTCAGTCACCCATTGTTAATTTCTAAACTGTCACTCCTGAACATAGATAATTCGATTCTTGACCTCCTAATTAGTTACTTGACCTCCTAATTAATCAAGTGGTGTGCCACAGGGGTCTGTTCTAGGCCCTATTTTGTTTTCTTTATTTGTCAATGATGTTTCCGCTGCTATAAGGCATTCTTTTTTACTTTATGCTGATGACATCAATATTTTTAAGGAAGTTTCGTGTCTTAGCGACTGCGGGCATTTGCAAAGAGACGTGGATGCATTTACACTCTGGTGTAAAGAGAACAAACTGATAGTAAACGCAGCAAAAACCAAAGTGTTGTCGTACACGCATAAAACAGACTGCCTGCTTTATCACTACTCAGTTCATGATGTTACTTTGCCTCGAATCTCGACGACAACTGATCTTGGCGTGCTCTTTGATAACCAGTTGACTTTTACACCGTACGTTAGATCCATCAAACAGCGAGCTCTCCGCCGCTTGGGCATAATCTGCCGGATGTCTAGAGAATTCCGTAGTGCAAAGTCCTCCCTGAAACTGTACTCCACTGTCTGTCGTCCCGTGCTGGAATATGCCTCGGTTGCCTGGAATGGCACATGCAAATCTAACAGCGGGGCCATTGAAAAAGTGCAGAATAAGCTGCTGTCCATACTTAGACATCGCTTCCCTCGCGAGTATCACCGTCTTGACTCTGGACCACAGTACTTGGAAGTGCTGCCTGATCTAAAGGCTAGGTGCGATACAGCTGACCTCTTATTTCTTTTTAAGCTCATACATGGAGAAATTAGCAGTGCGGAACTTCTTTCTGAGCTCCAGCTAACAGTGCCTCCTAAAACCACAAGAAAATGTCATCCTTTTCGTACTCTCAGCTCCTGTAACCGACATTGCCCGCTGTTCAGGCTGCGGAGCACGTGTCACTTCTACTCTGCAGCCGTAGACATTTTTAACAGCTCCCTCAATCAGTTCAGTTCAGACACTTGCAGAATTTTCATTCGCTACTATGCTCCCTCTTATTCTCTTACATAAAACTATATAGAATATTTCTTTGCTTTGTCATACTGAATGGATCTTGTTCTGGTTATAGTAACTTCTTTTTACCTGCTTGCCTTACTACATGGATAGTATGCTGTTTATATGACTTTTTTATTGTTTACCATTTTATGGATTGTTGTTATAACGTTACACGATTATCTGTAGTGTGCAGATGTTCTGTTTCATCTTGTACGATGTAATTACGAATTCTGTTGTATCCTGTCAGTTTTGTTTGTGTTCATTGCATGTAGTGTATACTCTGTCTACGTTTTGTAGTGGTTTGTACGGTATACTTTGTAATATACATTTAAAAGTTATTTTTTTTACTCTTTTATCTTATACGTTGTCAAAGTGTTCTTTCCTTTCCCTTTTTTCCCTTTTTTTTCACTTGTATCCATCTGTGTGCCAGCACCAAGGCCTCACGGCTGTTCCTGGGCACAATAAATATACATTATTGATTGATTGATTGATTATTATTATTATTCTCGTTCTCTGCGCATGCGTTCTCTGTTCCTGTGTTTTCTTCGGAAAACAGAAATTTCTGCGTTGCGCCGCGTGCAACAAACGTGCTCAGGCGAAATGCATCACGTTGCCGGATGACGACCTCCAATTACTCAAGTCAGGTGCAGCGGCGCTTCGTCTGCAATGCGTGCAAGACTCCCTCGTCGCCAGCCAGCCCTAACATCGGCCACGGCATTTCTTCGCAAGCGGCAGCGTCGCCGGCTCTTTTGCCCAGCCCTTCCCTCGCAGCCGCCACCACACAGCTCGTCGACCTTGCCGCTGAGCTGGTTTCCCTCCGCGCGCTTCTCGTGGACGCCTTGGAGGGAATCTCTTTCCTGACGGACCAGGTTGCTAAGCTGGGGGAGGACAACGAGCAGCTCCGCCGGGAGGGCGCAACAAAGGCCGAGGCTCACGCCGATGCCGTGAAATCGCTGCGCCAAGAGGTGCTTTCTCTGCGCGGTGATTTGGCTCGGCTGAGGGGCTCGACCTCGGCTGGCTCGACCCTGTTCTTTCAACTACACTTGAAAGAACAGGGTCAGCTCATCAAATCTGCACCGGCGCTTACGACAAAATCTCTCAATCCTTCGAATATGGAACGACAAAATGTTAAGCTCGCGCTAAAGATTTTCAGCCCGTCTACAGCAGCAGCTCTTCGAGCGTGTGGGCCTAAACTTCAACTCGAGCATGTGGCCGGCACAGCAGAGTTTTTAGAACTTATAACTAAGTGGTGGAGCATTGTTAATGTAAAAACATGCAACAAGGGCATTCGACTTCGGGATGAGCTGCAGTCACCGATTGCATCAGTGACAAGTCCACAGGTTCACTTTCTGGTGAATATAGTGGAGTGGCTAGATCTGTGGCAGACCCTAAGATTTGACACAGGTGTACTCACAAGAGAGACACACAGTGCCCTCCGTCTCACAACGGACACCTTAGTAAAGGTTACTAAGTATTGCCTGAATGAGCTGCACTTTGATTATGTGCTTTTAGGGAAGTTTCAAACAGACTCTTTGGAAGAGAGGTTCGGCAAATACCGCCAACTCTCCGGTGCTCAGTACCACATTTCCATCAGACAAGTATACGAGTCTGAGCGAAAGCTTCGTCTGCAGAACGTTCTGGAGCTCCCAGAAATGGAGGCTGCAGCAGACGCTGTGGCAGTGAACAATGCTGTACTTGATGATTTTGAGATTGAATTAACGGATCAGGACTATGACATGAAGGTGCCAAATCTCCCAGCAATCACGTACGTTGCTGGCTACTGCGCCCATGCTGCATTCAAGAAGCTTTCGTGCATGGCTTGCAAAGAAAGTTTAATGCTGGATGACGACATTGAAGTTGAAGGCGGAGAATTGATCAAGTCCATGACACGTGGTGGTCTCAAGTTTCCGCAGCCTGCCATAGTAAATGCCGTTGTTACTGCGGAAATAGTTCTTGACAAACTGAGGAGCGAACAGCATGCACAACAATTTCATGCGCTACCAAATCAAAAGGAGGCTCTCTTGGCACTCACTCATGATTTGATAAACAACAATGTTGACTTTGATGTGTGTGAGAATGGGCACAGTCCACAGTTGGTAATGCATTATGTTTTAAGTGCAGCAGCAAACACGCTTTTGAATAACCTGTGTAAACGAAAAAATGATCAGTTGGTTGTTCAAAGGCCGCAAGAGATAAAGAGCGAAAATTGAAGACATTGAAGAAGTGACTACTCTGCTTGTGGGTGTTGGCTTGTGACTGTTCTTTTTTTTAAGCGAGAGTTTAGAAACAGATTTTTCATTGTATTTTCATATTCTGAATCTTTTCTTGTGTGTACTGAGAAATTTGTGGCAGCCTTCGCGTATTTCATATGAGTTATTGTTGTAGCAGTTTGATAACCTTTTGCTGGCTGTTTCTTTTTCCTAAAATAAAACATGACTTGTCAAAATCACGTGCGTGGTCCTTAAAAATTATTACGAACGTATTTTCGTACACCTGCGCATCAATACAAAAGCAGTAATAATATGCCTGAATGTTACTCGTTATACGATCAAGGAAACCAGAAGAAACATTCATTTAAACTCTGTGCCATTAAACCACGATTCTGCGATCGAGTAAAACGTTTATTGGAGCCGACTGAAAAAAAAAAAAAAAAAACCGTTACTAGCCCTTCCTCAGCTTCGAAAGCCTTCAGGCGCATGCGGAACTGCGTCGGAAAGCCGTGCGCACGCGCAAGCCGAACCTCCAGGGCCGTCGTAGTGCGGTGACGTCATGGAGCCGTGGAGAGGCCTTAAAAAATCTAGGTGGTGTTGGTAAGCCCCGGCTGGCTGATTTCCCGCCGCTGCCAACCAGGACGGTCGCGGAAACAAAACCCCCTACCCCGCGAATGCCTGGCTCTTCGCAGAATCCCGTGCTGCCTGGCTCTGCCCCTCCAAGCCCGATGCCGGTGAACTCGGCTTCTCGGCCTCTCCAGAGCTTTTCACCACCGAAGCAGCAGCAGCAACGCCCCGCAAGGCACAACCCGCGTCCGTTTGGCGGTTAGCGTTTCTGGTGGGACTGTACTTGCAGCGGTCAGTAGTCCCAGGCCCCCTAAAGCTATATTTCTCACCAAGCTACGTCCTTCTACAACATCGGCGCAAGTAGCCATGCACTTGTGTTCTGTGGGTGCTGTGCCGATCATGTGCAAGCGACTGAAAACAAGGCATGACTCGTACGCTTCCTTCTACGTCGCCGTGGACGATGTGTGTTTCGAGAAACTGAGAGACCCTGCGCTTTGGCCGCGGCATTGCCTGTTTAAACCCTTCCGCGGTGAGTTGTGTGAACAAATGATCTATGTCGAGGAACACCGTTTGGATGGCGAGTAACTGCAGTTTTGATCTTTTCTACCAAAATGTCCGTGGGCTACGTACTAAATCTGTCGAATTTTTTTCTAATGTAGTTTCTTCTTGCTTTCCAGTAATAATTCTTGCAGAAACGTGGCTCTGCCCGGACATTAGCTCTAATTCATTCTTTCCCCCAAACTACCAAGTCTTTCGGCATGACCGTGACCCTTCGTGCAGCAAACAACGGGGAGGTGGCGTATTGGGGTTGCC
This sequence comes from Haemaphysalis longicornis, assembly GCA_013339765.2. Lineage (NCBI taxonomy): Eukaryota > Metazoa > Arthropoda > Arachnida > Ixodida > Ixodidae > Haemaphysalis > Haemaphysalis longicornis. Next base: position 59,882 of record JABSTR010001264.1, read on the forward strand.
CTACACGATTCGATTACCGTATTTACCCGATTCTACCGCGCACTTTTTTTCCGAAAAAAAAAAAATACGCCGAAAAATCGCATGCGCGTTAGAATCGGATGCAAAACCGAAACTGCCGA
>JABSTR010001265.1:0-260000 GCA_013339765.2 Haemaphysalis longicornis
TCTCTCTCTCTCTCTCTCCTCTCTCTCTCTCTCTCTCTCTCTCTCTCTCACTCTAAAACACCCACGCACACATCGTTCTGCTCTCTTGTATCTGTCGCGCACCCCCGAGATGATGGAATGAAATGCGGACAGTACAATCATCGACAGTTGGACTAGTTGTTGATTGTGAGCATAGTAATCTTGTGTTTATCAAAACGCACTATCGAGGGGTTGACCTGGGCACGTGTTCGTTCTGAGTATACAGTTGTGTTTGTGCGTAATAAAACCGCTGCGAGTTAGCGCCGTCGTGTCTGTCTCCTCTGCTTTCGTCCTGTCTCAAGCGCCGCTTTACAATGCGGACAGCGAGTCGTCCCGCGAAAAGATAGACTCGGTTCCTCAGTTTGCTACCGGAGATACGTTGTGTGGGGATAATAACCAAGTACGGTTTCTGGAGCAGTGGGTAGGGGAAAAATATTAACTCGATGGAGGGATGAAATGAGAAAATTCGGAGGCACAGAATGTGGACTCGGGCACTGGAGAAACGCCTGGAGGAACAGGGGATGGGAGAGGAGGACTTCGTTCTTAAATGCACACCAACCTGATAACGATGATGATGACGATGACAGCTACGACGACGAAGACTGATTATGATGATGATGATTATTATATGCGCCGCCTTCTTGCCACAGTGTTGTTTTCTCATCTTGTGTCCGTCTCTGTTATCGTAACAAGCTCAAATTACCCTCCCTAGTATGATATGCGGCATGTGAATTACGATCAACACCGTGAAAGAGGCATCCAGATACGTTCAGATTGACTGCGGCAGGATCAAGCATGTCTGCGATAATCCGCGAACTGCCTAGCTGAGTCTAGATAAAAGAGAATATATATATATATATATATATAGAATATATTATATATAGAAGAACAATATATGGAAGAACAATAGGACTCGCATTGAGCAATGTTTCTTCCGTTCTTACGCTATAGGAAAAGAGAGTAATGTCTGTATTTTTATTTGACTTCTATCCGCCTACGCACACGGCCGTTTCTGCAGTGTGTAATTTCAAAAGCTCCTTTTATTACACACAACGATCCTCGCCCTGATATCCCAGTTATTCAACACGCCGGCTAAAGTAATTGATTTCAAACGTCCTTCACGGACATCCAGCTAGGCGAGGAGAGAAGGAGCGGGGGGTGGACTCGAGGGCTTAGAGGGGACATGCACAAACAATTGTTCTCAACCCCATTATATTCTTTCTACTGACCTTCTAAAAATGTCTCGCTCACCTTCCAAATGCTTCTATTTGTCCGGCATATTGTTTGCGTTTTGTTTGCATTGTTTGTTTCCATGACCATAAGATATAGATGTGTAACAGCCTACAGAAAAACGTTGCACGGGTCGAAGAAAATCAAACATCTCAATGAGAAACCTCTCGCTCGAAAGTGCGAACCGTCTGTTCACGCATCTGAAGTATTGAAATACTTTGCACGGGAGGAAATTTCGAACACTTTTTTTTTCAATTCATCATCGCTCCTTTGAGTGTCATAAAAAAAAAGGGAAATTGATATGTAAATTCACGCGTAGAGCAAAAGGTGCCGAATAATACGAAAAAATACGAATAGCTGCTGGTGTGTGTGTATACTCATTTTTTTTTATTTTTGTACAGCGCATCTTCCTAAGTAATGCAATACAAACTCGCTCAATTTCAAACTGATTAGATCGACTGCATTGAAGCGTATAAAAATGAACGCGCACTCGTCACAACAACAACGAGAAAAAATAGCATTCAACACCAGTCAACATTTATTACACGAGCCAATAAAGGTACAGCACACAACGTCCCGTTTAGCGCACGTTTTCGGGCCAGATAACTTAATTTCCATCTCGGCCGGGACCCTCATACGCCACACAGCATTTATTGAGCGCCGTTAGCGCCATCAGCAATTTCTGGCCACCAGAGCCGAGAGCGACAAGCCGCACACGCCAACGTTGGCGTCTAGACGTCGTCAGTGAGGTACAGAGGAAGGATTGCATGCGAGGCATTCGAGGCACGTAGTATTGGGCAATGCAGGAGACTGCACGGTCAGTGAAGCGGTATTATAGATGACACGAAGAAGCAAAAAGAAAGCCGCAACGGGGTAGAAAGAGCAAAAGTGGCTTGGTTACGTTGCCTGAAAAGATGCAGGGAATCGGCTCATACAATAGGAGCTCAGGAGGTTGAGAGAGAGAGAGAGAGACATGAGAGAGAGAGAGAGAGAGAGAGAGAGAGAGAGAGAGAGAGAGAGAGAGAGAGAGAGAGAGAGAGAGAGAGAGAGAGAGAGAGAGAGAGAGAGAGAGAGAGAGAGAGAGAGAGAGAGAGAGAGAGAGAGAGAGAGAGAGAGAGAGAGAGAGAGAGAGAGAGAGAGAGAGAGAGGAGAGATGCGAGAGGAAGAGAGAGAGATGAGAGGAGCAAAGGAAAATGTAAGGAGAGAAAATGAAAGGGAAAAGGAATTAGGGAGAGAAGATAGGCGAAAAGGGAAAAGGTGGGAAGGAAGAGAGAAGATAGGGAGCAAAGGAAAATGTAAGAAAAATGAAAGAAGGACGAACAGGAATTATGGAAACGAGGAATGGCGGAAAGTAAAGGAAAGAAATCGGGGTGACAAAAAAAGAGGGGAACGGAAGAGAAATAAGAGAATTAATTACGCAGTCGCTTACTTTAGGTAACCGTAACACACACAAAAAAAAAAAAGAAGTACGTTTCTGGTGCTGCGATAGCAGCAGTTTGGCTGCGCGGTCGCCGTTGTCAGAAGTTACCTTCGGTTAGTAACAAATATATAGTTAATTAGAAGCGCCTGCACCCGGCTGCATATTTTCATGATTGGAAAAAAATTCAAACAGAGAATTATTGCGGAATCATATCGGAATCATATCTGTTCTCTGCGAAACGAGACGACAAAAAAGAAAAGAAAGAAGGGGGAGGGAGCGGGGGGGGGGGAGGGGGGTTAAAACAACCACGAAGGACAAAGAAGATCGCACAACACTGGTCAAATCGGACCTTTATTGCAGGACGCATACGAAAAAGTTCGGCTGTTGAGTGTGCTTCGTAGCTCGGAAGGTGAATCGATTTTCGGTCGCCGCATTGTGCGGCGAATGACCAATCAATCGTCTTGGCATTCCGTGCCGTTCACGCGTCCACTAGAACCGTTTTACGTAAAGACAGCGAAACTGCCTGACTTCCCTGGAACGTCCCCGGATTGTATTTTGGATTGGGAAACATTTATTGAACAGATTTATTAATATTACTACACTGTCACGAGTGCGCCTGCCATGAGGCGGAGCCACAAAAACGACGACGACGAAAGGCTCCTCGCCTGGCGCGTGTAGGAGAGTTCGTAGAACGGCTCGTGCTTTAGAACGCTGATTTGGCTGATCGGCGCTTCGCGCGAGACCACGTCTTTTTGGTGCTTTCTTTCTAGAGGCACAAGTTCGCCTAAATAAATCCCCGTTTGTCTTTGCCCCCAACTTCGCCTGCTGCACTTCTTGCAACGGAACAATATGGTGAACCTTTCGCCGTCGTCATCAAATCCTTCGGATCTTCCTTTCTTTCCTCATCCGGAGCCGCTAAAACGTAGCTAAAAACGTAACGGGTTCTAATTTATTTGAAATATCGCATACACCCCGAAGAGGGAAAAAAAGAGGTCATATAAAAAAAACAAAGAAACGTTCAAGGCAAAGCAAGAAATCAAAACCCAGCTCGAATCAGTCTGCGGGGCTGATCAACACGGACCCAAACGCTTCGCTGTACGGCACCTCACGTGACATGTGTCTTTGCGCGATGCAGAACGTGAATTAAACGTGGTCATAGGCTGCGCCCCGAACCTAAAATGAAACATACCAAATCACCGTTATTAATAAAAACAACGCGTCTATAGGGAACAAATTGATTGATTGATTGATTGATTGATTGATTGATTGATTGATTGATTGATTGATTGATTGATTGATTGATTGATTGATTGATTGATTGATTGATTGATTGATTGATTGATTGATTGATTGATTGATTGATTGATTGTAGGGTTTTAACGCGCCGACGCAGCGCAGGCGACGTGGCGCGCCGTAGTGGAGGGCTCCGGATTAATTTTGACCACCCGGTGATCTTTAACGTGCGCCGAAATCTCGTACACACGGGCGTTTTTGCTTTTAGCCTCCATCAGAAAAGCGGCCGCCGCGGCAGGGAATCGAACCCGCGACCTCGTGCCTCAGCAGCGCAAGGAAAAAAGATTGCAATAGAAATAAAAGGTAGACGACCTGGCGCTTGAACCCAGGCCGTCAGCGTCAGTGTACAGAACTCTACCTCGAGGCCACACAGCCCGAACGGCGGGCGCCGTTCAGCAGGAGTTGAAAAGAATAGCGCACGCAGTAACATCACACATGTCACGTGGGGCGCTCTGCGGCGAAGCGTTCGCAACCACGCGACCCGGAGAAGCCAGCTGGAAGTTGATAAAAGAAAGGAAAACGAACCCGGAAATTTGAAGCCAAAGGTGGAGTGGGTATATATACGGGGATGGTCTCAGGTGGGAAATACGGAAGGCTTCGGAGGCCGAAAGCTGAGAGCCAAGGAAAGCAGGAAGGAAGCAGGCACGGGATATGGGAAAGGGGTTCCGGCCGAGAAAGCGGGCTCCCCGCGGACCCATGACGCGAACCGCGGTCAATTTCCTTAACGGCCGCGGGAAGCGGACGCAAATCTACAAGAAAAGGGAGAAAAGGGAAAAGAGCGCTAGAAAACTCCGGAAGGAAACCCGGACGTGCAGATGCACTCATCAACAAGGTAGAGCGGGATGCTGGAAGATGGTCGCGAACGCGAGGGTGAGTCAGGGGGGCTTTGGGTATTCATGCAATCGCTTCTTTTTTTTTTTTCATTTCATTCCTGTCTTCACCCAAATGAGTGGATGCGGAGGGCTATTAGGCAAAGAGGAAGCCAAGGACGAACCGCGAGAAAAGACGTACCGATATTACGTATTTATGCCTCGTATGCACCTTCCGTTCTTTGAGCCTTCGTAAGGAGTGGGCCCGCGATGGGCTTTGTTGCGCATGCGCAGTAAGCGCGTCTTATCAACTGCGCCATTTATTACGCCGCTGGCGGGTTGCAGAGCTAAAATGGCTGTTTGCAGGACGAAGAAGTGCCTGAGGGAAGTGGGTTATGAGCATTAGAAACCTGTCAGCTCCAAAACTATAAAAACGCCGAAGTTGTCGCTTATTTTTTTTTCAACGCTTACTGTCCTTTTCTTACTCACTGCTGAATGTCACGGTGAGTAAGACGCGCTCAGTGGGCGGACCGTTGAGAACTGCGTAGCATCCACCGAGATTCACGCAGATAACGGAATGAACTATTGATAGATACACAAGGGCGTTTCGTAAAGATCACACACACACTGCGCTCCCAAATCCCGCTTAAAGACCAGCGATAACTTTCGATTACCTTGCCCTCCGCAATCGCCAATACAACAAACCTAAACTGGCGGCGTCGCGTTAAAAAAAGTGCGCTGGCGGAGTTCTCGAACCTTGCCTAGTTCATATACCTTATAACATTATTAAAATAAGACAACACAAATCCGGAATCCCGAGCCTGGGTTAAGCATTTTTATTAGGAGCAAATCTTTGATAGAAAAGAAGCAAAAAGGAAACCTAAGATGAAGACAGGAAGTCATCACTGTGACAAAAATGGCAATAAACCTGGCAAAGCAAGTAAAGGATGAGCTAGCATGGCGCGCGGGGGATAAAGGTTCGGGCGGGAAATAAGTGGCGAAAAGACGCATAGAAGACAAATATTATACATAGCTTGAACATGGCGTCATTATAACCCTCTCTTGTGACCCACTTCCAGCATTTTTAGTGTTCCGAAAGATAAGAGCACCCGATAAATGTGCAGCTTTTCGCCGTGCTTGTGGGTCACAAAGATGGCAGCTACGGTGACGTCAGCGCAAGCTGCCTATACAGGGAGGTACGTAGGAGGTGGTGAGAGAGAGAGGCAGAGCGAGAGATAGACGCGGAGGACACATTAGGACGTTACGAGTCCAGGCACGAACGATCAAACGATTGCGGCGTAGTAACAACCAAGACCTTCCCTCCCCATCTTCTTCTCCATCAAGGGGCGAAGTAAAAATGAAACAACAGCGCCTTGCAAGAAAAACGAGCGAAACAGAAGGCGTGGCGAGCGTTATGAAGAGGCGAAACAGCGGGCGAACACCAACGAAAAAAAAGGAGGGTTGCCAGAAAAAGATACGCGGGACCGAGGCGTTGGCCCAGGAGCGTATAGCTGCAGCGCCGCGGGGTTATAACGGCAACGCCGCGCCCATACACAGAGCCCGGGCCGCCATCTCCCGGTAACAGGTTGGCCCACCCTGCGCTCTGAGATCGACTCACATTTCACTTAGGGAGGCACGGTAGCAAACACACCCCACGGGGAAAGAAGCTAAAAGCGCGATGGGGTAAAGCCAGAAGGCTTACGCACACACGCCCCGAACACCCGCTAGACGAGAAAGCCTTAAACGAGCCTTAAACAGCGCCACAAGGGCTGCTGTACGCGACTCTGCTGGAAACATCGCCTTTCGCGTCGAAACGTTCGGAAACGTGAAAGCTCACTGCACCAGAGTAGATTCGTATATACAGATTATAATCGGGAACTTGGGCTCTCTTCTAATCTGTGTGGTGTCGCCAGCAGCATCCACGCAGAGTGCGTTGCTTCCCGGCGCGCGTACGTTAAGGAGAGGGGCGCTGAACGTTCTTTCTAGCGATGATGGAAAGCAGACGTACTAACACCTCCGTCCGTCCCTCCCTCCCTCCCTCCCTCCCTCCTGTCAACGCCTTCCACAGGATAGGAAGCCCGTGGATTTTACGTCACAACCTGAAAGGCGACAGCGCATTCTTAACGGCACTCCGAGTGCCGCCGGAACAAATGCAAGCGACGATGGCCGTCGAGGTGAGCAAGGCCAATTACTTGCTAGACAGAGCAGGATGATCCAGAGGAATTGTTGCCTGTGAGGTGCTCCTGCCGTACGGTGGGGCCAGAAAAAAATGACCGAAAAAAAAAAGTATGGGAGAGCATGGCTCATCTTGTATATTTATAAGCATCTCAAGGCAGCAACATCAACATAATGCACATCGCGTGATAGCCCTCTTCTAAGCCTGAGATTGAGGAACGACACGGCTTTGCTCGCGCACATAAGACGCGAACGGATAGAAAGGGGCGGGCGCGATTGAAAATGTGCAAGGGGGAAGATGCAACACAGTCGCGTTTTTCGCTCCAAGCCACCCAGATAGCACTCGAAACGCTGCTACATGGACTTCCCATGAATCTCCAGAATGAGGCATGATGGCACCTTGCGTGGGGATGAAATAGTCTTGCCGGAGCCGTCGACCTGCACTAGCCAAGCGTGGGCTGGTACAGACGTATTATTGAGCTTGGTTTGCCTCTTTCTATGTCAGGATTTCACAAGTACAGCCGGGTTTCACGCCGTGTATTGGAAATTGGCACGAGAGCGCAGTGCGGCCCTTCGCAGTACTGCCCTGGTTATTCCTGTTTTAGCGAGGTTACAGATGTCTAAAAGGTGGTTATGCAAATACACGTGAGGAAAGATATTCACACTGCAGCTAGTTTATTCCAGGTTAAGATGCGTAACTGTACTAGCGCAGACATTTCTCGTCGTGGTTAGGCTATTCTGAAAGTTAATTGAATTGACTCTAACTGCGTGGAGTGAACGAAAAATTCGCAAGGGTAACGAAACGGAGATGTAAATTGAACGACGTAAAACACGGCTAAAAGTTCATGTTTAACGCGAAACGAAGCCAAACTTTCCCATTTAACCGCAGTTTCGCACGAAGGTACCATGCACGATCAACAAACAGGTCTGCACCATCATCCGCCGCGATGGCTCAGTGGCCTCAGTAGGCGAGTTTAATCCCGACCGATCACCAAGTAGTCAGAGGTAATGAGGACTCCTCGAATAAAGCACGACTTACAGCCAACGTGTAGCCGCGGCCTGTAAAAACCCAAAAATGTGAACATTAAAAAAAACGAATAAAAATTAGTAGTGGCTTAGCTCTGCTATGCCAGGATAACGTAGCGTGAGCTAAGGTTCAGCAATCCAGTCCATTCCAGTCCAGTCCAGTCCTGTCCAGTCGCTGCTCCTCGCGTATGCTCAGCACGGCTCTTGACGAGCCACGCGAAACGGCTATCAAGCGGCTCCGGTGCACCGTCAGACTTGGCTACTGCGGAATTGAGGCGCACACCGGGGCACGCGCCGGCGCCAGTGCGTCTGCCGCGGCTATGACGCAACACAACCCAACACAATCCCCTTTAATCCAATCCAATCCAAATCTAATTCAATCGTATCCAAGCCAGGCCAGGCCAAGCCAAGCCAAGCCAATGTCCCTCGCGCTTGCGCAGAACGGCCCTTCACGGCACACGCGAAACTGCTCAACCTCGGCCAGTGTAGCTTACGCTACGCTACAAAAGCGCCTATACAAATGCCTGTAGAGGGTGCTCTGTTTCACAAAGACCCTTTATGTGGGAAAGCTAGCTTAACGACGACGGCAGCTATGGTTTTTCTATGTTGAACCTCGCTATGACGAATACTGATATAGCGAATTATCGGCTATAGCGAACTAAATACGATTTTGGGTTGCTCCCGCTTTATTTCAATGACACGCATTCTTTTTTTTAGAAAGTTAAACTGTGAAAGCCGCGGTCACTATGGGATATAAAAGAACTATTTGACCACTATACTGAGAAGCTACTTGGAAAAACTTCTGGCGTTTGAAACTAACGTATAAAAGGCCCCTTTGTTCGTGGACACTGTGGAAAACTTCATCCTGCTCAGTGCTGTGAATAGCCAGCAGACAAATATCACATCCTTCCTCGAAAAAATAGGAACGCAGGACTGTTTTGTCAAATGACCCTTGTTATGTTGCAATTTCCCGTTTTATGTTCTGGTTCACTGAGCTTGAAATGCCACAAGGAGAAAGATAGGAGTTACCCTGTTTGTAGTAGGTTCGAATATTAAAATAATGCGTTTTTGTATCAAGGATTATTGCGGTAGCGAGATTACCGATTGGTTTGAACCGATTTTTCGCTCTACTGTTACAACGAATATTAGATGTAATGAACTAAATTACTGTTCGGATATATAACGTTATAACGAGGTTAGACTACGCCATCGAGATATGAGAAAAATGGCTCCGGAGCCATTTTCTCATTTTCATTTTGAAACAAACCAATTTTGGACAATCTTTCTTTGACTCAACGCGTACTTTGTGGTTCGTCTCGCTCGAGATATCAACACGCTTAACCCGGTAACTCACCCAAGACATCACAAAGGACTAAAAAGAATTGGAGGCTATAATTTCGCGCGTTACCGGCGCGTAGAACGGGCTACAGTTCTCCTTCTCGATTGAGCTGTAATGTGGAAAGGGCGGTTGAAAAAAAAAAAAAAGGCTTTCGGAAAGAGGGCAAAACGTCCTGCTTCACTCCAGAATCAATATTTGTGTTTTGCGAAGGCATTTGAGATATTGTAGAAGCAGTCAAACCGGAACAAAAAGACAAACTTTGCTTAAATGTGCGGCGTAAAGCACATATCAACACTACAAACACGCACTACGCAACGATCACGGACTGCCGAACCAAACGCGCCGCACGGCATAGCGCAGCGCAGCGACAGGGAAGTGCCTGCCAGCACGAGAGGCGCGCCCCTCTCTTTCTTGCTGGCTCGGCATTCTTTGGGTCAGGCTGGCTTCGCACACAGGCCGGGTTTGTCGCAACTTACCTATCTAGTGCTACCGCGATAATATATCATAACTGTTGCGCTTTCTTCAAAAATTACTTCCGAACCGCGTTAAGACGACGACGCGTTGTTCTTCTTGTTGTGAAACAAAAATTTATTAGAGCCCATAATTAAAGAAAACCAAAGAAAGCTATTCTTTCTGGTTTAGGATAAAAGAAAGCTATTCTGGATTAGGGGACAAACCCGTGTGGACGACTTTATAGCTCAAATTAGGCGGAGAAAATGCGCATGGGCGAGTCACGTCATGCGCATGATCGAGGGACAACAGGTGGATCATCCGCTTATCGGAGTGGCTGCCAATAGACCGTAAACGCAATAGAGGTCGGCCAAGGACTCGATTGAGGGATGAACTATGAACTACGAGAATATGGTGGGAAAGGGTGGACTCAGCTAGCACTCGATAGACGTGGTCGGTAATCTTTAGGAGAGGCCTTCGTCCTGCAGTCGACACAAACAGGCTGGTGATAATTATGGCAGTTATGATAGCGACGATTCGTACTCCAGAGAGCCGCGCAAGAGCGCTGCGGCTCAAGCTTGGGCATCCATGCGCTCTTAAACTCTAGCTGAGAGCTGGTCAGCACGCACTACCACTTCTCCCGGATGGGGAAGAGGGAAGGACTTTCCCCGTAGAAGACGGCAGGTTGCCCCTTCCGATTCCTCATCACTACCAACATCTTCAGCCATACACTACCGGCGAAACTTCCGCAAACTGAAACTAGGCCGTGCTAGCAAAGCGCCGTCATATGTTGGCACACGGCGACTCGAATTCGCTGAAAGGTCCGAACTCGCGTCCATTGTTCGCCCAAAACGGAGTGGCCGGTGCATGCTCGAAAGGGCGCAAATACTAGGTACGCCCCCAGGCCTGCTCTTCCTCTGAATAGCCTTCCTCAAGAAAAAAAAAAAGGGGGGGGGGGGGGGGGGGGGGGCATCTGCTTCCTACTGCATAGAGGCGACGGCAAAATTGGGACAAATCCAAACCATGAGCGACAGACAACCAAACAGCGAACCGTTCTCTTCATCCCAAGCCTCATCCAGGCCAACGCTGATAAACTTGAGCGCACTGTCGACCGCACGGAATGTTTAAAGCGCGCATGCGTAAAGCCCCAACCTGACGACGAAAAAAAAAAAATTTACGAGTGTGCGTGCGGAGACGCAAAGCAAATGTTCTCGATGAAGAGCCCTCAGCGCGGAGGCGCAGAGCGGAGCAGGAAATACGCGGCTCTGAAGCGAGCATTCCCAGTCGCGGCAACTTCGCGAGATTTTTCCGTGGTTCAACGTTCCCCACTCCCCCTCGCCCTCCCATCCAAAAGATCCCCATCCCAATATAAGCGAACCGAAAAGCTGAGGGCTCACGTGCAATTCGGCGGGCTCTTCTCAGGCACGGCCTTTCTAAGCAAAAATGAAAACACCTCCCGACGGTTTTGCCCTCCCCATTCTCCCCACCTTTATGTAGAGCGCTTAGAACGACGCTCCGGCGGAAACACCACCGCGGTGACAAGTCCTGTAGGTGCTGCCTAGTCAGAGGTGTGTTCAAAGAGGCCGCGTTCACAGAGAACTCCCATTGGTGGAACCTGGCACCGGAGCTCCGGTCCAGCCTTTCGGCATTGTTACGGACGAAGCAAGCCCTTTGGAGTAAAACCTCGCGCGGCTTAACGAATGAGGTAATCGGGTGGCATTTCGGTTGGCGCGTACAGACTGCGCACGGCTTGGTGCGCTCAAGAGGCGAAACGCTCTTCGTTTAAAACGTCTCCAGCGCCTTCATGTCTCCCGGTCCGTTGAATATGCGAAGCGAAAGAACGGGTTAGGGGAAAAATGGGGAAGGAAAGTGTGAGGCGGGGTAAACGTTCTTTCCCCTTTCCTCTCCAATAACCCTCCCCTTTTAACCTCCGCTGCTCCCAGCGGCGTCTCGCGCGCAGCGTCACTGAACGGGGCACGCTTACGAATTTAAAGCTGCGAGCCGCCAAACCAGCATTCCGGGGATTTCTGATATCCTTGTTTTTCCTTCTTTCATTCTTTTCCCCCTCTTGGCGTTACGGTGTTCTAAGGAAGTTGAAAACCGGAGGGAGGAGGAGAGGAAGGAATAAATCAAAAGGATGCGGAAGAGGAGGCCGGAGGAAAAGACTGGTTTTCTGAGTTGTATCGATGCTGCAGGCTGCGAGGCCCCCTCCGGCGTAGTGTACGGTAGGCGGCGGTCGGGCGAGCCTTTCGGCAGAAATGCGCTCATGAATTTCTACGAACGGAGAAGCGTTGCCGCTGGGAACGGTGGGGAGAAGGGGAGGGAAGCGGTAAAAACAGAAAGGTCATTTAATGTAGCGCTGTATGAGCGTGGACCGGTGACAGAGTGATCGATCGCACGTGGGACGTGGAAAAGTGAGCACCGGAAAAACAAGAAGGGAAAGGAAAGAAAAAGGTAGAGGCGGCCGAAGACAAAAGCGAGAGCAAGAAGTGATAAGCCCTCGGGCGAGAGAGGTATGACTAAAATAAATAAAAAGGAAACTGGCACATTCCCTCGACTTATAACTCGACGTCGAGTTTGTTTTCCTGCCCGTTTTCGAAGGCACGGAAGACAACTGAGAAAGAAAGAAATGTGGACGAATGATTGGCCCTGGCCCAGATGGTGTCCAGAGAGGCGAAATCAATTACTGTCGCCCAATTTAGAACAGAAGTGACATTCGGTCTTAATAAATGAAATAAGCTGTCGGGGACGGCGGGAAAAGAAGTTGCTCACAGTGTCCAATAATAAGCTTAGTCATTAATTTATTCCCCTGGTTGTGCCTTTTTTAATAGCGTGTATTAAAAATACGTCGGGTGCTAATGCGGGTAAATAAATAAAAATAAAATGAAGTCCTGCAAACTTTTACACAATTATAGAACAGCGAGCAGTTGCTTTCCTGACACATGTAATGAAAACTTTTACACAATCATAGAACAGCGAGCAGTTAGTTGCTTTCCTGACATATTTATCTCCGCACATACAAGTTAGGAGCCCGCATAAGAGTTACGCAAGTTAGCGACCATGGAAAATAATATTAAATTTTGGCGAAACTCCCCGACCACCCGCCACCGCTGGGCAAGATGCCATCGGTGGACGCGGTTCCTCACCGCAATGTGACTACGATCTCGTAAAACAGGTTTGAAAGTCGTAAATCCCCAGTTTTCCCACTTCCCGATTGGAACCCGAGCGACAACAGAGAGTCATAGCAGAGCTGATAACCGGTCCCTGTGCGGTATTCGGCAGGCGACCGGCGCTACTACGCGTGCGCACAGGTGGACGAACTGGGCTTGCACATGCGCAGATCTACCGCGTACCATACCGGGGCGGGATTTTCATGGCTATAACTATCTAGTGTTTCAGTGACTGACGTCGCACCGCTCGGGCCCGGGCTAGCTTCCGGGCGCGCATGCGCACTACATTCGGCGTGCCGCTAACATAAACCGTGGGGAAACCTCCCCGCCACCGCTGCGTCCACATCGGAAGCGCTTAGAAGTGCGACGACGCGCTACGCCTTTGCCAGTTCTTCACCAGCAGCCTCACGCAACACAACGCGCAGCCATGAGCACACTGTGCACGACGTTCTGGGTGCTCTTGTGCAAGCGGACACGGCGTCACCCATACACCGCTTCCCCAAAACTCTACGGCCAGGCAATGAACGAATACATACGAAAACTCCTCGAGGCACTCAGGCCTGCTCACGTTCTCCGCAAGCGAAAGCCTGGTGATACTGATCAAGGACTTGTCCGCTGCTGTACTGTAGTTGCGTCTCCTTCTTCGATTTCGTTTCTTTACATTTTTGGCGCGCATTCGTTTTACATCCCCCTAAACTCTTGCACAGTGTTCTCGAGCGGAATAACCGCGGATTTACGAAATCATATCGGCGATATTTCAATAGCGAATCCAGCAAAATTACTATCATAATGCTCCGGGACACGAAAGATGCCATTTCCGTGGAAAGACACTGACCTAATTCTCGTGCAGAAAAAAAGGCGATGCCTAATAGCTTAAGAATTACGGACACATCAGTATACTTTCCGTTATGTACAGGCTGTTTACCAGGATACTACTTACCCGCATTACGAAACCCCGTTTCAAAGTGCTGGGAGAATGCGCCGGATGCAGGGGAAGCTACCCAACCATGGATCCCGTTCATGCAATCAATATGGGAAAAGGGAGCCCGCGGAGTATAATAGAACTGTTTACGTGGTGTTTATGGATTACCGCAAAGCATACGATTCATTAGAAACCCCTTCCGTAATGGAAGCACGGAAAGAACCGGAAGTAGAGGAGATATACATAGCGTTATTTGAAGACATATACAAGGAATGACACGGGCACGATAAGGTTTTGCCCAGTGATTCGGGAGGTTGCCTGTAAATAAATTTTGCTGTGGCTGTCCTCCGTCGGCCCTGTCGTAGGCTGAAAGATGAATTAGCCGAAATTCATGTTAAAGGGACATGTAGAAAAAAATTTTCTTCATTCTAAGCAGTGAAGTACTAGAAGAGTTTAGTGAAGATGTTGGAAGATGTTGGAGGTCGATTTAAACACAGCAAGTTCCTTCCCTGCAGGGAAGCGAGGGGCACGGGGGGTGGATTCTGAGTCGCGTCCACTTCAAGATTGTCCATTTCACATTCAATTAAATTGTGACGTAGTTGCACTTCCCAGCACTTTCACCAACGAAATGCAAAGAAACCGACGTCCCGTCTTGCTCGCGCTGCATCACGCCCAGGTCGCCTGCTTTTGGCCAATCAGGACTCACTCGATGTGGACACTTTAAAACGGAACATGAAATGAGCAAAACTGAGAATTCCGCCCCAGGTAGGATGTAAAAGCGCGCATAATGAGGCTTCGGCTGAGATTGCGCTATCAAGCGCCCGAGAGCGAGAACAATATTTCATTTGTTTAATGAGTGGGGGCTTACCGCAACGCGCTCTTATCGCAATACGCGAGAGCATTAATCTAAAGAAATGACGCGAGATTGCGGACTGCGCGGGTACATCGTTGAGCGCTGCCTCACCGCCGATATTTGTTCGAGAAGAAACCGCGTCCACGTGTGCGCGCGCGAGCGCTTTTTTCCCCCTGCAAAACCGAAGCGCGGGAAACTTTCGCTTCTGTCGCGCCAAAATTAATCCCAGCTCAGCGGCGCCTTGCCCTGCGCATAACAGGGTGCTTAATATCCCGGTTTCGCGCGCTCGTCGCGCGAAATGTTCGTGAGAGAGAGTACACAACAAATGGCTCATGGTTCTAAACGTTCACAAAACATCCGTCATTTCATTCCACAGGCGTCACTCCTATTCCACGTACAAATATTTCTTAAGTGGCTCCGCTATATCTCCTGTCTCGTCCACTAAATATCTAGGTCTTCTTATTTCTCATGACCTTACATGGACATCCCACATAAATCGCATTACCAGTGACGCGAATCGCGCTCTGGGCTTCCTCCGACGTAACATAAACCTGAGTTAAATATTGGCGAAACGCTTGTTCGCCCTAAGCTGGAATTCGCGTGTGCAGTCTGGGAGCAAGCTAACGCATGTACCATCCTTGAATCCATCCAGAACCGTGCGGCCAGATTCATCTTTTCAGATTATTCATACCATACAAGCGTAACACATCTTAAACGTAAAGCTAAGTTGCCAAGTCTCAAAACACGACGTACAGTAGCGCGATTTTGCCTCTTCCACAAGTTCTACAACTCGTTATCATGCGAAAGATAAAAACTGCTCACCACCCATCGAATCGCCTCAACCACTCAAAAGCAGTATACCCACCTCACGCACGCACGACCGCCTATCTAAATTCATTTCCTGTTTTGACAGCCATCGAATGGAACAGCCTTCCCGAAAGTGTCGTCACCCAAACAAACCCGACTCAGTTCAAAGCTGCCGTAGAAAACTTTTGCAGTGAGTGTATGCGATTATCTTTAGTGGTGTTATCTACTTCGTTGGTTGGCATTGTAGCTTTTTTATCAACAGAGCGTGCTTCATACCCTCTGTATTCGTGATGCACTTGTTCGGTTGTATTGAGAATTTTCGTGCTTCAACACCCCTCATGTAGGGTCTTTGAGGTATCTGTAGCTTTAGAAGGGAGTATAGTATAAACCGCACTTGCGAACTGAACGAAAAGCTGAGAGAGAGCACTCGGGAGTAGGAGGGTGTTTGGGCCTCTAGGCAGTGACAAAAAAATCAAATAAAAAAGCAACAAGACGCTTCTAATTTAAAACGTGTATGTCAAAACTGCTCATACGCGACAAGGGAAACAAGTGAATGCGTACGCTCTCGGTAACCAGATTGGTTCGGTCGAGAATATCTTGTTCGAGAGTTTGTTTGATAACAGCATCTCGAGAGTATGCGCCAGCCACGAGAGACGCAGCTATTGGAAGGTTGACATAGGGTAACGGAGGTATGGAGAAGAAACACGTCGGCTGCGTCAAGGACGGAAGCCTAGGGCTATGCTTGGCGTTGGCATTGAAAGATTTTCCTGGCCAATTTTTACACAGGTTTGGATATTCACACACATACTGGGAACACAAGCAAAACATGTTTCAAATACGGTGCGAGGAAAAGGTTTACCTGCAATGTATCTGCGACCGCGTAGGCTTAAATTAAATTGTTTTCCGTCGGTCCTCGGTAGAGCAGACCGCTGCGTGTCTTTGGGGATAATGTTAGTTATTCCGTTTTTTTTTTAATAGAAGGCTCACTGAATTCTGACCACAGCCGCATAAACGGTTTTCATGTACCATAGCCTCCACGTGTCGAAATACCCCTTAAAGTCGCACATTCTTAGTTTCAGCTTAAATTGATGTGAGGGAATGTTCCAAACACTGAACGAGAACACAAAAAGCACATAACCTCGTCAGCCAATGGAGGAAAGGAAGCTTATTTTACTTTTCCAAGGGTTACACCCAACGAAGGTTCCTTCTCCAGCGCCTTCTTTAGCGTCCACGAAGGCTTGCGACACTCGAATCAGAACTAGCCAAGCACGCCGCCCTGTTTCCAGCGTGTCCGCGTAGAGTGATCCTCCGAGAATGCCCCGGGCGGCGGACAGTGCGGTCGTCTAGCTGTAGCAGAGCGTGGCCCGACTCGTCGTCCGGCCTGGAGGACTACGTAGGGTGGACCGGGAATCGGGAAGAGGGGGGACACGTATCGCAGAGAGAGAGGGCCCCCGCCACTGCCGCCGCGATGCCGCCGCGACGGGTGATGGCTATTGATCACGTACGGGCGGGGGCCAGGGGCCGAGCCCGGCGGCGGCACGGGCCAATTTCTCGCCGGCGGACACTGCGTCAGCGGAAAGGAAGCGCGGGAGGACAGGGAGACGGCCAAGACGATGAGCGTCTGGCGCCAGCTCCGCTTGTGGAGGGGTGGAAGGGGGAGGGGGAGGCAACACCCAACAGGTGGGGAGGAAAGCATTCGTGCCGGACCACCGCCAACATACGATCCTACCGCTGTGATTGTTTTTAACTTCTGAAGCGTCATCGGGAGATGAAGGCGGAAGTAAGGCGCGACTAGCCAATGTGTGGGCTGGATGAGGCACGCGACGTCAGTTACAAGGCTTTCTTAACCAGGAGGTGTTGATGGAGGGGAGCAGGAAAAGAGGGCGAAGGGAAGCGCACCGCAGGATAAACGCGGACGTCGGGGAGACCAGGCCGTGTCCTTCCCCTGCCTCTTCAGCCCGTCCGCTTTCCTCGTCTATATTGCCGTTCTGTGTGCCGGCAGGTTGCCCCGAAGACGACTCGGGTACGAACCACGGAAGATAAGAGGATCCCGCTGAAACAAAGGAATGGAGCTCACTCAGGAACTGCAAGCTAACGCCGACATGGCTGTCACTGGAGCCGATCAGGTTTGAAATGTCAACCAAGCGCCAGAAATGCAGTGACTTGACCCTTCTCTCTCTCTCTCTCTCTCTCTCTCTCTCTCTCTCTCTCTCTCTCTCTCTCTCTCTCTCTCTCTCTCTCTCTCTCTCTCTCTCTCTCTCTCTCTCTCTCTCTCTTCTCTCTCTCTCTCTCTCTCTCTCTCTCTCTCTCTCTCTCTCTCTCTCTCTCTCTCTCTCTCTCTCTCTCTCTCTCTCTCTCTCTCTCTGCAGTTAAGGGGAAAGCAGTTATTCAGGTTCATTACAATTTTAGCCTCTTTTTAGGCTGACTGCTTCAGCATAGCACGGGCGCAGATAAAGTTTAGCGAAGATCAGTGCCGCGGGCTTCTTCGTGGTGCGCGCTGGCAATGCGCATATCCTAAACGTGCACCTGTTCTCACGCACGAGCTCCGTATCCGCGGCGAGCTCTGCCAGACCTCCATCGGGTTAAACGGGTACATCTGGACCACAGTGAGATCCCCGTATCTCGACGGACAACGCGCGTGCCTCACACCAATGACCCTAGATTATCCCAAACTTCCACGCATCCCGCAACTCGCCCATCGCTGTGCGTTCCTTTGCAGACCTTATTTTTCTCTGACACTAGCTCGCGATTTTCTAGAAACCCCGTTTGTACGCGTGTACAAATGCAAGTCAACTGACTGACTGATACATTCAGAAACAGCCATTGGCGTACAAGGCTGCCGCTATACACCGTCAAGAGCAGTGTCGCGAAATTGTGAGGGGAGGGCGGTTCGCCGTGGCGGCGCGAGCCAGTGCTTTCCGAAAGTGTGCGGTGGGGGAGGGGAGGGGGAGGTATGCTGTGCCCTCACGAGGCGCTCGACGGCGCGACGCTTGGCGAAAACGTGAGGGGTGCGTGCGCGTGACGATGCCGTGCTTTCCCTTCCTACGACGCGAATCGCAGTCCTTTCCAGGGACTCACTTCGCGCCGCCGACGCAGAGGCTCATCATCGCTGCCGTCGAGAAAACCCACGAGCGAGTGCTGCCCCAGCGCACTGCTGCTGCGGCCCAATATCGCATTAGGTACTATCGTTATCACCAGCCAATTTAATGTGCGGAGCACTTTAGGGGCTCGCCTTCCCGTCGTAGCTCACTCGTTGGACCAAAGTAGAGGCATACGGCGTTCCATCGTAGCGGCTGCCGCCGCGTCGTAACTCAGAGGCTTCGAAAGCCAACGGGTTCATATCTCATAAGCGTTCGAAACTCGTGAACCGCTGGCGCTTGTCATACATCTCCCAGTTGTTTAGCGCAAAGAAAACTGCAGGTACATTTGAGGCAAAATACACGTAATTAACCGGCAGCGCCCGCGCTCTTTAGTTAGGAAAGCTCGTACGGTTTTTACGATAGAAGGCGGAAAATATAGCAGTGCAACGCCGGTACGTGCGGGAGGAAAAGCAAGCACAAAAAGAACAAAACTCCCGCTGCCGCAGTTTCAGGTCGGGGACCCGCGAGCACTGCGAAGGCGGGAATTTTGAATTACATTGGGTGGTAGCAGTGAGCGGATAACGGCGCTACAGCCAGTTATGGTGAAACAGTGCTCTGCACTCCCGACAGCTTTCAAATTGAGTGGAACGGCTTCAGTTCTTTTATAGATTATCCGCATTTTCTAAGCCTGGGTGAGTAATACTCCGTATAAATTCCGTATCCCCACAATTCCGTATACAGGGATAGTTTCATTAGGGATCGCACTCAGTTTCTTACACAGTTACGCAATAGTTGGCTTTCGCCAACCAAATGGCTGCAAAACACCCCAACAGTGCTCTGTTTCTCTCTACTACTGCGATATCTCGATGAACTCAACCCTAAACATCAGAGCCACGTAACACTGTCTGCCGTTAGGTCTTCTTTATTGCCCGACACATGGCGGCTACATACGATGCCAATGTACGGCGCCTACATACGCGACTGACGACGCCAAGCCGCAAATGCGGAGGCCTCAGTCCACCGAAAAGCACGAACTACACACCAGAAGAAACAGCGCCCGTCCATAAGCACCGCGTCTCGACGCCCGAACGCAACACTTGGCGAGCTGTTCCCGGACGAACGGCCGCGCATTGACAAGAATGATGGGGGCGGCGAACCAATCCATTCATAAGTCCGCGCCCCGTCGCCTTGTATGCTCTCTCCGCCGAGAACCGAGGATGGAGAACCGTACGCGCCCCTCCGGTGGCGGTGGAGAGAACGGGGAGCGCGCGCCCTGGGTTCGAGGGTCTAGCGTGAATGCCACGGCGATGACGATGGCGACGCCGTCGCCAATATGGCCCATCTATCACGGCGGCAGCGAGAACTTCTCGCGTCGGGGAAGAAGAGGAAACTGGCACTCCGGCGGGAACAGCCAGATTTTCCTCGACGGCATTCGTATACGCACGAGCTGTTAAAGGAGGTACGTACTTAGTGCCCTCCCGCTGCACCATCTTCCGTTTTACTTTCCTATTATTGCGTGAGCAATGGATAAGGCATGCATGCCGACAAAAATTTCGGCCGTCGATCAGTAGGCACACAGCGAGAGATGAACAGGGGAATAACCGAGCGCGTGTGCAGAGCAGGAGACGTGAAAAGCTTAGCCCCGAGCTGGCGGCAACAGCATTGGTTGCGGCGGCGCTGCGCTCGCACCGCTGCCTCTGCCCACGCACCCGTCATCCGACTTGTCGATGCGTGTCGTCACCGCTTGTACGCGCTGTAAAATGATGTCCGACGCCAGTTCAAGGCTGGGGACGCGGCAAAAAAAGGATAGAATGGGATGCGGCGACAAAATGCCGATAAGTGGTGGACAAGAAAGAGAGCTATAGTGACGGCTGAAATGGTTACCGTAAAGTTCCGAGCGTACGCCCACCCCCGAAACATCACCCACCCCCCTTTAGGGGTGATATATTCAATTTACTCGAAAGATCGCCCACCCTTTAAAATCGATGGCTTAAGCGCCGACACCAAAATAAACGCGAATAATCTATTCTGGTGCTGATACGGTCAGTTATTTGTGCTTTTTTTTTTCGCTTCACCCACGATCATTCATCGTCATCGTCAAAGAAAGTTGGCTTTCCTGCAAGGCGTATTGGCGTACAGCGGAATCAGTGAGGACACGAAAGCTTCGTTTGAAAAAAAAAATTCACAGCATATCCACGGGGTGAATGATGATGAGTGGGCGAAGCTCCTGAGGGGAAATCATCCGTAAAACCGTGACTCTTCAGTGAAAGTTCGCCCGCTACATCTGTGTCCGAACGTAACGTCTAGAAAGTCTCGCTTAAACCGCGCGTCGGCACCTTGGGGCTGAGCTCGCCTGATGCGTTTTGCAGACGCCTCACGAGCTCTCACTGCATCGGGGTCTGCCTGCCGATACGCGCGCTTTCTCGCCGCTTCCCGTTCTCTGACGTTTTGGAGATCCTCTTCGCGCCGCAGCCGTGCCGCTTCGCGTACGGCAGGGTCCTCGCGCCGTTGCCGTGACGCTTGGGCCTCTCGTTCTCGAACGCTGGGATCTTGGCGGCGTCGTCGCGCAGCCAGACGACACGCTTCGGCCTCCCGCTCTCGTACGGCAGGATCTTGGCGGCGGCGTCGCGCAGCTTCACGGAGCGCTTCTGCCTCGCGGGCTCGCACATCTGCAGCCTTATCCATCGGGCGACTCCGAGCGCGCGCCAACAGCGAACGGATTTTATTACAACGCTCCCCGCCATCTAGTAAACAATCCAAGAACTAAACTAGAGGTAGCCACGCCATCTAGTAAACAATCCAAGCGCATCTTTTCATCATATACAATACCGCCATCTAGTAAACAATCCAAGAACTAAACTAGAGGTAGCCACGCCATCTAGTAAACAATCGAAGAACTAAACTAGAGGTGGCTACATACATACGTCGAGGATGGACAGACCCACGCCCTAAGGAGCTTCGCCCCTAAAAAAAACATGTTTCCCAGGCGCGGCATATACAGAGGTCTTCGGGTCACCACACGAAAGACTTCCACTCTTACCAAAGTTATGAAATATTCCTCTCAAATAGCACATCAGGTTTTACCGCATTTCGACGGCCGGCCAGGGAAAAACAGGGCGCCAGCCTCGGGCCTTGTATTTCAGCGATCACGGACGAACTATCGAGCGGCTTGAATGAGTCGGGAGAGTAAGAGCAAGGGAGATGGGGAAGAAAGCAGGTGAAGGGGGGAGGGTCCCTGACAGCCGAATCAAATCAGGAAACAAGCGGGACGGCTGACAGACATTAAGATTGCAAGGTTGCATTTCCGAAGCGGGAACCAGGATGATACGAGCGCGCATCTCATTCGCATCCCTTCGGTTAAGCGGATTCAATCGAGCGAGCGGATTCAATCTGCAGGTTCGCGGACCTGCGACCAGACCCACAGGGGACGGATGTCGTAGGTCGTATAACGCATACGGAGGTTTCAAAAGCAGCCTCGGTTGTAAGCCAGCGAGCACGGATGCAGATGCGACAGTGTCAGTTCTAAAAATTGACACAGCGAATTCCCACGGTGCGAAGACGGGAAAAGGAGGAAACGATAAATTTGGCCGCAGCTGTCCACTAAAGTGATGTCCGGTCGCGTTATCTTGCGTAACGCCGCTTTGAAATTCTTTCGTACTCACAAACGTTTTTAGATAGGTTAATATAAAATCGCTATGATCCATTTAACGTAACCTAACATGACCACGAAAACGTAACATAACCTAACGCAACATGACCTTACTTAATCTATCCTAACCTAACGCAATGTAACGTCATCTAACCAACGGAACCGGTCTTTTAAAAGCTAAATATAAACCTAACTCAAGATAGTTATCGAAGCAACACAAAATAAAAAGAAACCCCACAAAAGCGCGGGACTCGAACACCGACCGTTTGGCTCACGAAGACGTGACTGTTAGATCATTATGCGAGACATTTCGTACAGCGCCAACCCAGCCTCCAATGTACGAATGCCGTCGGACGGCGCTTTAGACACAGCGGAAGAAATAAACGAATGTGGACTAACTTAGCCCCCACCCTCCTGCTTCAGCCAGCCTGCCTTACGGCCCACGTGTATAGCTTCAGGCCACATCACCCCAATTCACACGTCCTTATAAGTCAGTAATCATAAACGCGCATGCACGGCACATAAACTAACGCATAAGACGAAAGTGTTTCTATGCCGCATTGCTTTCAAGAATAGCGAAAGTCTACCTTGACACTGTTTACCTTAGCTATTGGGGCGATAAGTGTATGCATATGCAATCGAGAATGCATTTTTCGGGGAATTCAAGTACCAGTATCCCGCCTCAAGGGTCATTGCCCTCGTCGCCGTAATAGAAACAGCGCCAGGTATTATCTTTTTTTCTGAGGTAGTTGTAAGATAGAAGATGATCTGCAAAAAAAAAAATTAGTAATAGTCTGGTAGTACGGCTACTGTTCGCGCCAGCCCTTCAAAGCACACCAGTATGTAAATAATAAAAGGCTTTTAATATAAACGAAGCATACCACCAACGTTAGCTTCGGGGTTAAACAAGAAACAAGAATGGAAATCGTTATCCCCCAGCGCGCTCTCTTCGGCAGAAACGATAGCAGCAGGCCGGATCTATTGCACCGCTGCCTGGGGCTGCTAGCCACATTTATTTGGGCTTTTTTTTTTCTTTTTCACTTTGATGGGACGCATCGCTTGGTGTATTTGCGTAGGATTTCCAGCTGCTTCTTTTGTAAGTGTATTTATTTACATGGCGCTGAATACTTTTATTTACGAATACAACCTAGCGAAACGTTCCGCATATACGAAACTGTGGGAATACGGAATTTATAAGGATTATTACGCGCCCACGTGTAACTAATGTAAATAATCTTTAAAAAAAAAACGAATGATTTATCAGACACGAAACGTGTGGCACATTTATTGTGTTTCTGTCCGAATTAAAGCGCGAAATACGGCGGCACCATATGTTTTAATATGTCTACCGTATTCTCCATATATATGGAATTCGTACGGCCACATTTCAATTTTTTTCTTGTTTATGAGACGGATCCTTTCCTGTAATTTGCCTAGAATGTTTAGCAGCTTTTTAAATGCAGAGCATTTCTTAGCCCCTCTTCCTGCCTCGCCTCTTCGCGCATGCGTCGGACGTTCGCTCCGTGTCAACTGCGTGAGCTCCGCGTCCGCAGCAGGTGCGCCTCCCTTCCGCTCGCGCTCTCGTGCTTCAATCAGCAGCTGGCGCAAAGCTGCATGCGTCGTAGTCAGCCCGTTCGCTCCGTCGCGGTCTCGGGCGTAACAGGTGCGTGATAGCAGCCGTGGAAGGGCGCGCGCTGCTTGCTTGGCGCCTCTCCCCCCCGTCTGCTCTCCCTCGTACTGCGCGCGCTGCAAATCGTAGCGGATAGCGTCGCTCGTGTTTCATGTAGTCACCCTTGGTTGACTAAACGTCTCGGCGCCTTTACGCCTCGCCCAACGCGTACTATAAAAGCATGGAACACTTTCGTACGCCTGCTATCGTGTTCCCCTCGCGGTAATAAAGGCGAGCCTCTCGCCTCCTGTCGCGTCAGCGTAATAGGTGGTCAACGCCTCTCGTTTACCTGGCGAAAAGCCAGGCGACAAGAATACACTTTCACACTGCATGCTTCGCCTCTTCCCGTGGGCAGGATTCACGTTAGTGGAAATAGACCGGGATTTTTATCAATGGATTTGTTTACACTGGGCTGAATACTTTTACGAATACAGGAAGCGCTCGTTATGACGAAATCGCTTTATTCAAATTATCGCGTTACTCGAAGTTTCTCCGCTTTTATCGAATTGCCACTTATAACGAAGTCAGTTTGCTGGCCCAAGAACTTCGATATAAGGACTTCGATTTACGCTCCATTTGTTGTACCTGCTGAACTTTTTTTTAAGTCCGTTACTGATGTGTGTTCTTTTACGGGTTGTATTTTGTTCTTCGTGTTCGCCCAAACGCTCGCAGAAGTAAATAAACACACTGAACACTAAAACAAACGGGTCTGTTATGGTACGCCGCAGCGATTAGAGAGTAATTCTGCACTGTTTAAGAATTAGTCAGGAAGAAAACATCTTTTTATACGACTCGACTTCAAATTTGCTGGTGCTCCGTGGGGAGGCAGCGGTACAATTCATCATACAACTTTAAAGGATGTCAACCATGCGGTAATAAACGAGCAAGGTGGGTTATTTTGTCGTCTGCGTTTCAACTTATACGCAAGCCAAGAGGGAACTTTGGAAATCGTTCCTAGTTGTTAATCTCGGGCACTGGCAGACTCGGCTTCGCGAGTGATTTTTTTCCGTTTCAGTCATGCTTTCATTAAACAATGTCAGAAAACGGTTGCTACTCGTCAATTATTCACGAGGCAAGGTCGAACGATTTCGGGCCCAACGCACGCGCGAATTAAAGAAGGCGTTGGTTTTTTAAACTTAATAATAATGCGCGTGTTTGTACTAATCAAACTTGGGAGCGCAAAGAAAATTGGATTCCGAAACCTGCATGTTCGCTCCCGGGTTATCGAATTTGTTCTTTTATTTATGTGTTTCTTTCGTTTACCTTATATTGATGATCAAAACCAAAATCCAAACGAATATCCAAACGAAACTTTTTGTTCACCACGGCGCCGTTTCGAAAGAGACGAAAGCGATAAACCTCAAGTAAAAAGGGAAGTATACATTAAGCCACGTTGAGACATTAGGCGGCCGGAAAACGCATTATTTATTCGTTTTAAAGTGAAGCCCCCTGTGTTCTCCGCTGCAAATGAGCACGATCGAAGAAAAAAAAAATATTCCGAATCACCAAAAGCCGGGTAATTACACGCTTCCACACAAGCAAAACAGAAACGCGCCGCAAAGGCGTTTCGTGAAAGCACGCAGGCATAAATAAGCGCTAGCTTGTTCTTCCTGATTGCGCGTTTTAGTCTTATTTATGGTCTTACTTTTTAAGTACAGCATCGACGTACCGTTAATAGCGCTTTGCGCACCTCTTTTTTCTTAAACTTATCCGCACGGATACGTAACCTAATTAGCTGTTTGACCTCTGGTGTGCGAATATGTGTGGAGGCGCTATGGTCAGGAAGCGTTAGCAGGAAGGAAGGGGTGAAAGGAACGCTAACGCGGAGTGCACGCAGCGGAACGTAATAGCGTGCAGTAAAAGACCAAACCGCGGGAAAAAGAAAAGAAAGGACAGAGGGCGCAGGGGGAAACAACCCTGGAAATAAGAATAAAGGCGGAACGGCACGTGGCGAGCAGCAATGCCGGGAGTGTGCCGGAGAATCAAATGGGTTGCAGGATTACTGGTGGGACAGAGGGAAATGGCGACGCAGCAATCAGGAAATAAGGGATGGCGCACAAAACCGGACAGGAGAGAACGGAACAGGGTTGGGGGAGGCAGCAGAAACAGGGCTCGATCGCACGGGACAGCAGAGTACGTTCCGGGATAATTACGGGATCGCAGGGGGATACCCGGAGAGGAAAGCGAATTCCCCGCCTCTCCATCGCTCTCTCTCTCTCCGTCTCTCTGCACCCAGAGACCACTTCCCTAAAAAAGGGGGGGAAAAAAGAGGTCGCAAGCTACGAGTCGAATGAAGGCAAGGCTGGGAGGAAAGGATTACGACACGGGAAACGCGAAGGGTTAACGCCGTCGGATCGCAGGAAGCGGAAGAGTATAAAACATTGGCGCGAAAAGGAAGCAAAATGTGAAGAAGGAGGAAGAAACGGGGAATTGCAACGACGAACACCGGAGGAGCTGAGGAAACAACACCCGCGCATTCGACATCTGCGACCCCCCACCCTATTTCAAGAGCATGGGGGGTCGCAGATGTCGAATGCGCGAAAGGGAGTTCCGACAGGGAAGACTTCCTGCCGGAGCCGTACACATACGCCGAAGCGGAAGATGCTAGCGACACCAACAGCGTGGATCAAGAATGAGTTACACCATGCAGTATCGGAAGCGTGTACCGGCAGCCAAACGAGTGGACCGGAAACGCGCGACCAGGAGCCAAAGGAAAGCCAGTAAGATCAGGAAGAGAGGGGAAGACAAGCAAAGGAGACAACACTCGAGACAGAATACATGTGCAACGACACCTGAGTGCGAGCGGGCTTGAGAAGGAGAGGGGGCTACAACCCGTTATTTCGATATGGATGAAGGAAAACGCACCACACAAAAAAAATGGAAGCTAAAATAGTGAGAACGGGTGTTTACCGCCACAAGCAGGTACTAAGTAGAAAGGAGGACTAATAATACCGGAGTACCCAGCGCAGCTAAAGCAGGTGTCGCGCGGTAAGCTCAAGCATGCGTACGTGTGTGCATGCGTGCGTGCGTGCGTGTGTGTGCGTGCGTATGCGTGTGTGTGTGCGTATGTGTGTGTGTGTGCGCGCATGTGTGTGCGTGCGTGCGCGTGTGTGTGTGTGCGTGTGTGTGTGTGTGCGCGCATGTGTGTGCGCGTGTGTGTGTGCGTGTGTGTGTGTGTGTGCGTGTACGTGTGCGTGTGTGTGTGTGGATAAAGATATAGAGAGAGAACAGAAAAGATGACGAGAAAAAGGAAACAGAAGAATTAGAACGGACAACACCGCTAGAAAAATGAAGGAAACGCGGATGGCGGAGGAGTCGCAACGAGCAGCATAACAGAATCAAACGCGTGTACTGCACCGGAAGAGCATATAAACTTACACCCCCAGAGCGAGGTACAGCGCAAGACAAAAAAAAAAAAAAAGGCGCCGAAAGGAGCAGGAAATTAAGGGGCGGGAAAAGCGGGCGCCGGAGGTACGGGACGCACACAAACGTCCTTTCTTTTCTCTCCGAAGCGACGCGAGGGATGCCTCCGGAGCCGCGGAGATCGATCTCTAATTCGTCCCTTCCGAATCACACGAGAATGGCCTCCCCGACTTCTTCGTGGGATTGATTGGACATTAGAGCTTTCCGGAAATACCTCCCTTTCTCCTCTTCCTCCTCACCCGCCCACCGACTGTTACACTCGTATCTCGCTCTTCCCTGCACCGCCGCTTCGTGATCGAAGAAAACGACAGGGGAAAAGGGGGTCCTCACGTGTTCCTCCGCCGAAGAAGAAGAGGAGGAAGTTGTACCCGAGAGGAAGAGACACCCTCTCCCTGGAGAGAGAGAGAGAGAAATCCTTTATTGAGCCTTAACCGGAGAGAGAGAGAGAGAAAATCACTTTATTGAGCGGTGTGGCCGTCGGTTTGAACCGGCCGGCGGCGACGGGAGCGGTTGGCCGTCGGTTTGAGGCCGGCGGCGACGTTGTCAGCGCGGGTGAGTATCCAGAAGTATCTGGACCTCTGGGTCCGAGCTGCCCAGCGCTCCCTCCCACTGCTCGTCACTAACTATGGAGGGAAAGGGATCTTGAGGGCAGGCCCACATAGAGTGGACCAGTGTGGCTGGGTCCCCACAGAGTGGACAGTTTGGCGAGGGGAATTGCGAGGGGTGAATGCGATGCAGTAGTGCTCGGCAGGCCAAAGAGTTTGTCTGCAGGAGTCGCCATAAGCGCTCCTGATGGTTGGTTAGCTCAGGGTGGGCAGGAGGGTACCGACGGCGAGAGAGGCGGTAATGCGTTGTTTATATCGTGGTACGTGATTAACTGATCCCTGGCTGACCTGGCGCCGTGGTAGGGGACGAGGCTGGCACCGGCACGGATGGTCAATCCTCGTGCTGCATTGTGCGCTGCCTCATTGCCCCCAAACCAGTGTGCGCCGGGGTCCAGACGATGTCTACCAGGGAGGACGGGGGATTTCGAAGGAGAATTTTGGACGCCACGGATGATATGTACCCGCGGGCGAGGTTTTGGATGGCCGTTTTCGAATCGGTGATTATAATTGTAGGTGTCGGCCGGGTTGTTAGTGCGAGCGCTATTGCCGCCTCCTCTGCCGCTGCAGGGGTGGTTGTGCGTACGGATAGAGAGGTAACAGGGGGTTCATTCGGGCTATTAATTACGGCGAGGGCAAGGCGTCGTGATGTCGGTATTCTGCCGCATCCACATACGTAACGTCAGGTTTGGTGGGAAATGTTTGGCCAGCGCCCGTGCCCGCTGCTCCTTCTACCTCTGTGGTAGGTAGGGTGCATGTTCCTCGGAAGAGGGCGGACGCGGAGGCAGTCGCGGATACGCTGGGGGATAGGAATAGCCGGTTCGGAACAGACTGGGGCCTGATACCAAGTCGGACCAGTATATGCTGTCCAGTGGACGTAGTTGAGAGGCGACGGAGCTGATTGATATGGTGTGCCTCGACCAGCTCCTGGGCAGTATTATGAACCCCGAGGCCCCTAAGTCTGGCAGTGGATGACTTTGAGGAATTTGTAGTGCAGCTTATATGCCTTTCTGATGAGACAATTAATTTGTTAATTTCAGCGTTCGAAACACGAAGGTAGGGGAGAGAATATGTTATACGACTAATGATAAGGCTTGGACAAGCCTGATTCTCTCAGCCTCCTTGAGACCATGGTGGCGTCCTGTGATTCGTTCGGATGAGTCCGATTGTCTGATTAACGTGTGAGCTGGCAATTGCGAGATAATTTTGTGTTGCTGCGATTATGCTGCAATGATAAGACGAGGACTTGGAGGGTGCGCACCTCTGGGATCAAATGTTCATTCAGGTAAATTTTGATGTTCGGGAGAATTTTGAGAGTCGGTTTGGCTGGTAGGAGGAGAAGCTCCGATTTTGCGGGAGAGCACTCCGGCCCGCAGACTGTGCTCCATCATTCACGACACGTGCGCCTGCTGCAATGTGTGTTCAATGAATGCGTCGCTACCACCAGTTGCACCCATAACGTTATATATCATCCGCATAGAGGCATAAAATGAAGTTGCGGAATCTTTTCAAGCTCTTTCGGAATGTTGAGGAGAGCCAAATTAAATAATAGAGGAGAAAGAACGGCCCCTTGTGGAGTCCCTACGGAAGAGAGAGTCAGCACGTCAGATTTAATGTCCCCTATTTGAACGAACGCTGTAGCGCGCCGTTAGAAAGTTACGCACGTAGCTGTACCGCGCTCTCCAGGGGATATTGTTTCCAAGCCACGCAAGATGGCGCTGTGGGGTGACTCGATCAAATGCTTTGGTGAGATCCAACGCAAGAATCGCAGCAGTATCGAGTCGGGTTGAAGGGGTTGATTACCTCACGGGAAAGTTGCAGAAGGACATCTTGAGTAGAAAGCCCAGGGCGGAAGCCAATCATCGAGTGTGGAAGAGCGCTTGTGGAATTCAGTGAATCGTTAGGCGGGCGAGAATTATATGCTCCAGGACCTTACCAACACATGAAGTTAGAGATATGGGTGGAGATGACTATAGTAAGGGGCTTTCCAGGTTTTGGGATAAGCGTGACCTTGGCATGTTTCCATTCGGAAGGAAGTGTCCCGCGTTCCCAAAAATAATTGAAGTATCCGCGTGAGAGCCGATATTGAGGGATCGTCCAGGTTGCGCAGCAGTTTTGTTGGTTACTACAAAAACACCGTCTGGCCCCTGTGCCGAGCATGGGCGAATAGCCAGAAGAGCGCTGCGCACGTCCGCCTCCGTGATTGGTGGAATCTAGGTTATGATTAGGTGATCCATGATATGGTGGAAGTGGCCGAGAATCTCCCGTGGGAATATATAATGAGCAAGCTCTATCCATTAGTTCCTGGTTTGTACCCGGGATTTTTGTATGATCGCTGTGAGCCGATTACCTTGCTCTGTTTTGTGCGAGTGGGGTCCAGGAGGAATCTCAGAAGGGAACCAGGTTCTCCGCAACCAGGGTTGCCTTTCATGTTTGTTGCATATTTCGTGCCACTGACTTTGAGCAAGTTGTACGAATAGTTCGCTAGTTCTTATTTAGGTGAGGCATTTTCAGTTTTAATTTCTGTTGCGCTTATTTTTCCGCCATCTGCGCTGGATGCGTCGAAATGCATTTTGTAAGTGTTGCAAGTGGGAATCCACCGTTCGGATGGAGTGCCGGGGTCTACAGGAGTGCTCGTGGTTCGTGCGTCAGTAAGGAGCTGCTTTACCCACTGTTCAAGACCCGAAGGGGTGATTTCTGGAGGCTCGTGGGCTTGCCGCACCTCGCGAAATTCATTCCAGTTTGGCAGATGTGTCTGCCGTGGACGGGGCCTAAGGGGGCCTTTTAAATTTACATCAGTTTGGAGAATAAAGTGATCGCTACCTAATGAGTCATTGGTGTTAGACCAGCATGCGCTGGTGACGTTATAAGTGAAGGTTAGGTCTGGGGAGGAATCTCTCTGTACGCTGTTGCCAATTCTAGTGGGTGACATTGGATCCGATTCTGTAGTAAGCCGATGTGCTTGGATGTGATCCCAGAGGAGCCTGCCCTTGACAGATTCCCCAAACTAAAGCGAGCCGACGGAGGAAAAGCGAACGCACGGCTGGTTCCTCTCTCGTTCGCGAGAATCGTATCTGACGTCCAGGGCCCGTACACTTCATTTCGGGTTCACGCTGCTTAGGCCAGAATACATGCAGGCCGCGCTGGCCCGACGAGAGGCGGCTTAAAAAAAACCCTGTCTTCCGCCTATATAACCGGGTCACAAAGTTCGGCGGTGGTGAAACGGAGGCGAAGCGGCAAACCGAAGAAACCAATCAGGTCTTCCGGTTCCCCTCCATGGCGACGGCCGCTTCGGCAGCAGTTGAAAGCGAGAGTCTGATGGACGTACGCTTTGGCTCACGCCTACTCGAACTAAAACAAAAACGGATTGGTGACATCAGAGATCGTTTGAGGAAAATGAGGTTGCAATATGAAGTCACGATGATTCTGATAGCTCAAGCTGCAAGCGAAACACGTCCCGACCCAGCGGCCATGTGCTTCTGTCGCCAAGTAGGCATGTACGATAACTTGATTAGGTTAAATAAAGGTTATCCGGCTAGATAACTTCTATTAACAACAACATTGTGCCCGCCTGCAAGATCGGCGCGATGAGGAACAGGCGTATCGCTGTGAAGGCCTCACAAATACGACCAAAACTAAAAGCAGCAAGCAGTATGTATTGATGGCCTAGTTTGACATTCTGCTGCTGCTGATGATGATGGCTATGAATGACCTTTCCTTAAAATCGGGGTGACGGCATGCGCCGTCTCGCCTACGTTATTCATTCAATTATATTTAGCTAATTTACAATTCTTATTTGCCTTTAATTCTGCCCGGTCGCTATCTCTGGCTGTGATGACCCTTTATCGACTTCTTCCCCGCTTTTTTTTTTCACCCATACCCTAGCCGGAGGAGGAGGAGGGATTCCTTTAATGATGAAAAGAAGTCAGCCTGGCAGCGAGCTTGGCTTGCTACTCCACATGAACATGAACGAGGGGTGAAAATGAGCGAAGGAAGCGAACACACAAAACTCACACACACACAGACACACAACAACACGCAGAAACACACACACAGCACACGCACAATAGTAAATTTAAAGCAAACTTTCACAGAGCTATTCGTACAGGCCGCAGTCACGGAGAAATGTCACCAAGGCCCTTGTACTCCCGTGTTGCCGCGGCAGTGGAGTGCCATGGGCCGATGACGTTGTAAAGTTCAGTGGTGCATCGGCACGCGTTCAGTCCCAAAGTTTTTTTCAAGGTTTGCCGTGGGTGTCATAGCGGGGTCACACACACCGTACATGTTCTATGTCCTCACGAACACAGCAGGCGTGACAGTCAGGGGAGGCAACAGGGCACGTCTTGTGCAAGTAGTGGCCGGTAGAAGCGACGTTGAGGCGAATGCGGTGCAACACTGCTTCGTCGCGTTTTCCCAGGCCACTCGGCATTGGGAAGGCGCAGGCAGTATCAATTCTGGACAATGGTTGATAATTTCTTTTTATCCGTCCTTCCATATTGAGAATTGTGAGTGCCGCACCAGAGAGTACGCAAGCGTCGCGGCATTACGTCGAGAGAAAGGAATCAGGATGATAACGCTACATTGGTAGCGAGCCGCGCAAGCTGTTTCGTCGGCCACTGCATTCCCCTTCACCCCACACTGCCCAGGAAGCCACTGTAGCACAACTTCGTGAGCAAGATGGCAGCGTGTGAATGCAGAGTGCGTACTTCATGGGCCAGTTGTTCCCGCGAAAATGAGGCTAGCTGTTTGAAGCGCCGCCCGTGAATCCGAGAAAATCACCCACACAGAAGATTCTTGCCCAATACTGGCAAAGCAGAGCGCAAAGAAGCACGTTCTGAGGTCACCGACGTTGTTTTGTGGCTTAGCCTGGCCGTAATTCCTGGTCCTCGTGATTGAACCCAGATTCCGACCGTAGATGCGGTGGCCGTCACCGCGCATCGGTGGTAAATATGCCTATGATTAGGATAGCAGTTCCAAATGTGCTCTAGAGTAAAGTACTTTAGCGCTGGAATTGGCACCTTGGATTTACTGCTGATGCTTGGTATTGCGGTGACAATTTGCCAGGAGGAGTACATCCAGGGCGAGAGAGATGAAGCGGCGCAGGGTACTTCTGACACAAGGGAGGTGGAGTGTCTTGTACCTCTAAGGCGGAGCTAGAACTCAACGGGTGACCAGGAACCCGTGCCTAGACTCTCGTATGGTCCGTGTGTAGAAGTTGTCTACGGAACGCCAAGACACAACCGCAGAGCTCGAGCCTGCATACTTTCTGACAGCCTTGTGTTGATCTTGGAAAGGGGCCCAAGTGCAGGGAGGTTGTATCGGAGCAGTCTTTCGCAAGAGTGCTGTGTAGAGACGTAATAGCATGCGTTGCACCTGAGCAAAGGAGCCCAGCTTTTCCTTCAGGAGACGAACGTGTCGGGACCACGCCATCGACGTTGTGAAGTGCTACGCTCAGGAATCGGTGTGAGTCCACAAAGGGTATGGGGACCCCTTCCGCTGAAAGATGATAGCGGGATCGAGACATCACGCCTGGTGAAGGCTATTGACGCACATTTCCTAGCCGAGATTTCGAGGCCGCGTCTTGACAAGAAGTCTGCTATTGAATTGAAGGCTTCATTGAAGGGCGAGCTCGCAATACGTCTGTTGCGACCAGAGCTCCAAATGCAGATATAATCGGCATAGAGCGATATTTCAACAGTGTGTTGCACGCACTTTCTCAATTCCGATGAGGCTGATGTTAAATAGGGTTGGGCTTAAAATACCACCCTGGGGAACACCTCGCCTGACATGTGCGAGAGACTGCTTTGCCGTCCTTCGTGGACATAAAGACAGATTCTGTCGGAAAGGCAATCGGATATCCATGTATACATGCGACCTCCAATGCCTACCGATTCCATTGCAGACCTTATCGCCTCATGTGCCACACAGTCAAGGACGCTCTAATGTCAATCAACACTGCTAGCGTGATGCGACGCTGGGCTTTTGCACTATTTATGTCGTTATTCGACTACGGTTATGCAAGACTGTCTGACTCCAGTCATCAGTGGGGCATACACGTTCCGAGCCGCTGTTTAGTAGTACGCAATACTGGCCAGTTAATGCTTGCCATCAACTGCGAAACCCAGTGCCTCAGGAAGTTGACTTTCCTCCCGATTCAGCTGGATGAATCTTTTGGCATTCTATTACTATATAGTCGATTGTTCCTTTATCCCTGCCACATCTCACACATGTCTTATCCCTGGCGCGAATATTTGCTCACGTAAGTTATAGTTCTCAAGCTGCCAGCCCGAGCCTCAAGGAGCAACGCACTGCCTTTATTCTTGTCATAAATTTTATCTTTCCTGGTCTCTTGTTTACCTGCTTTATATGCCCCCAAGATCCATTATTTTCCATCCTGTCCGCCCAGATAAGCGTCTCTGCTTCGCTCACTTTCTCTTTACATTGCTTGGTCGCACTGGTCATGCAGTGTTTAGTCGCCAGCTTTCGCGTCCACTTCCGGCAGTGGGTGTCCACACTTCCAAGGTACAGGCAGCTTGCACCGTGTCGGAATGACACATCGGATAGATGTCGGCTTCATAATGCGAGGGTTCGATTCCACCACCGGAGCGTTTCTTTTTCTTAAAGCGATCGCTGTGCCCTTGCGGACACCCACCGTCATTCGTGTGCCCTCCCTTTGTGTAAGGCGACTTTCCTGCAGTGCTTGTTGGTAACAAAACCGCCATCAGTGAGAACAGGAAAGCTTGGCTTTAAACACGTGTTATCTGATGGGCTTCGAATACAGGTCTCCACAGTATATAGCAGCCCGACGCACTGCCATTGTACTAATGAAACTTGTTTTATATTTCCTGTAGCTATAGCTGGGATTTGTGATGACACTTATGCTGTATTCGTGAGGTGCTTTACGGACCACCGCAAAAGATATGTCGACAGGTTAAATCAAATTGGTTTCAATTTGTTTTTTTTTTTTGTTTTTTTTTTTTTTTGCACAAGGGTTTTCTGTTCCTCGCCTCTGGATTCGGACGCAGCTTACACCACTTGGATCGCGATTGCACAGAACAAGGCCTTCCTATCAATTCTTATCCACCTCATTTGCAGTAAAGTTGCCCGCAAACGGAAGGAAAGTTCTGAGAAAATATCCCGCACGCACAGCCGTTGTGTACACACGATTTTGAGAAAACTAAGCAAAAAAAAAAAAACATTTAGCGCCTAACCCTAAATCCCCAAAACGAACAAGACGCCGCAACAGACCAAATCAAATGGCAAGGAGTAGAACGTAACTTCAAGTACAGTTCAGTTTTTTTTTCTGTATTTTTCGGAGACGAAACGAAAGTTGAAAGGAAGGTTGACAATCAACAACTGCCGACGCGAAAGGTGGAGGAGAACTTATATCAGTGGAGTACTCGTAGACGGTACTCCAAATCACGTTTGTTTGTTTTCCGGCATTGTGTTTCGGGAACAAAATATATACCGCTTTATAGTTCGTCGAAGGGCTTTTCGCCAAGCAATGTATAAGACACCCACGACGGCATTACCTCGATAAAGTAAGCGAAACGCGCTCCCCTCACGGGAGATCCTGACGTAACGTGACCACCTGCGAACGAAAATCCTCATCAGGGAAAATAAAACGCGACCCACACTTCGCGTCAACGTCCAAGCCTTATCCCGAAGTGATTCGAGTTACGCGCGTTATAATCGACCTTAGTTCGTGTTCGCACCCTGCAGAGTTCCGTCAATCGTGTTTCCTTTGTGTTTTATCTAGTCCCAATGAAGGGGAAGGGAAGACCCCCTCGGGAGGTAAAACGGGCAATAAGAATCATGATTCGTCTTTTAAAAAAATAAACAACTTACTATATAAAACGATGTTAAAAGAGCAGAACTTGCGAAATGATAAATCAGGAAACACATTTGGTGACAGAAGGAGCAACGGGATGGTCCTGGACAAACAATGGAGAGGGTGCACACACCGCGAAAAGTTCGACACGCATGGAGAGAAAAGAAAAAGAACAGCAAGAAACGCGCCAGTATAGGAACAATTTGCGGTAGAACAAAAAAAAAGGGGGGGGGGGGGGGGGGAACGATGATAGACGCGAGGTCCTTTCGAAATGAGGATTTCGAATCGATCAAACAAGATGGGCGTTAGTTTTTTCTAAAGATCGTAGCTGCGAAACTGCGGCGCGGTGGCTATTCGGCGACCCACCCCCTCCCAGTAAACGATATGGACGGTTTCTCGCCACTCTATATATATATATATATATAATATAACACAGAAATAAGGGTTGGCAGTCGAGAAAACCTCGGAAAGCAAAGGGGAGGATGTGGTAGATCATTGAAACAGATTAAGAATTTGGAAAGAAAGAAAGAAAGTGAAGAAAAATGCCCGCCAGGTGGGATCCGAACCCAAAAATGCCTGCCAGGATCCCACCTGGCGGGCATTTTTTCTTCACTTTCTTTCTTTCTTTCCAAATTCTTAATCTGTTTCAATGATCTACCACATCCTCCCCTTTGCTTCCGAGGTTTTCTCGACTGCCAACCCTTATTTCTGTGTTATTTTCAACGAGCCCCTCATTTCCTATATATATATATATATATATATATATATATATATATATATATATATATATACCAACACCATCTTGATAAAAAATGCCACATAGCCCACATTAGACTTCTGCAGACCAATGAGTGATTGCCGTTTTTTGTTTCTGTTCATTCGTTTTCAATAATTTGCCGCCACGTGGGAGTTTGATGTATGTACAGCCGGCAAAAGGCTTGTCTATAACACAGCGTTCGTACTCTCAGCCCTATCCTGCCCCGCCGGAGCGGGATTTGAATAAAACTACTGCGGCATTCTGAAGTCTTAGCCTTCGCTTTGCCTCCGACATGTTTGGAACGAGTATGTTTCGGCAGTTTTCGGATGTAGCTGGTTGAAGTTGAAATCGCTGTTATAGACAAGCGTTTTACCGGCTGTACGTTATTAGTGTTTTCTTCAAAATAAACTGGTTGTGAGTGCAGCGCTGTCCTCTGTACTCCTCGTTACTTTTTTTAGCTTTGTTTTTTCCGCGCTGATTTTCAATCGTGAACGTTCACCAACTCGCCCAAATCTCAGTCCTCTTGAAGTATGTATTTTGGCACATCTGAAGGAGTATATATACTGCTACTGTCCTTATATAAGCCATGAATATTTTCTCAGTGCATAACTTGTAAAAACTTTATGCAATAAATTTGGTCAGCCTTAAGCATACTGTACTGAATAAAGAAATAGTGGATCCGTTCTCAAGTCGGCATAGTGTCCGTGAAAATTGGTAAATATACTGAGAACTCTTTTTTGTAAGACGATATCAGCCGTTTTTAATTTGTTTTATTTGTTGTTCCCCACGCTAACATTTCATAGCAAAGCGTAGAATAGAAAATAGATAAAGCTGTTTTTGTATATTTGTAGAGAACGCCAATGTTTTTTTTGTATGAAATTTCATTGCCCCTATATGAGGACGCCAAGATAATTCTTCATGAAACCATACTCCTAGGAACTTCTGTTCTCTGACTTGGCTGATCATATTGCCCCGATATTCAATATGAATGCCTTGGTCTACCTTCTTATTAATTGATCTAAAAATGATGTAGGTAGTCTTCGATGAGTTTAACTGTAAGTTATTTTCGTGCAACCAGTTGGACAACATTTCTGAATATCTACAGATTATTATGAAATGTCCCCATTTCAGCGTTCCCGTGGCGATGCAATTTGAAGAGTATTTTCCGCTAGGCCACTCACAGCTGCCCAGTGGCGAAAAGATCGGTACTTTTCCTACGAATCCCAAGTTCGTCAAAAGAAAGTTAAAAAAGCCCACCAGATAGGTAAGGACGATACGATATTGGGGTATAAATTCATGTAATTGGGACGGTATCCACTAACAAAGATCAAATCAGCCGCATACCAAGCATGGAACGATGAAAGATGTGTAGGTATATACAAAAAAAAAAAAAAAAAACAGGCTCGTAACAGCACTGAGGGGATCAAAAGAAGAAGAAAATGACTTCGAAGCTTTTGTCTGGCGGAAGAAAAAGAGAAAAATAAATTCTTGAGCCATTCCACTATGTGCGTGCGTATGAGCAGCGATGCTGGCACCTCTGCGGCTCCATTAAGACAACAGAGGAGAAATGACAGACAACAGGAAGCACGGGAACGTAGCTTGAACACGGGAACCGACGCTCTGAAGAGCCAGAGCAAACTAGAGCCACAAGAGCTTAGAAAGTCGACATAGAATATACAACATAGGCCCTGGTGAAACGTATAAGCCTGAAGTCGAAATTAGTGCTCGCAAATACCCGCCATATTGCAGGTTATCCGGTTGAACCGGCTCATAGCGACTCCGGCCTTCAAAGCCGGTTATCTGTATACCCGGACTTTAAACAACAGATAATCAGTATATCCGGTTTCAATAGCCGCTCAACCGAATATTCGAATATTCAAACGGTTGGGTGAGATATATATTCTTGGGAAAAAAAATCGGCTTTAAAAATGCGACGGCGAAACGGTGACGCCATAAAATCGACGCCAAGAAGCCTGCTCGAGTTCGCAGACATCGCTCGTATATAAAACATAAATCTTGATATCCGGATATCCGAACACAAAGCCGGGTAACAGTGTACGCTAACAGGCTTTCAAGTTCGAATAATCAGTGAATCGAACAACCGGATAACCAGATAACTAGTTTTGAAGTAAAACGAATATGGCACTTTCCCAACAGCCGAAATCGTGTTTTGAACGACGCTCGACTTCGATGCTGTCCTCGTGCAATAGCGCACGCACCGGGCGCTCGTTTTCTAACGCCTTGCGCTATGGAATGTCTCGTGCTCCAAAGACACGTGGAGCCTGAAGAGCTTTTGTTCGCAATCGTGAAATACGCACGGAACCGAAACACCATAAAGTTCCGCTTTAAGAAAGACCAATGAGGCAACGTTGGCGCCTAAAGGTCGCCCTGAAAGCAACCAGGGCAGAATGAGAGGGTGTATCGGCCCTTGCTCTTCCTTTCCGTAGTTTCATTCTCGCGTCCGTAACGTGCAGACAAACGCCGCCCCACCCACTCCCAACTGCTGAGCGCCACAAACTGGGGAAAAATTCCGTGTTGTGTTCCGCTTTATTAGGCCCCGGGGAATGGGCCAGGGAAGCGCTGCTCCCCAAAGCGGAACGCACTCTGGGTGGCTGGGGGAAGCAGCGGAGAGGGAAGGGGAAAGTAAAGCGCGGGGCTACAAAAATTAATATATCAACCAATACACAAAACATTGCAAACAAAGAGTGGCAACTTCTAGCTACAAGGCAACCAGCACCAGACGGTGGTACGAAGAGCAAAGACCCGTGAGACACCGAAAGCCGGGCAAGCGTGCATCTTGGGGGTTTTGGTTTCTTCCGCTCCAAGAAACAAAAACAAGACGAACAGGGCTGAGTGAAGACCAGAAGAGATAGCGGGAAGACGAGCAACTTCTCTTCCTCGCTCCTTTAACGACGATAACACTCCAGTGGAGAAGAAAACCTCCTCCCTCTCCTCGTCCCACCTCCCTCTCTCCCACTTCCACGTCTCCCTCTCCGCACCCTTGAATTCGTTAGCCACGCACGGAGCACGGGCGAGCAAATCGGCGGAGTCATCAGGAAAACACGGGCTCCCTGCGAGCTCCCGATAACGCAGCGACTTTTATGCGGCCCCTTTTCTTCGAGGCGAACTCCCGACAGCGGCGAGAAAAAAAGCGGGAAAAGGAGGGAAACTCGGGATACCCTGGACCCGAGCTCGAGAACCGCA
This sequence comes from Haemaphysalis longicornis, assembly GCA_013339765.2. Lineage (NCBI taxonomy): Eukaryota > Metazoa > Arthropoda > Arachnida > Ixodida > Ixodidae > Haemaphysalis > Haemaphysalis longicornis. The sequence goes on from JABSTR010001265.1 coordinate 39,728, forward strand.
CTGGGGTTCTTGAACGGAACCGGAACGCTGGCGCTGGGAACCCGTCCGTTGTTCTCAAGTGCACGCTTGGTCGGTGACGGAACGAAGAACAAGCTCTCTCTACCCTTCCTCCCCATCTTCACCCGCCTCACAACTGCATCCACTGTGTTTCTCCTGGAAGAGGCTGCGCGGGCACTAAACCGCGAAAATACTCACGCGAGGAAGAAGTAACGTTGATTGATGCGCATTCGAAAAGCGCTCCGAAGTAAATGATTGCACACATCACCTTCCCCGAGATAAAAAAAAAAAGCGTACAATCAGTGCAAACAGCACCTTCGTGTTTCGGCACGCGCGTTAGCTTATATAAGCTGTTGGAGAACGAAAAATGGTTGCGGCTTAGCTCAGCAAATCTTGGACATGCAAAGCAAAAGCTTGGCTTATTCCGATTCAGTCTTGGTTTCGCTTGGTTAACCTCTGATGGAGCTGTATTGCCGACTACGGTTCAAATCCGTTCGGTCCCGTGCAACGCTCACAAAAGGAGGCCCGGCTTCGCTTTCATTCTCGGCGAACGCGGCGTTCCTCTTTCACGCCAAACGCGGCGCAAGATGAGTCACATAGCCCGAGGCGACTCAGCGGCGCATGCCTGCGAGGGAGGCTGCGGGTTTGGTCGGCTGCCGATCAGCCGAGCGGCCGCTCCCATCGCGGCCGCCGCCGCTACGTGAGCAGAACGACTTAAAACGGGGCGTTGTGCGCAGCGGCGACAGCGGGCCCGGCGAATCACGCGATGCGCTTCGAGGCAACGGTCAAAAGGTTAAAGGGGCACTGACACAAAATTTTGAAGGCGAGATAACTTCCGAGATAGATTGGTGGGAACACATATACATCATCTGCAAAATATCAGCGGTGAATACAGCCTAGAACATATTTAAAATCAATTTTGAAGTGTGCGAAACGCAACCGAGCGGCCAGCAGAGGACCACGCGCAAGTGTAAATAAACAACATCCAAACACGTCACGAGTTTGTGTTTGCCGCTTCCGCACTGCCGGCTCGCCGCTCCAATCGGAGGGCCGGAGGGCGGAGCTTCTGCTCTCGAGAACGAACGATCCGGTCGTTGGCGGCGGAGGCGCCGTGATTTCGTCAGCTCATCGTGCAGCTGGCCGCGACCAAAGTTCTACAGCGATTCCAGGCACTCTGTTTCTATTACTGTTATTACCATTGGATGCGGAAAACGCGCCGGAGGCACGAAAAGCCCACTGAGCTAGCCGCACGGTCGCTGTGCAGGCGGCGGCCACGGCCGCGAAGTGGCCCACGCCGGCGCAGGTAGCTCGAGTGATAGCTTGTTACCGCTGCACGAAATTGTCCCCAAGTCCCGACCCATGGTGGCTTACATGAGAAAGGAGCTAATGATGCGATGGCGGGTTGCATTAAAAATTGTCATCTGCACCGCTTACGAGAGCGGCACTCGAATATCCGCCGCAGTGCTAAGCCGAACACATCTGTAGGCGGACCTGTAGGCAGACCGGCCGCTGCTCCCAGCGCGCGTCTTGCCACCCACCGTCTCGAGCGGCGCGCGTCGTTCGTTAGCCGCGGTAGCATTTGCACTCGCAGCGCCTGCGTCACCTCCACCGGTCGCTTTTTAATTAGGCGCCTCACGAGATCAGTACGGGGGGGCATTCGCAGAAAACTGCCGTCGATGCGGATTCGACAGTGCTACGGCGGCTCTGCTCTGTAACTGTGATATCCCTCCGACGGTCACGTGGTCAGCTTTGTTCACACAAAATCCACAAAATCCATCGTTTCGCGGCACTCGCTGAAACCGAAACTGCGACTGGCCGCATTGAAAATGCCTCTAATTAAACAACCGTCGCACGCTGAAGGAAATGAGGTTTCTACAGGTTATAAGTAGGTCACTAGCTACTTATCGCAACAAAAAAAAACAAGATGCAAAATTTTTGTGTCAGTGCCCCTTTTCGGTCCCGTGCAACGCTCACAAAAGGAGGCCCGGCTTCGCTTTCATTCTCGGCGAACGCGGCGTTCCTCTTTCACGCCAAACGCGGCGCAAGATGAGTCACATAGCCCGAGGCGACTCAGCGGCGCATGCCTGCGAGGGAGGCTGCGGGTTTGGTCGGCTGCCGATCAGCCGAGCGGCCGCTCCCATCGCGGCCGCCGCCGCTACGTGAGCAGTAGATCCTCCGCGAAACCGCTGGACGAAAGTAGCAAGGCTTTGCTTTAAAAAAAAATGAACGGCTCAACTTTAACATAACAGGAAGCGAGCAAAAGTAAACAGACAACAGGCTAGCCTGCGCACATTGCGGTTCGACTTCGGAACTAGTACAGACAAGCCGGGAAACACATGCGACGCGAAGGATGATGAGACACCGTGGATTACTCCAGGAACAGGACGAATGCGAAGAAATAGGACGAAACTGAAACATAACCGTGTGACAGCTTAGATTAAATCGGCGCTGGGAAGGTACATTTCGAATGAATGGGCGACCGACGATGACGACGGGGCTCAAGATAAAGGCGGCATTGCGTCTTTCGAATCTTCCAGCATGGTGGATCCGAAAGCTATATTCGAAAGATCCGGTCATTTTGCTGGTGGATTCGAAACACTTTCGAATCCACCAGCAAAATGACCGGAAGTTACGCTCGAGGAATCGCGAACATTTCGAGTGAACAGATCGTGGTTGGGCCTGAATGGTCCCGAGTGATGACGGACGACAGAGGGTTTGTGGCAGGGTATGGTTCCGAATCCCCCAATTTCCTACCTGGTCACCTGCAATATGCGCGTTATACTAGTGCAGTTACCCTTCATCTCAGAAGCTGGTTGCAGCACTGGGAAAGCTAGGAAGCGTGAGCGGCGGCGTCCTTGCGCACCGCCTAATACTGCTCTACATGGCTTTGGCGGGACAGACTTTTTCTCCGGTTTCAATAAAAAAAAAATCTAATCGTCATCATCATTTCACATCCATAACTCAATTAGACGAGGTTATTCCTTATGGTGTAATGTAAAATTCACCTGGAGACCTCTATGTTGGTTTTCGCTTTAGTTGTTTATTTATTTTTTTTTTTTTTGCTTTCGGCATAGTCAACAAGTTCCGCGCTGGGAACTTAGTTCCGCACGGGCGCACGGAGCAGAGCCCGTTAGCAACTCCAACAAGTTCAGAGGGCGACGCACAAACTGAATGTACGTGAAAGGTGAACAAACCGAAGAAAAATGTTAAAGATAATCGTCTTCCGTCCATTCGCGATCTGTCAGCGTTTGAGTAACTTCATTCAAAGTGAGGAGCTGTGCCAAACGAAGACTCTGTGGTTTTTTAGTGACATTTTTGATGGATGCAACGAACCGGTTTAACTCATCCGTATCAAAACAATCGGAATTTTAAAAAAAAATGGGGGGGGGGGGGGGGGGGGTGGGGGGGTGGAGAATAGAGTAAGCAAACTTCACGTGCACTTTTCGGGTAATTAAAATACCACCCTGAGCTGCTTCCGCTCTCGCGAGGTCCAATACGTCAGCGGTGCCTTTAGCGACGTCAGCAAAAGCAAAGAAAAGGTAAAACACGACGGCATTGGAGGAACAGACAAAACACAACGTCCAAACCGGATGTCCGAATGCATGCCGAGAAACGCGCTCAAATTGAAGCGATTTCCATCCAGCTTTTATTCCGTTAGATGGGAACTCCTGGGGCCATTCTTAGCCTCCTTACAGCAAAATTGAAAATAGGCACTTTCGACAGGCGGGCTGAATGATGTTTACATCCCATAGCATTCAAGCTCTAGGGGTGTTTAGGACGTTTCCGGATCTGAAATAGACGTTATAGACGTCACTTGGGGCCGTACCGCGCGGACAGGGCTTTCTGGCGAGGTCACATGACGTAGTGAAAGATTTGAGAAATGTAGAAAAGAGTGCAAAGTTTTAGCATTTAGAAGGGAAGAGAGAGAGAAGGAGAGCGGAGGCGGAGGGGGAGGAAGTGGGTTGGACGCACTGAGGTGACCCTCGTCCAAAAAGAGCGGGAAATTTGCCGCTGACTGCAGAAGGGGATGACAACGCTTGACCGAGCAGCCAGCGTCGGAAAATAGGATCCACTAGCTCCCTGGGGACAACGCCGGAGTTTAGCGGAGAAGCAACGCCCCCGTCGATCCAAACATTTGTGTGCAGCGCTCGAGAACACATCGGGGGACAAACCTACGGTGTTCATTTCTCACGCGGTCTCTCGTGATTGGCTCTATGCGCCGTTGTCAGTGACGTTTTCGGTCACGTTACACGCGACTTTATCCGTGACGTTATCCGTGACGCCATCATTCGTAACCTAATCACTTGATCGGCGTAATAAATCCTGTAGGATTTGCCCCATCGATATAGTTTATAGCCAACTTCGGCGATGACGACCATACCTGACGACAACGGTGCGCTCACTGGTTATGTTACGTCACCGGGATTGCTGGCTCGAGTTCCGTCACCTAAGTTCTTTCAACAAGCTAATGCTGATTGCTTTTCCCAGTTCACCTATACTAGAGTAGGATTCAGGAATTCGCTATTTCCTTGACTTCCGAAGCGGGGACATTACATTCATCTCCAGTTGAAATTAAAGGACTAAAACAGCGCGCCTCCAAGCAGTACAAAGTAGACGCGCAGAATTATGAAACAGGCAAATAGTGTCCCGTTGAAGGGTAAGCTTCGAAAATTCACTAGACAAAATTTGATTTCATGCGGTTGCTTTGCAATTTCTTCGTCTTGCCGACAGTGTCGGAAATCGTGTTCGTTGTGAGTGAGCGACTTCTTGTTAGTAAACAAACAAGCGGACCCTTTTCTGCGCTTTCGCATGTCAGTATCCGTGACGACCTGACACTTCTCAAGGAGCTCACGCACCGGTTCATTCCTCAAAATCCTCTCTGTGCGTGTTCTTGATTTACATTCACCCTGCGCATGCGCCGCCGAGAGTTGTTCCAGCCGTAAAGTCACCTTCCGTTTAATACAGCGCATACCCTGAGAACCGAGTGGAAGTATGGGTTGAAACCGACCGATGAGGAGATTCGCAGCGCAGTAGAATGTACTAACCGTAAAATTTTAACCTTCTGAAAAATACCTATCATGAGTGCGGGAGACACAACAGCTTCTAAAGGGTATTCACACGACGGAGCGTTTCAGCGGAGAAATCCGAGGGAGGTCGTGACGTCACCGCAGGCGGAGTTCCGCTCGGCCAGCTCCTTCGCTCACACGGAGGATGCGACGTTCGGACGGACATCACTGTTTGCAGTCGCCTATCTCTAAAGCAGAGCTGCCGTAGCACCGCCGATTCCGTGGCGGCGGCAATTTCTGTTAAGCTCATACGTACTGATCTTGTCAACCGACCAAAAATTGGTCGTCGACTCGATGCAGGTGCTGCCGCGCGCTGAGAACGGCGCGCGACGTGGTAGCAGCCGGCCGGCCCACCTACAGGCCCGCATACTGATGTTAGGCTTAACACTGCGGCGAATATTCGATCGGCGCTCTGGCAAGCGGCTCAGGTGACGATTTTTAAAGCAACTTTCCATCACATCATTACCCCATTTCTCGTATACGCAGCTTTGTTTGCGCCTTGGGGAGCAATAACAAGCTGTCGCTCGAGCTACCGGCGCCGGCCTGCGCCACTTCGCGGCTGCGGCCGCCGCTCGCCAAGCGCCCGTGCTGGTGGTGTACGCGGCTCCCTCAGTGGGCCTGTCATGTGCGCCACGCATTTTCGCGTCCGATGTATTAAGAAGCGATAAAAATAGAGTGCCTGCAACCCCTCTAGAACTTCAGCCGCGGCCAGCTGCCCGACGAGCAGACGAAATCCCGCCTCCTCCGCCGCCGAGCGTCGGATGGTTTGTAGCTCGCGAGCAGAAGCAGCTCCGATCTCCCATCGGAGGCGGTGCGCCGGAGAGAAACGGTGACGTAGGGGTCACGTGGCGCGCACTCCTAGGAGCGAAACGGCGGATTTCTCTCTCGTGTGAATACCCCTTAAACTGCAGTCAGAGAGACAACAAAAGAAAGAGACAATCAGAGTATGCGTCAAAGACAACTTTTAACCTTTTAACCTCCGATCGTTCAAAAGCCTCTGCGGCACGTTCGCGCATGAGCAGGCGTGTTCGTACTTCACTCAATTAGGCCCTAGAATATCAACTTATCCAGACTGCGAATTCATTGCTCCCTCAACACCACTTGCACGACAATTTCTTGGCAGCACTAATCATAAATTAACGTCGGAAAAGAAATAAAAGAAGAGCCCCCCCCCCCCCCCTTCCCCTCCCCCCCCAAAGTGCACGAGCGCGCAGAATTACGAGCGTTCGTCAATTTTTACAACACTTTTTGTCAGGGTTCTTACGCGCAACGTCATTTTCTGCACGGTAGAGCCAAATCAGTTCGGACGACGGTAAGATCTTATTACTATCACTTCTATTTATCATCAATTTCAGTTTTCAAATCCTGCAGCCAAACCGGACAAACTAGGCGACTCGAAAACTTCAGTTCACACGCCCTCACGACCGTCTCAAAAGCTCTCTCTGCCGAACTCGTGCTTTTTCAATGTTCCCGCCTCGCCGCACTCAACTATAGTCCCTCGCGGAGACAAGGGACCCGGGGGAGCCGTTGCAAAGGAAGCGACGACGTCTCCGCGCCCATTCTCCGGGGCACCGCCGTCTCAAATCGCATTACTTATAAGACGCCGGGAAGCAGAGGGGCTCCGCGCCGAGGATCAAAGAGGAATCCTAAATGGGACCAAACTGTCCTGCCTCCTTTTTCAGTGAACTGTCCCGACGAAGAAAAGTGTCGGCAAGGTCCAGGGCTGTCCGTCCTCAGAGCGGGATTATCACCACTCGCGAAATATCGTCAAATAACAATTGCCGCACCACTCGACAGGCGCGCCTCTCTTCGGCGACGGCAGCAACGTACCCACTTGCTCCGCACTTCACTGTTGCTTTTTTGTGTAAAGCAGGCGCTTCGACTTCTTCCTGAATCGACATCGGATTGCTTTGATACTGGCTTCTTCGGCGTTTGAGGATTGTTAAAGTTTGCTCCGCTTAAGGGCGCTTCTTGAAAACTTGACGCACACGCGTTCAATGCCCTTAGCATTAACTACCCGCCGCAGTGACTAAGACGGCGCACAAGTGATACCCAGGAGGTGGGTGAAATTCCAACTCTACAGGCAGCTGATTTTCTGACGGAGGCGGAAAAAAAAAAAAAAAAAAAAAAAAAAAAAAAAAAAAAAAAAAACGAAAGGAAAGCGTCCACGTGAACGGGATGTACGCCCTAAATTATTAAGTGCCCCTCCACGATGTCACGCCTGGAAGTCTTCGCAGAGCTTCAGAGCGCAAAATTTTCAGTCGAGCTTTGAATCATTCTCCATCGCGCGGTGGAAAGTAATTTTTTCTCGAAGAGAAAGCCGAATATTTATTTATTTATTTATTTATTTATTTATTTATTTGGTGATTGATTGATTGATTGATTGATTGATTGATTGATTGATTGATTGATTGATTGATTGATTGATTGATTGATTGATTGATTCTGTCACCCCTCGCTTGAGGGTCATAACAGGGAGGGAGCGAGTACGAACAGAAAATATAAAAATAAGAAAAGGTAATTACAAAACAATGCACACAGGTACAGAACAGGCAGTAGTTCAACCATGACTGAAATAAGCATCAATCTTGTTATCACATCTGTGCTATTACCAATATGGTGCGGTAAACGATTCCATTGTTCTATAGCATCTGGAAAAAAATGACCACCGAGAAATGTCAGTGCGAGCCTTGAAAAGTTTGATGGGAGTTTCGTGCTTCAATCTCGCGCTGCGTTTTCCTGGAAGGCGTATGTACTCGTCTTTAGGTATTTTTTAAAACCCTCGGATTATGCGAAATAATCTTTTAAGGTTGTTGTGACTTTGCCGACAGCGGAACACGTGCGCGTACGGCGACCCCACTTTGAGAGGGGGGGAATGGAGAGTGCACTTCGACTCCTTCTTCAAAAGGTGCCGAAGCATCCGGAGAGGGCCGCGGCCGCATCTGTGTTCTGCGACGGACCTTTCTATTGAGTCGGCGTCGTCTCTTCCCGCGCGACGACACCAGGGTGGCCCCGGCAACTATTAGTGGCAATGCGGCGCCGCGGCCGTGCGTCTCTCTAAGCCACTTTGGGGAGGGGGACCTCCGCGACCGACTCGTTCGGCTTCGAGCCTGCGGCCATGTGTTTGTGTGGTCCGAGTGTGTGTTCCCCGCGTTTTCTCCTCTCTCATGTCTATATAACCGAACCCCATTTTGTACATAGGAGCGCATTCTACCTCTGCACTGAAAATAAACGGCTGTGTCTCCCGTTCTTCGGAGTCTTCCGCTTCTTGTGGAGGCCCCGGCGCTTGGAATGCCCGGCCACCCGTCCTAGCCGAGGGGCCGCTACCACGGAGATCGCAACAAGGTTTTGTTTTCCTCTTGTAATTTTCAGTGATTCTAAATTGAACGAATTGAGCATATCAGTAACTGAACTCAGCCTCCCATATCTAGAGCATACAAATCGTGCTGCGAGCCTCCGAATTCGGTCTAACTTGGTGACCAAGTGTCTCTGGTGGGGCCTCCAAGCCACGGAGGCATACATACTCCAGTCTAGGTCGAACATTTTTTTTGTACGCAAGCAGGTCAACGTCTTTTGGTGTTTTAGGCAACTTCGCTCTTAGAAAAAGTTTTTTTAAATGACTCAGAGCAAACCCATTCAGTAGTTTGATATTGACCATGCCAGGCAGTTCAGTTGTTCGTACTTGTCACGCTTAAGTATTTAAAATTAAGAAGTTTTACAGAGACTGCTGCTCCCGATGTTGTACTGAAAATTTAGAATATTTTTTTCTTGTTAGTGATGTCTACATATGCAGTTTTCTTGAAGTTAATTAGCATATCCCATTCGCAACAGCCCAATTCCAAATCTTGAAGGCACTTGTTCAACTAGAGTTGATTATCAGTGCAGGTTGCAGGCATATAAATCAAACAATCATCAACATAAAGTTTCATCTTAACAGGGGGCTTTACAATAGTAGTGGTATCATTTATGCACAATAAAAACAACAGCGGGTCAAGCACGGACCCTTGAGGCACACCTGAAAACACATCCAGTGTAGCTCACAAAGAGCTATCAATCCTCACCGCTTGCTTGCGGTGATTCAGGTACGCGCCAATCCAATTTAAAATTTCATCACTGAATCCCATTTTTCGCAGTTTAAAAAACAGTTGAGTGTGGTTGACAACATCAAAAGCTTTATCAAAATCAATACAAATCACACCAACCTGCTGGCGGTCGTCTATAACCGAGCTGCAATCATGAATTGTTTGAATCAGTTGCGTCACTGTAGACTTGCCACTTCTAAATCTAGGCTGACAGTCATTAAGTAATTGATTGGCCTCCAAGTGAACAATGGCATGCTTTACTATAGTGCGCTCCATAACTTTACAGCAAACAGACGTCCGTGACACAGGACGATAGTTGCTAATAGTCATTCGGTTGCCGGCTTTAAACAGAGGTATGACTATGGCGCAGAGCCAGTCCTGTGGGATAGCGTAAGTTTTTAAAGATTTTTCACAGATAATGGAGAGTTTTAGCTGACTGTTTTCGAAGGTCCGCTCCGGTATCGGCGGCACGGTCAACGCAACCGGGGCCAATACCTTTCGCGGCCAAGCGCCCCACGCATGCGCAATGGCGCTCCCGCTTGCTATCGGAGCTCGCGGACCGTGAAAAAAGGTCAGCTAAAACTCGCTAATAACGAGAAAGAACAACCCATTCTGCGCATCTCTTCAGAAATGAAGTTGGTATTTTGTACGGGCCGATAGCCTTCTTCGCATCCAGATTTAGCAACTGAGAAAAAACCAGCTTCTTGATATAATAAAAGAGGCTCCATAGGACATGCGCATGAATAATGCAAGTTGCTATCACCGCACGCATCTGACGGCACCGACTGGAAAAACCTGTTAAACTCGTCCGCTATCTCAATCTTATGCGTCACTGTGCTTGATCCGACAATGATGTGTTAATTTTTTTTTCGGCGACTCATATAAAGCCAAAACTTTGGGAAGCACTATTAAGAAATTACGCAGGGGTATGTTTGTTTCATTTAATGACTCTAGTGCGCTATGTCGATCGCCCTTGTCCCGCTTGTTATGCAAAAAAAAACTGTTTTTTTTTTTTTTTTTTTTTTCAGTTTACGGTCCCAGCCAGAAAGCCCGCTATCGACTTTGAGTATATCGTGAACCAGTGCTGTTTTTTTCCCCTGCGCCCTGTCTGCTGCCGCACTATCCCACACTTGCTTCCGTACTTGTACGGTTTCTTGGGCATAATCGTTGCCCACGCTAATCGAACTGCCTTTCAGTTTGCCACAGTTCTTCATTACGCATTCCTTCTCTTTGAAGTCATAATAGTTCACTATGACCGGCCTAATTTTTCTCGATTGTTCTCTGCCACTTCGATGGATCTTCTCTATTGCTGTTGCCTTGACGCCGAGTATTTTGTGAAACACGTTTTCTACAAAAGACACCATCAAGTCCGCCTCAGTTTCCGATTTTCGCTCAGGGATGCCGAAAAGTAAGAGGTTACTTCGACTTCGGTTTCGAAATTCGACGAGTTTCAAGATTCAAGATTGTTTATTGTCTCGTTTTCATTTTCACCAAATACATGCATGAATGTCTGGATCCTTAGCCTATTGGCTAGTAATGGATCCATTAAAAACATAATACAAAGGAATCAGGGGCTATGCTATGTACAACCACATGTTTGAGGGAAATGTAGTATGTACAGGTGTTCAAGAAATTGTCAATAAAAAGCATGTGTATGAATAGGAAAGACACATTCAATATAAATTACAGTGCTAAAAACAAACGTTCGGTTCTATACAAACAAATTAAACTATGAATAAGACAGCTGTGCATAGTTCTCATTGCAATAACACACATACAGAAGACCACACGTCAGGAATGAAGTTCATCGTCAGTGGTAGAGGCTGCAAATATTATCGTCGTCCCCAGGACAGCAGCAGTAAGAAAAACATGTACAAGGCATTGTAAGTTGATGTTATTTTCAATTTGTTTTTCTTTTTTTATTTTTTTTCTTACTTTTTGTTCTTCGATATGCTGGATGTTGTGTGATGCAAAAAAAAGTCTTTTAAAGCTTGATCTACCCTGGTTGATTGTAAAACGGATGACGGCAGATCATTCCAAACTTTAACCCCGGCGTACTTGAGACGGCGTTGTCCGTATGTGTTATGAGAGAGGGGGATTAAAAATTTGCCCTCGGAGGCAGAGCGGCTACTTTTACCGGGTGTTTGGAAAATAGTTCTGGGAAAGGGGAAGTTGTTACAAATTATTTTATTTACCAAGAGAGTTATACGATAATCTCGTAGCGTGAGCACGGGCATTATTGCGGTTTTGGAAAATAGAGGTTCAGCCTATAGTTGTTCTGCCTGCCGCTGCACGACAGGCTCACGTTACTGAATCCGGACGTTCATTTCTTGAATTAGCGCAAGAGATTCTGTAAGTTTGTCGGCCTTAGTGTTTAGAGCTGCTATACCTGCCCTAATTGTTTTAGTCGCGTCGCTGGCTTCCTCTTGGTTTTTTTTAGGACTTGCTCTAGCATCTCCTTAACATCTGGTCCCGGGTTTTCCTCTATATCCCCCGACATCAACAGGCACAAAATTACGGACCAACAATCAACCGCAATAGCACAGCACGTTCGCGGGCACGGCAGAACCAACAAAAATCGGCTATCACTACAGTACGTAACAGTACTATACCTGGAAGGAACCTGCAAGACAAGCAGCAGCGGTTTCACCATGCAGGTGCCGCGGGTAGACTTGACGCGCGTCGTTAACCCGGGGCACGAGGCACTCATTCGAAAATCGAACGGCAAGGCCCACGTGTTGCCCTCGTTTCGCGCATGGTCGAAAACGTAACCAAGGCGACTGGGAACCGAACCTTTAAGCGTAGAGACGGCCTTAGAGTGATTAGGCACGCCAGTACGGCCGCTGTTTGTGAAGTTTTGCAGCGCTTTCAGTCGCCGTAACAGCGCCTATACGCATCGCGTTTCACCTGTGAATGGAAGTAGCTCAGCCACCCGAGAAAAAATCAGGCAACGATGAGCGAACTAGCTACTTGAGAACAGTCTCTCTTCATCGTCTTTTTATTTCTTTTTTTTTGCCGGACCTTCTCGTGCAAGTTCGCGAAAATATAAAAAGAATACCAGTGATGGGGATGTTACAGGGCTCTAAGTGGTGCGAAGAAAAATAAAGAAAGAACGGCGACGGCACAGCGATAAATTATCATTTTTTCCCCTTAGGGAAATAAACACAACTCCAGATCGATCTTTAAGAAAGCACTTCCCTGCATGTAACTTCGAAGATCACTTCGTTATAATTCAGTCCATGCGCGGATGAGACGAAAAGGGAGGACTACGTTTTCAAATGAAGTAAACGGTAACCGAGCTCTCGGTGCAAATATCACCAAAAACGTGACACCGAAAATCGAGCCCCGATGTAAAGCAGCGAAGGGACACCCGGAAGAAGAAGAGAAGGCCGAAGGAAAGAAGAGGAATAAGGGAGAGAGATGGATACATGGAAGAATAAAAACGAACCTGAGCCCGCAGCCAATCGATATCGGGGTGGGGAGACATCGCAGAAGAAGCCAGAGGTCAGCGAAGCTACGGGCTAATTGTTATCGCGGCACACAATTAGACGGATCGAATGGTCGGACCCCATTAATTAGCCACTCGCCCCGGACTTCCACACCCGTCACCGGCCGCACTTTGCATGGAAGCATAAAAAAAAGGGAGGGAGGGGGGCGAAAACAATGAAACGAGCTAATCACGCGCGAGGTTAATCCGATACAGCCTGCCAGCGGCGAAAATGGACGGCCGATCGGCACGCAAGGCTATCAAAGCGTAAACGGTACTTGCGTTCTGCCACGCAGGTGGGACGCAGCGTCGCAAATGAGTTGCCGACAGAGATCGGGCCGGGAACGGATCACATTACGCGCGTTATAAGGACCGTTGCGTATAGAGGAGCAGTACCTCGGTGGTCCTGTATACGCAGAAAATACTTACAGGTTGCAAACCCGCGTGCGAGAGAGCAGGATTAACGAAGCGTCAAACGCCAAAGCATTGCCGATGTCTGCTGTGCAGTGTGACTGCGTTAAAAGAGATTTAGGTGGCAGACGAGTCGGTTGTTGTTGTAGCGATGTACTTACACGTACAAAATTGCCTCGTATATACACTGGCTTACCTGCTAACGTCGTCTAATGACGACGCTCTCCTGCAGCCACTGGCACGTACCCACGACCGGCTTTATAAACCCGCCCGTGCTGTCGATTCCCCGTGCCGAATCTGTTATTGCTTATTAGTTCTTTTAGAAGCATCTCAAGCATCTCCAAGCATCTCATGCTTGGGGCTGTGTCCCTTCCTCCCTCGTTGTCGTTGTCCGCCGTGCGCACTCTACTGCGCATGCACGTCTCTTCAGCCCCGTCAGCGTTCGGGCTGACGTCAGCGCAGTCCACTATAAACAGAAATACTTATAGTTCATCTCACAAGCTAGCTGCAGCACTGTGGAGGCTACATTGTTGTCCCCCTCAGGGCGCCTAACTCAACGCGAAGGAAGCGACAAAAGGCGCCGGGGCCGTGCGGTGCCACTTGCCGAGAGGGGAGAAGGGAGTGTCCTTTCAGGACCCCCTTCACGGCGGATTAGGCGCCCTCAGTGAGCGCACTATTGATAACAATGTAGCCTCCACAGTGCTGCATGTAGCTCTCTGGCCTCAACGGAAGGTACGTGGAGCTCTTCCCACTGCGCTAGAAACCGAGACGGGAGCATGTGCTACGAACGCGCCTTATGTCCTTCACTCATTCAAACTACGTCAAGAAGCTACTGATACAACGAAGGCACGCGACGCTGAACGTCACCAGAACCGACGAACTGAAAACGAATGGGAACTTCAGTCGACCGCATTGCTACTTCGCATACTACTCAGGGTTCTTCTACGGGAAGATGGTGTAACTTTTTTTTAAAATTTCTTTTAGGCGTCACTGCACCGGGTAGAGCTGCAATTGATATCCATTTGTCTTTTGCATACGCGTTTGCGTGGCCTGCCGTCGTTGTTATTTTGTCTTTTTCTTGATCCATGGCGCTCACACTGTGCTAATTCACCCTGGCGAAAGTGCAAACCTCTGTGGGTTGGACGGTGCGCCCCAAAAAAAAGTTTTCTTTTTTTTTTACCTGGAATTCTTACTTCGCCAGTTAGCGAAAGCACAGACCCGGCTGGCGCCAACTTAACGCGCACCCACGCGGACAGCGCCTGCAAAAAGCGCCCACAGTTGCTAACCCTTTACTCACACGTTCCGTATAGCGTTCCACGCTTTTCATGGCGCGTGTACGCCCGACTAAAAAAAAATCTTCACGTTTTGTTCCATAGTATGGACGAAAAAAAAGCTAAAGAAGCACTTTGTGCGCACTGTTTTATATAGTGCAACAGAAAAAAAAAAAAACAACAAAGAAACACTCGCCGCGCAGTCAATTCGCATTGGCTTACGGCGCGTGTCATAACACGAGTATAACCAAAAAAAAAAAAAAGCGAGCGTGCATCAGAAATTAGCGCTCCCTTCCCTGGAAAAGCCTTGTTTTCCCGCAAGCATGACAGCGCTTTCACGCACAGATGAACATCTTGAAGCTGCTTTATACAAATTTAAGCCTTCCCTGGGAAATATCCCAAACGGAGAGACGAGCTTCACGTAAGAGAAGACTGCTCGAGGTAAAGCCAAAGTCGATAAAGTTTCCGAATGTCTGAATGAACGAAAATTTTGGAAATAAAGAACGCCAGTCGCGCAGGCCGATATATGGTAGCAGCGGATAGTTCACTCGCGTACGTTGAAGTTTGCGTAGTTAAGGAGCGGGTCTAGACTGAACACTGACTCGTAATATTCGTACACACTGGAACGGCTGGTATTGAATGACGCGATCGCTGCATTTTATGCGAGCAGTCACAAGATTGGGGATCAAATTTAACCCCGCCTGACGAAGAGCGCCGTCCGCACACAGCAATATTTCGGGGCGTTGGCGCCCATTGTCGCCGGCTGGTACGGGCAGGCCGCCATCTATTATTATTATAATTCTTTATTCGGAAGGGGGACCGAAGGCCTAGTCAGGGATGTGGAAGGCGGTAAAGGAGGTGAGAGCGTCTACATCCTCTCCCGTCCGTGGCACTAGCAAATGTCCACAGGGAAATAGAAGTCTCTTTTGGGTAAGCGCGGCCCAGAGGAGGCGATGCCCACTGCTGGAGGGTCTTCCATATATACTTCCATGTACAGCGGAAGATGGGCTCTTCTCTCCGTTCCCACAGCACGTACTTCATTGCGGGCCTCGTTGGCGCGTGACACGAGGAGCAGCCCACGATGGTCGTCTCCCTCGAGTTCTCGGGGGGTTCTCCCAGGTGTCTTGAGCGTCGGGGAACGCATGCCCGCCACTTTGCGAGCACGTCCTCCGTAAGAGCAGCACCGGTTCTTATTTTGTGTACCAGGACATGGGCCCGCCTGGGAAGTCCTCCTGGCAGTGGTCGTGGGTCATGGGATGTAGCGGCACGGAGCTTCGCGCTACTCTCTTGCTCGGCAACGGCTCTGTCGTCCGCAGAGTCTGGATCGTGCAGTGCTGGGTGAACAGGGTGTGATGGGTCGGAGCGGATACTTCCTTCGTCGCCCGCCCACGCGTGGGCCACCTCGTTCCCAACGCCACCCGTGTGTCCCGGCACCCGGTCCAACCACACGGTAATGCATTTCGTTGTGCGAAGTCTCTTCGCAACCGTCTTGATGAGGTGGCTAGAGGATCCGATGACTAGGGTGCCACCGAGTCTTGCCACCGCCTATCTACTGTCAGTATATATGGTAAACGTCCGGCACCGGTGCTCCTCCGCCTGGTAGCGCTCTTCGATGTGGTTCACCGCCAGCAGGACCACCTCCAGCTCGCATCGCACTGGGAGTGGTGTCAAACTGAAACGACCGCATCGCCCACGCTGGCCCATCTGCACGCACAAGCAACGGTAACACTGTTGGGGGTCGCATCGACGGCGGCGTCCACGAATAGGGCACTTTCTTGCAGGTCGGCTCGCGCTGCGGCGGCGCCGCGCTCCTCTCTGTGGTGGTCCTTCCTGCAGAGCATCGATATGAATTTGGGGTGCGGATAAGCTCGTCCTCCCAAGGGGGGATTGGATTTGGCGGTGGCAAAATCGGCGACCCGTCGCTCGCCGCGTCGTTGATGAGACGCTGGATGTGTGCCCCGGCATTGGTGGTAGCTCGTCTCGTTGCGTGCCCTTTGTGCCGCTCCTCTATGATGTGGTGTAGCGGAGGAAGCCTCGCGATAAAGCCTGTCGTGCACGTGACTGCTCCTCCTCTTCCTCATTGACGCCCTCCCCGCCACTGTCCCACCTCCCGTGATGAGTGCAATGAAATTTTGTTCAACTGACTTCAATTCAACCCGGCTCAGCGTTGGTATCGACTGCTGCCAAAGCGGCGAATCCCGTAGTGCCGTCACACAATGTCCGAGTTCCAATTCGATCGGAACGCCGGACCCAGCAAAGGACCCTGCAAAAAATCCTCATCTTTTCTCTAAATCTTAAAAGCTTTCATTCGAGACTGCGGGCAACAAATCTATCCAGTACTTAGAATAGGGGGTCACGAAGTATATCAGCCCAAAATCAGTTATCTATGCCCATTAGATAACTTATACCTGCGCTACACGGCCGCTTCAAAGGCCTTCCGAAGGCCGTTGAACCAGTTGTCTATCGAGTGCCCAATTGTAGACACATAAGGAGCACTTTAAGTGAGCGTTCAACTGCCACTTGAAAGTTGCCGTGTAGCAAAAGCATTAAGACATCTGGTCAAAACATTTTTCTCACTTTTCCGGTATTGGCGTTCTTCGAGGACTTGAATTACGTCATTCGAGCGACGAAGCGACCACTGGCCGGATTCCTTTCAGCTGCAGCAATAAACACATTCGGTGACCACTTTGAAGAAATTGCCGCAAAAGCAAAGCAGACATAGAATGGGGATCTGCTGCGACGAGCAAATCACGCAGTGCCGCTTTGTGCTGGCGATAACTCAAGCTTTCACAGTTCTTCCAGAGCCGAAGGAAATAGTGAAAGCGTCTATTGAAAGTCCTGCAGAGTCCCTTTAAATTAGGCGCCGTAGGAATTGCACCGCCCAGTTCTTAATTTCCCCGTACTACAACGCAGATACGAGCGAGTCACTTTACTTGACCGCAATCGCAACATTTGCGCGAAATACAAAATACGCGCGGCTCGTTGGAGCTGACGTGCGCGACACCTACAACGGGCCGTTCAAACAATGCTCTCCGGTGATTAGCATCAAAAGAAAACTACACTCGGTTACAACTCAAGAATGGCACCACCTCATGTAGTGTATCACTCCGCCTAAAGCGCCGGACCCGTGACGACAGTGCGCGCGCGTTTTGAAAGGGGTTGGCTATGAATGCGTGATATCGCCTGCCTTGTCTCACGCAGTTTATTTGTCATCAATGGAGTCGTTTATAAGCATATTAAGTCCAAAAAAATCACGGGAACGGCTTACGCCATCTTCAAAATATTCCCAGTAACGCCCTACTTGCGCCGCGCGGAGAAACATCCGGCTACGGTGATAAGCCGCAGCGGCAACTTCCGGTGCCGTTCTTAAGTTGTCACCGAGTATAGTTCATCCGGCCCTACACACTCCCCTTATACAAAAAGGGTGACGAGAACGTCACAAGAGCGTCCAGAACCAGCGAGTCTCGTGGCTCCGCTCCTGTCCGCTCGCGTGTAATGAATTCGGGCCTCTTAGCTGATGAAGGATGCGAGTCGTATCCTTCTTCAGCACATTACCCACAAGGGTGACGACACGCTGGTGGGCCCGCAGCAGGCGCTGCCGTGTTCCGGGGGGACCTTTATCCTCAGGGAAATGGATGGAGGTACTGAACTCACCTGCGAAAGAAAAGAAAATAGAACGAAAATGAAACGAGAGTCACAATAAAGTATGCGCTTCTCAAAACAATCCCATACTTCACGAAAACAAAAAGAAATGGACAAACAAAAAGCGATGTCCAATGATTACTACTTAAAAAAAAATGATGGAAGCTGACACTTTTAGCACCAAAGATGGAATATAGGTAGGTCATTGCAGCAGCGAAGAAGAAGCAAATCGGCTGCAATCGTGGACTTAAACCGTCGTGATGGCCGTGAAGGTTGCGTACAGCTTCGCTACCTTCACGTCTTAGGCGTTAGTGTGAGTTTCCTCCATTTCTTGATCACTCTTTGTTCGGATTGAATTTAACGGTCAGAAATAGTAAAGGAAAGCTTCGGTTCAAGCCGGTCCTGCGGTATTACTGCGTCAGGCCTAGGCCGTCTGCCGTCGCGGTTACTGCTTCCATAGGGTTGCGCGCCCTCGCCGGCGTTGTACGCGGCAGTGCGTATACCATTGCGGGCGCTTCCGTCGATGCGCGTCGTTATTACGCGTCCATGCGGTTCACCCTTTACACTTAAATATACGCGCCAAAAAGTGAGGGGGCACACAGCTTTCCGTGTAAAGCATCGAAAGAACGTTATACGAAGACTGTCGGCGAACGATGCGCGCGCTTCTACAGGTGTTCACGCAAAAATCCCGCTCATTCCCAATTATTGCGCGCGTGCTTGCGTGCGTGCATGTGTGGGGTAGTAGCGTGTGGGTAGGTGTGGGTGCAAAAAAAAATTTCTGGATACATATGTGGTAGGAGAAAATATACTCTATACAAGCCAACGTTTAGAAAGGCTATTTCACCGCCTCATCACCATGACAATGTTGGCTATGATGACGCCGCATAGACAAAAGTTCGTACGCAGCTAGGCATAAATCGCATAGTACGTTAACCGAACAAAGAAATCTCAAAGGCGTATATATTGAGGGCAATGGAAAAATATTTTACCAGCGAACCAGTTTCGACATCGGCGTCAGTGAAAGGATCTGCGTGGCATAACCTGACTGATCAAGATGAAACTACAGCCCCGGCCACAGAGGCGGAAGACAGCGTCGGAAATAACGTGTTTTACGCCTCCCGGAGGGGAATTCCTAAGCGATCCATCTTTGGCGTAAGGAAGTACGCTTGACATCCCCGCACACGTTTCATTAAGGAAAAACCGCCCGGGAGACGCCTGACGACGTAAAACACACTGCCACTGGCAGGAAGGAAGTTACTGAGGCGAAATATGCTTGCAATATTAATGAATGGGCAAAAATGACAGAATTGAGAGAGAGAGAGAGAGAGAGAGAGAGAGAGAGAGAGAGAGAGAGAGAGAGAGAGAGAGAGAGAGAGAGAGAGAGAGAGAGAGAGAGAGAGAGAGAGAGAGAGAGAGAGAGAGAGAGAGAGAGAGAGAGAGAGAGAGAGAGAGAGAGGGGGGGGGGGGGGTAATGATCGACGGAACGGCTGGACTTTGTAAAGGCAGCCGGAGAGCCAGTCTCTGCAAAAGATAAACCGCCCCTGTCAATAAGCTACAACAATAACTGTGAACTCAACTGTTCACTTTCGAGCAGGCATCTGCATCGAAAGCGCCATTCGACTGGAAACAGCACAAACGCGGCAGACGCGTTCGCAAGCGGCCACAGACAGGCACGACCAGCGCTCGTACCAATCGGCTTCGAAGAGGCGAGCAATTCATCTTCGCAGCCCGACACAGCTGTTAGGGAGAGGGGGAGGCTACTTTATTTTGTCCTCTCCGCGGAAATATGCGCGCTCGTCGCCTGCTACCACAGCCCCCCTCGTCTGTCTCTCGGCAAACGCCACAGGGCCCACGGGGGGCTTGCTCTGGGATAAAGAGTACTGCGTTGCCAATGAGCGCCGAGCTAAAGTGGAAAAACAATGATGAAGCGGCGAGTGAAACAGGAAAGCAGCAACAACGACAAAGAAAAAAAGCGAAGGAAGAAGGGGGTTTCACGGGACGGCGGTATTGAAAAGCAAGCAACTTTTATCCCGGCCTCCCACCTCTCCCCATCAGCGGCTATGTCGGCGCCGCTCGCGTTTATTAAAATTCCCGGCAGCTCTCTTGGCGAGTGCACGATTCATCTCTCGTGTCCTTGTACACGCCGACGAACTACTGTTTTTTTCTTTCTTTTCTTTTCGGTGGAGACCCGCTGAGAGGCGAATGGGCGCAGGGAAGAGCGAACGCATGTTAGGCCCCGTAGCACAGAACACTCGCGGAGATGAGGTATATAGGGGGAACAAATTGGACGCTAGTCAGAGACACGGTGTAGAATTGGCTCGAATGCACGAGCAATTCGTGTTAGACTGGTTATTAGGGGTCCACAAGGGGTCATAAGGGGAAAATATAAATTTGGTTCACTAAAAATGCTGCCTTCTCATGATTGCAGTTCTGTTAATTTTAGCGCGAACTCTAAACAAATAATGGAGATATTAAGGAAACCATGCGAAGCAGTAACGACTACACCTTCACATGACGTCACAGAATCTTATTCGCGCGACTGGCGGCAGCCGACTTAAAGCATTGGCAGGAAACATGGCTCGTAGTAGAACCTCTAGTTGCCCCTTTGATCGCATCACTTGAGTGCTCAGGTCATTAGCGAACGCATTGGTAAATACGTCTTAAGTACAGAGCACTTAAGGGCCCGGCTTGTCCCCGTCGCAAGTTCGCTGTCACGCGATCTAGCCACCGCAATCATGCGGCGTCATGAACCCAAACACGGCGTCACGGCGTCACGCAAACCAACGCCGCCTGTATAATGAGGCGGCGTTGCGCAAACAAACAGAGGCTTCAACAAGATACCTGCTTGTCCTCGGTTCAGCCGTCCTGCCAACAGTAAGAGAATACTTGAACAAGCAGTTTATATAGTCGTAACTGTTCAAAACTCCTGAACCGCTGCCACTGGTCACACGTGTCCCCATTATTTAACGCAAAGAAAACTGCAGGTACATTTGAGACGACATTATGTACTTTACCAGCAGTCCCTGAGTTCATTTAGTTAGGAACGCTCGTTCTGTTGGTTGTTACAATAATAAGCGGCCCCGCAAGAAAAATTCCCAAGCATTTCCCAAGTGAGAGGGAAGATGGCAAAGTGCGAATGCCCGAGTTTGCCCGAAGTTACCCGATTTGATCCGGAGGGGCGCTATGTTAAAGTCTTTGGCATTCGCACGTTACGTACCTCTCACTTGGGAAATGCTTGGGAATTTTTTGGCCCGAGTACGAGCGAAGTATGAGCGAAGTAAGTAAGTAGCTAGAGTAGGAGCGAAGGCGTTGGTTGACGGGCGCGAGCGCCCTCGAGCGTCGTAATGCGGAGCCGACGAGCGA
Organism: Haemaphysalis longicornis; assembly: GCA_013339765.2. NCBI lineage: Eukaryota > Metazoa > Arthropoda > Arachnida > Ixodida > Ixodidae > Haemaphysalis > Haemaphysalis longicornis. The sequence goes on from JABSTR010001265.1 coordinate 61,047, forward strand.
GCGCCCTCACGCGGACGGAACGCGAAGCGAACCGGCGCAGCGGCGCGCCGCCCGCAGCTACGCCGAGCAGGAGACCGTTGCTACGCCGAGACCGTTGCTACGCACGCTCTCTCTCCTCCTCCGCGCCGTTGCTAGGGGAGAGGGGGAGCGCGGACGGCGGACGAGTGATTCAGGGTCGCTTATAAAGTGCATTCGCACTTAAAAAACAGCGCGTTCGAAGACGGCGCAGTAAGGCTCCGGCACGTGCGATATGAAAGCAAGCACAAAAACAACAGAACTTCCGCTCGGCACAGGGCGCGCTATCACTGCTAAGGCGGGAAATTTGAATTGCGCTGGACAAACATCTGTTCAATTCATGAAGGGAGGAGTGAGACAGGGAGGGGAAGAGCGTCAGGGGTGGTAGCGATAAGCGGAAAACAGCGCCGCAGCCTCTGTGGCGAATCATTGCTCAGGACTTCCCACAGCTTTCCCGTTGAGCTATAATTTTTTTTTTTCGGTTAGAACCTGTCTTTCGAGGTTGGAGTAGAGCTGAGTGAGGTACTGAAGCCTGGTTCGTTCATAATAAACGAGGTTCTATTTTGTCTCCCTGGCCCCCTTAAGCTCTCCAGCTTCACTAATGCAACGGGAAGTCGGGTCAAACGTCACGTCACGGACGGACAACAGGCTGACGCGAAATCGCACACGCAGTACTAATAAACGGTACTGCCCATGAAAATTCACTGCTTCCAGTCAGTCTTTCGGGCTAGAGTTGGTGGTCCGTGCTGCTCGATTGAATATTGGAACCATCGCCCGACAGGTTTACGCAGCCTCTTCGCGGTTAAGCCAGTAATAACTTGTTTCATTAAGAGAATTCTACGTAAAAGCTTGACAGTATTTCTTTCGCCGCGCGTACTTGCGCTTTGCTGTTTATTAAAGCGAAGCTTAATCCACTAAGGTTGCACTTTTTTTCTTTTTCATGCGCGCGAATAAACACTCTCAAGGCTCTGTGTGTATTACTAGCACGCGTCCGGACCACTACCAAAGCGACACGCCGCTGGAAACATGATTGGGACCGCAAGCTTCAGCACCTAGATACGGATCTCGAGTAAATGATTTAATAAATAAGTACCATTTGCGAGTCACTAAAAGCATTCATAAGCCACGGACGACAATGGGGACGTCATCGGGATCCTCCTCTCCACCCGCTCTCCCTTCTTACCTCCCTCACACCACCCAGCTGAGACATGGCAACTGCTTGTGCGATCACTTTGCAGCGGAGCTGTTGTACTATCTTGATCACAGGTAGGGTGAACACGGGAGCGCGTGTCATTCCGTGCGCGGGAGCCGCCTGTCGGCGTTCCGGGTAACTCAGCACGTGCATCACATAGCCTCGTTACATACGAACTGCGCATGCACGCGAAGTTAACCCGAACGCCGACAGGCGGCTCCCGCGCACGGAATGACACGCGCTCCCGTGTTCACCGGGACTACCTGTGATCAAGATAGTACGCCGACTTCCAGGAGACCGAAGCGTGCATAGGTCAAGCGCGTACACCAGAAAACCAGGCAGCGCCGATACAGCCAAAGATAGCTACGGAGTACCGCCTTCACTCACCACTAGCGCGCCGCCGGCGTTCGCCTTAAAGCTGCCGCGAACTCACTTCGTGTAACCGCCGGTCTGCTGTCCACAGATGACGCCACAGCCAAGTCCACACACAAATAAAATAACAAACTATATGTAAAAACCGAAATGGACGATGCTGTCTCTTTGGGTGATGGCGTCACTCAATGCACAGCTCCGATGGCCACCCACCATCACAGAGTGTAATGCATCACAAAGTGCAAATATATTTACTACCCTTGATATTTCGCTCTACCACTTTTTTATCTTCTACTATAATATTACAACGTAACCCCACCGTTCCTTTCAAAGCACTTTTGAAAGGAGTAGCTTTTAGGCCTCTACTCGTTTTCCTTTCCTGGGCCGTTGAGTTCCAGAGTTCATTAACCGCGGCTCTAAACCATGCGGACGTCATTGTGCTAAGCGTTGAGCCGGTAACAGCTCGTACCGCATAGTTTGTTTTCGCGTCTCACCTGCCAAAAATGCGTCCTTTACTGCGATCTTCTAAGCCGTCTCCAAGGCTATCTTCTTTTTCGATGCAGTAACCATTGCGTAAAGGCGACGTCCTGAACGGTTAGGTTATGTCCCGCGCAACGGTTAAAACACTAAACGGGGAAAAGATAAAAAAATACCATTCCGTCTTGACAAGCGTAGTGAGAAGTGCCAAAGCTGTTTACCTCAAAACTGTGTCCACAGTGCGTCAAAACCTTCACTGAAAGTGCGTCCAAGCGATTGCCAAACCTTCAATGAACCAAATGACGAACGAAATACGAAACCATGCACAATTTTTCGCGCACTAAGTAAACGTATCTACGAACAACCTAATTGTACACCCATACGTGGCATTCGAGATGGAGAAATACTATTGTACTGTTCGACTATCTGGACGAGACTGGCGTGACTGAAGTGATTTAGAGTTTAGAAGACAGACTTTGTAATCCCACTACTCACGAACGGAGTGTCATTTTCTTGTTATTTTTTCTGTTTTTTTATTTCTTCTCTTTCTTCTCCCTCTTTCTCCTGCCGTGTAATCTATGGGGCCTTTTCTTTTACCCCGCCGATTAGCATCTCATTAGTCTCGATCGATCGATCGATAGGTATCTGCGGTAGAAATTGGATTCCCCAATCATCTCGGTCGACCAACATTCTCTCTAGCAGAAATTCAGAGAGAGAGATAGAGATCGGTGAGAGGAGAGGAGCGAGAGAGAGAGAGAGGAGCTCTCTCTCCGAGAAGCTCTCCTCTCTCTCTCTCTACTCTATCTCGCTCTCTCTCTCTCTCTCTCGCTCTCTCTCTCTCTCTCTCTCTCTCTCTCTCTCTCTCTCTCTCTCTCTCTCTCTCTCGTCGATCGATCTCGTGACCTCTATCTTTTTCGCGATTTTCAAGTCACCGTGTTGATACATTGGATCTTGGTTGCCCCGAGATCTCAGATCTTTTCGGTCGACCAACATCTATGGGGAACACTTTTTTGGACAGGACGCCACTGCAGAAATTCAGGAATTATCTACAATGCATAGAATTCGTATGCCGCCCCAGTGACCAGCCAGCTTGGTTCTGTCTAAATAATGCCAGACCAATTATCTCCAAGTACGTAATAACGTTACAGGTGAAATCCGCGGAATTTTCAATATTGTGGATGCCATGCGGTGCGTTTTTCCGACAGGCTTTCCTATAGTTTTGTGGAACCCGGACCAATTATCGGTGATATAAGCATTACATTTGGGTTCGTCTGTTACTATTTACATTTGTGGCATAATGCAGGGCGTTACACGGTTCGTCATTATACGTAATTATTTTATTTTTTGTTATATTTTATTTTTGAAATTTAGTTAGACCAATTATCTCCACTTCATTATTCTAACGATTACATTTGGAACTTTCGCGAAATCTGCATTATTGTGGAAATGCAGGGCGTTACACGCACTTGGCTGTCAGGGTATTCGGCAAAGAATGGTACGTATTAAAAGCTTAAAAGCTTTCTTAAAAAAAAAAAAAAAACACGTAGAAGACGCACGCGCCAAGCAAGACGTAGAATAAAAAAGAAGAGGACACTCGCCCTTTAATCAAGCGAAGAGAAAAACTCAACGAAGGCGCGAAATGCCGAGAACCCGATCGATAACGCGACGGTGTATAACGCGGCGAAAAAGGCTCTCCCGTTTACGACGCGCACTACGAAGGAGAGCGCCGGTGCCGTCTCAATAAAAACGCTGGGCCGTGGACAGTCCCCGTTGCGAGAGCACGCGTCGTAACAAAGTGGGCGGAAACCGTACACACCGAACGTACGGGGTTCCACATATACGTCGGCTCCATTACCGACGACGTCTGTGTTATTATTGGGAACCGAATAGCGGAGACACCGCGCACGCATAGGACCTTAAAAGGCGCGACGAGACAACGCGCAAGGTTACAACGCCGAAGCGCCGATAAGAAGAGCGATAAGAGTTCTCCCAGCCATAAACCGGCTGGAATTTATAACGCGTGTACCTTTATGGCGTCGACACGCCGAGAACTCTGCGAGCGCCCGACGACGACCATTCGCCAACCGTTCGATGCCGAGCGCGGAATTGCTGCATCAGGAGCGATCTGAATATTCCGCGCTGCGCCGCGAGGTGCTGTCAGGTGGGGTCGAGAATTTTCGGTTGCGAGAACAGTGGTTCGGGTGCAGAAACAAATTGATTTCAAGCGACATCAGTAAGCAATGGCTACTCGTGGTCGCCGCAACAGTAACTTGCAACTCGAAGCTAGTACAGTGGACGTGCTGGTGAGGTCGAATACGAATAATGTAAAAGGAAAAAAAAGACTCCCAATATACCCTTCCAGGGCTTCATGCCTCCTTGATTCTCCTAGGGCACCCAAGCATTTCTCACGAGTTATGAAGGCGAAAGCATGAATGTCCAATTGGTCGCTACACGGCGCTCTTTAAGAACTTTATCTGCGTCATCGTCCCAAGGAGTGCTGAAAGACTTCTTCAAAAATTCCAAAAATTCTAAAACAGAACCACACACTTGTCTGGACTCCCGCCCATCAGGGTAACGAGGCGGCCGATTCTCTTGCGAGGACTACCATACACCGCAGAGAGCCGGAACATTCGTACGCCCTCCCTGCTTACTTACTGTCAAGGCACAGGCAAATTAACATCCTTCAGATGTCACCGAAGATCAATGCCTACGCCGCACCCCAGCCTAACTGCTGAAGAAGCGAGAAATCTTTAAAAATACAGACGAACACCTACTTACATACATAAGTTCAGACTCTCACAAATGTTCCGAGAAAAGTATAATGAGGACTGCAAGCAATGTCACCAGAAGGCCGATTTATTCCATACCGTTCGGAATTGCCCAATTACTTGGGACGGAAATAGTCACCAAACCTGATTAGAGTCCTGATTAGAGTCCGAACTGGACAGCTGTCCAGTTCGGACCCTGCACAGCCGCTTGCGCTGCTTAGCAGGGCCAGGGATGGCCAAATATCTTCTGGGGTCCTGGAATTCGGATCCCACCTTGATCTCTCCCCCTGTCCCTTACCCCTTTTCACAAAATAAAGCTTACTACTACTACTCGCGTTGACGTCGCAGCCAATGATACTGATGGATCGGCCGTGAGGCTTTGACGGCACGTGTCATTGTTACTGCACTGTAAAACGATCTACACCCTTTTTGGTTATAATTAAAACCCTTACACCCTATCAATAAAGAAAGAAAAACACCCCATAAAAGGCTGTTTTCTTGTGCTTTTGCTACGGTGTAAGGGAGTTCGTTATAAGCAGCGATATACACCCTCAAGTGTGCAGATATCCTTGCAGTGTTGCCGGTCCCCTTCAGCGGGTGCGTGAGAACAGTGGGTGGGTATGCAGAGATCGCAGCCAAGTGGAAACTGGTTCAACGGCTGTATCTACCCGCAGTTGTAACCGATGATTCTGGCCCTCTTGTATGTGAAAGGCTGGCGTGTCGCTGATAAGCGAATGTGCGCGCTGTGCCTGACTTACAAGCCTTCCCAGGTTCCAGACATCTTCGACTTCGGGATCTACTAGTTCCCCATCTAGTGCTTCTGCACAGCTACCGCTCCCATCACTCCACAAGTAACCGGAGGTGTGAGTGACACCAGAAAAACGTCACGTCCGCGTCATGTCTGCCGATAGATATTGACATCGATTCCTACTTTTCTCTTGCTTTTAACGGAAGTTTTTTTTTTCGAACCAGTGACCTAGCAGCGTCGGTGAGGTGAACTTCAAATGATCTTGAGATGACCATTAAACAATCATCATCATCATCACCACCATTTATTATACCACTTGCGGGAAAATTGCATAAGGGGGGAGCAAGTACATCATCATCATTCCACACCATTTATTATACCACTTGCGGGAAAATTGCATAAGGGGGGAGCAAGTACAAAAATTCCACAGCAGGTGATGGCCGATGGTACAGGCGTAGAAGTGAGGCAGATTCATAATGAAATGGCAGCAACACAGCAAATACATTCAAAATAATTAATACATATGTACACAAAGGAACCATTGTAGCAATAAAAATAAGGCCACAAGAACCAATCAAAACCTACACATGTCCCCACCTGTCGTCGCGTTACCCAACACTCTCTCTCATGCACTCATAGTGAACCATTGATGGCCACAAGAACGTTATCAATTCAACCGACAAGCAAATACCCAAGACATCTCTCATGCACTCATAAAGTCACGACCGCGCGGAGTGGTCACGTTATTTCAACCGACAAGCAAATACAAGACATCTGCCACATAAAGTCACCGACCGCGCGGAGTGGTCAAACCATTACGCCAAGCGGGCAGCACATACACAAAGTCAAAGCCGAACGCTTAGCGCAGTCTTCGCGCGGATAATATCTTAGTGTCCTCGCCCTGCCGCCCCGCAGTTGTCCTGCCGCCCCGCAGTTGTCCGCAAACGAAGACACGAAAAGACAGGGACTAATTCATTAGACAGCTGTCCCCAGTTAATGTTCTTACCATTTCTTTGTCGAGAGAGGTTAGTGCTACAAACACTTACCTAATTCGATCGAAACAAGCAAGCCTACAGGACCAAAAGAACAAAGAGGGGAAGGAAAGATAAAACTATCTTCGTTTTTTTTTTTTTTTCGGCAGCTCTTTGAGGCCAGCTTTATTAGAATGAAAAAAAAAGCGTCGGGCGGATTGCACCACCAAGATAGGTGAATCTTAAACCAAAGGTCCGAACAGCCATGAAAGGAAATAGAAAATTAAAACACCGAACACACACAAGAGCAACCAACCAAAAATATATTAGGCGCATGTGATCGCTTTCCCACTGGAGTGGGAAGAGGATGAGAGGTCAAAAACAGACAATGAAGCTGGATCATAAAAAAGAGAATAAGGGAAAAAAACACGACATGTAACGCGAGTATGCTTTTCCCTTTCGGTAAAAAAAAAAAAAACAAATAAGCAAGCCACAAGAAACTCGCAGTAGAGGACGCAACATACTACAGAAAAGAGATCAGCGCAAACAACTCGAAACGAAGAAATACAGCCGCAGCCGAGAGATTATAGAGCCTCATCATCTCTGCTCCCCGCCAACCCATTGACTATTTAATCCCTCAAACACTGAAGGCACTCAGCCACTGGCGCTCACAAGCGCTCATTCTAGCGGTTTTATACCAGTCGACACCACACCCAAAAAACCTAGTCTATACAGCAACACTCATTCACTTCGCCTCACTCGCCTTTATCTTGATTGTCGTGCCCCTTCCCCAAAACCGCGAACGAGCTGAGAAACCTCGGCACTTCAACGGAGTTCAATCGCACTGAGGGCCCGCCAGAAACAGACTCGTCCTGCAAGCTTTCCATTCAGGGTGGCGTTATTTCTATTCCGACTGATGCAGCCGGGAAAGGGGATAGAAAGAATGAGAGATGAATAAGCCCGGTGTGGACAACCAGCGCACGGTCGCACGCACGGTGTACGAGGTATTAGGTCGTAGGTTTTAAATCACAGATTTCTTCCTCTACCAGCCAACGGCACTTTCGCGGCGTGCAGGACAAAAAACACCTAACGTGACGGATGCGGCGGCAGCGGCGTTTCACTCACGGAGCACACTGCAGATGGCGCGGCGAATTTTCTCAGCGTTCCTCACGCGTCGGTGCCTGCGCGTCGGCGGTACGGCTTTGTCGTCTTCTTTAGCGACGGTGGTTTTGAACCTGTTTTTGCGCATCCTCGCTTCCATTGCACGCTTCCTTCGCACAGCTTGATTAACTTGTTCGACAGCACCTCCACGGTAACTCGCACCCGACGGAATTACGTGGCCCTACAGCAAAGGTACGTTAAAGGGGCACTGACACAAAATTTTGAAGGCGAGATAACTTCGGAGATAGATTGGTGGGAACACATACATCATCTGCAAAATATCAGCGGTGAATACAGCCTAGAACATATTTAAAATCAATTTTGAAGTGTGCGAAACGCAACCGAGCGGCCAGCAGAGGACCACGCGCAAGTGTAAATAAACAACATCCAAACACGTCACGAGTTTGCGTTTGCCGCTTCCGCACTGCCGGCTCGCCGCTCCAATCGGAGGGCCGGAGGGCGGAGCTTCTGCTCTCGAGAACGAACGACCCGATCGTTGGCGGCGGAGGCGCCGTGATTTCGTCAGCTCATCGGGCAGCTGGCCGCGACCAAAGTTCTACAGCGATTCCAGGCACTCTGTTTCTATTACTGTTTATTACCATGGATGCGGAAACGCGCCGTAGGCACGAAAAGGCCACTGAGCAAGCCGCACGGTCGCTGTGCAGGCGGCGGCCACGGCCGCGAAGTGGCCCACGCCGGCGCAGGTAGCTCGAGTGATAGCTTGTTACCGCTGCACGAAATTGTCCCCAAGTCCCGACCATGGTGGCTTACATGAGAAAGGAGTTAATGATGCCATGGCGGGTTGCATTAAAAATTGTCATCTGCACCGCTTACGAGAGCGGCACTCGAATATCCGCCGCAGTGCTAAGCCGAACCATCTGTAGGCGGACCTGTAGGCAGACCGGCCGGCTGCTCCCAGCGCGCGTCTTGCCACCCACCGTCTCGAGCGTCGCGCGTCGTTCGTTAGCCGCGGTAGCATTTGCACTCGCAGCACCTGCGTCACATCCACGGTCGCTTTTTAATTAGGCGCCTCACGAGATCAGTACGGGGGGGCATTCGCAGAAACTGCCGTCGATGCGGATTCGACAGTGCAACGGCGGCTCTGCTCTGTGATATCCCTCCCACGGTCACGTGGGCAGCTTTGTTCACACAAAATCCACAAAATCCATCGTTTCGCGGCACCGCTCGCTGAAACTGCGAAACTGCGACTGGCCGCATTGAAAATGCCTCTAATTAAACAACCGTCGCACGCTGAAGCAAATGAGGTTTCTACAGGTTATAAGTAGGTCACTAGCTACTTATCGCAACAAAAAAAACAAGATGCAAAATTTTTGTGTCAGTGCCCCTTTAAGGATTGATTCGCAGGGCGGGAAAACAAAATGTAGAGACCACATACAGACATATGGCTGCTAAAGAAACGCCACCTTTTGCGCACTGCCTGCCACGAATGGGACTCCGTTTTCGAAAGGAGTGAATACCAATTCGTTTGTGTTTTACGAGGTATTACAAAAGGCAAAAGGAGCAACTGGTTCTGATAAATAGCCATTATAACAGTTCTCTCAGCTTTCTCGCAATCCTCAACTAAGCTCACATGCTGAATTGTTTTGGTGTCTGCGCTTGTATCGCGCGGTGGGGTAGCCCCGAGCTAGCACATCAGGATGGCTAGGTTCTGCGGTCTCGCCCTTCGAAAGACGCTCCCTCTCCATTTTCTTTCTGCCGACGCACGGCCGGCTACAGCGGCGGCGTCCGCCGCTCTATCCCGGCAGTGGCCGATGCTGCTGCGTTCGGAGGCCGCCCCGCGAATTCCAAGTAACGGCTGGCAGAATCACTGGTTGCACTCTTTTTAGAGCCACGTGAGTGAATTCAAGTGATGTCGCATGGGCAATTGTTGTGGGTATCGTTTAAAGTTTGCTTTCCAATCACCTTCACAGCCTGGATTGGAGCCAATTTTTTTTATTACAGGATCAAAGCGAGAAGATGATGGCGAGCGAGATAGAAATATCGCATCACTGCGCGAGACCGTGATCCGCCGATCACGGCGGATTTTTTCTTGACTTTGATTTCTGTATTCCTGTATCACACAAAAATGACAATGAAAGAGTACTCCTACCGCAATGACACGTTCAAGCACTCCTTTTTTCCACCTGCAATAAGGGAATGGAACTGTTTAGATCCCTCCTTAACTAATGCGAAATCGGTATCTGACTTTGCACCAAAATTAGAAAATATGTTCTGTTAATGCGGCAACACTCGCATCCCCAGCGGCATTGCGCCACCAGTGAAAGCGTATTAGTGGAGTATATAAGTGTTAACTGAGGTGTTTGCAAGTTTGCTATTATTTGCCTGTGTACCACTGGAGTTCATGCACAATTTCTCTTCTTTTTCGTGTTGGTTTCTTTGTCTTAAGTTAAAAAGCGTGACTTGATTATGCTTTTTCTTGTAAGTGTGTTCATGTTGTAAGTTTTCAAGTGTGTTGTTCAAGAGCTTCAGCTCCGTATTCTTCCTATCTAATTAAAAGTAAACAAATTTGTATATTTTTCGCTTTTATACTTTGTATGACTGTCATGTCACTACATTCGTGTTTCTGTTTTCTGCGCTGATATTTATTTATGTACCATCTGCATGTACCATCTGTATGCCCACCTGCTATGGTCTCGGAATGAGACTGGCAGTATTGAAAATAAATAAAATAAATAAATAAGGATGGCAGCTTTGATGTATATATATAGGGAGCAATAAAAATTGGAAGATAGTAGTGAACAATATACCTCGATCAAACAACGTAGAGACCACGACTGTTGCCAAAGTTTCAGCAAAGATATCACGAGGATGGAGTGAGAAGAAGGATATGATTACTAACAAAACCAACGACTATAGATGAGAGAGAGAGTGGAAACGAATGAACAACGCATTTCTTCGTTGGAAAGTACTTCGCCGAAGGAAAGACAGGCGCTCGCGCGAATCAAGGAAAGTGAGGAGCTCCGCCATAGCTTCGCCGTTACACACTCCCGTCCGCTGCGCCCTCTGTCGTCACCGCCGCGGAGCAAATTCGGAAGAACGCGAATACCCCAGCAAGCAATCGCCTTCCGAGACATTGCGTCATTCTCCTCCGCTTCCGCCTGGTTTGCGCCAAGGCGCGCGCTGACTCTCAATAGCCTCAGATAACGGGGCCAGTCCCGACCGAAATTGCAGGACCGGCGACGGGGTTTCGAATCTTGGTCCGAGGTGAAAAAGGAGGGAAGAGTCGCTGGAGTAGTACGCCCGAGGTCGCCAATCAGGTGTCGACAAAAGGCTTCTTGCTTGAAGACGTGACGCCCAGGCTTTCCTACTTGAAAGCTGTTGGTTCTTTGAATTCGGAAATGAACGCGCCACCCAGAGGAACTCAAAACTACCGAAACCAAGAGAAGGACGGGAGGGGAGAAGGAAAGCAGTGCGCAAAGAAAAAAAAAGGAAGAAAAAACAGCCCGGTGGAGCATTAAGTGGTACTCCCCGCCCGCCTTCGCTTCAGTGCCCTTATCGTGTCGTGTTCCCATTGATCGCTTCCTCCTTTCCACCCCTCTTCCCTCCCGCACCTCTTCCGACGTTTTTTTTTCCCTCTTTTTGTCAGCTTGAAGACTGAAGCCACGCTCGCAGGCGAACGCTAAACTAGGATAAAGGAGGGCAAATCCGGCAGCACAGCGTTAAGTACGCCAGGAACAGTAACCCAATACCCAATCTCTTCTTGGGGAATACAAATAAAAAAAAAAGTTGGCCAAACGAGAAAGATAACATTGTTTTGCTCTAAAACCACGAACGAAACCGCAAAATGAAAATTAAACTGGTTCTCTTTAGGAAGGAAAAGTGAAAAAAGAGACCGGCGCTAGCGCCGTCTTACTATTTTGTCGATGGAGACTGCGACGGCTACAGATTCTCGAACTGACACAGTGACAGTTCGGCTTCCGACCGCAGCGTTCGTGTCGTACGGCAGAACTTGCCCGCGAGAGACCGAACGCGGCGGCAACGAGCGCCAATCGCGCTGTTTTAGAGCCCTTTAATTCACGGTAGCGGTGGCTGTTAGTCCGGATTAGGGTTTGCGCTAGAACTCCTGGAAACCCTGCATGGCAAAACGAAAAGCGTATAGGCACGAACAACGAGCGTTTCAACCGGTAGCATGAAATTTGTAAACAGCAGACACGAAAAAAGACAACATTTGTACTCTTTCACGCAATCCCGGACAGGCGAGTGCGCAATAACAGCGTACGAAGCTTAAATTACGGTACGTCATCGTGTGCACGGTGCGCGTGAAAGTCAGGACGTATTAACTTCCAGCTACGTAAAATTTTTCGTGCTGTTTACACACGAAAGCACCCAAGCCCAGTTTTGGTTTTGTACAAGAACTCCAGAGCGCTACGTGGCTTCCTTAGACATCGCTGCCATTAACAGAGCCGAAGGGCCACCTCATAAAAAGTCGAAATGTTCCAGAGAGAGAGAGAGAGAGAGAGAGAGAGAGAGAGAGAGAGAGAGAGAGAGAGAGAGAGAGAGAGAGAGAGAGAGAGAGATATATAGAGAGATATATAGAGAGAGAGAGAGAGAGAGAGAGACCTCGCTCGTTCATTGAAACATGGATATCCAAGGCTTTCCTGTTAGACGTCTCATTTAGATCTTCTGGCACGTTTACAAATGTAGCAGAGGGCATGTAGGCTAGTTGCAGTCGGTAAGCAAGACACTTGCGTTATAGTAGAGCAAACTTTCAAATAAACAATGCTGAGAAGGGCGCAGAGAAAGACCAAGAAGAGAAGAGAGGAATACAAAGACGAAGCTGCACTCGCTGAGAGAGTGCTCTATCCCTTCGAGAAAACGGAGGTCGTGCTCTCACTCCTGGATCCTCCACATAAAAATTAACGAACCCCTTCCGTCCGGTAACAGAGGTGCACGCCAAGCTTTAAATAAGTGAAAACGAAAACGACTAAAATCGAAACGCAATAACCGAAATACGATAACGAAACCACCTCTGCCAAATTCAAAAGGCAAGGACCGAAATGGAAACGCAAAACCATCTATCGACCACAATGCAACCCTTCCATTTCGCCCAGCTTTACCCGAAGGCAAATGTTTGGTACACATTATTGTAGATCATTCTTTTGCGATTATCGGGAACGTTAAAGTCTTTTAACGGCTGTTCGCTATTCCGCGGAGAGCGCATACTTGCACATTTTTCCCAGAGCCACGCCCGTATTACCCACCATAAATGTTTAAACGGAAGACGTCTTTTGCCTCTACGAAAGTGAACTTCATGGGAGAGACGAGGCTACTGCGTACCTGAATATTTGCGGAGGGAAACGCACTTGCAATGCCTCGTGCGTAACCCACGCGCGACCTTGTTTGATCAATATGGCAACAGTCATGACGGAAAGTATACTTTACTTTTCAAGCGAAGCTTGAAATAACCTACCTTAACTTGCCATGTATGTATGGTAACCGTCATGCCCACCTTAAGGAGCTCTGATAATCATTATGATGATGATGATGATGATGTGGTGGTGGTGGTGGTGGTGGTCATGATCATCCCTTTCGCAGGTCTATGGGTAGGCCCCAGGTTATTCGTTCGGCCCAAGAGCTGGCGGTTACGCGGGCACGCAGTAGTGAGAGAAAAACTTACAAGATAAAATTAAAGAAATTGCGTACCCAACAAAACAAAAACAAGACATAAAAATGTCACATTAACAGAAGCAACATTAAAGATAACAGCATAAAAGTTAACGGAAAAGCCGAGAGGTTATATCCAGTCTCAGACGCAGGATGGCCACTCGGCACTGGGGGAGGGGTGTTCAGGGGGTGACAGCGAGGGCAGGCAAAAAGGCGGGGATAGGAGCGGGGACGCGCACACACCCATATGTCAATGCGTGCTAAGGTATAAAGAAGAAAATCCGCTGCTATAGCAAGGAAAGGATTCCGCGGGAGTCACGTGCCAGAAGAGATGAGTCACTAGAGTTTTGTCAATGTTTATTTCCTCCATTGTTTCGTGCAAAACATGTTGCGGTTGTATTTGAGGAAATGCAGTAAAAAATTGTCCAATAATTGATTTCCCCACTTAGCAGGTATAATTATTATTTGGGCGAAGATGCTGCTGCTAAAGGCTACTGGCCTAAGGAGTTTTATCAGCTTTGAAAATTAAGCTCGAACCATAAAACATGGACAAAAAAGAGGGACACTGGTATAATTTTCAACAGCGTGTGTTCACCAACTAGCTCGACTCTCAATTTTACTTGATTTTTGTCAGTAGAAACTCTATTGAGTTTCAATTAAACGAAGTCATTTGATATTCTGTTAAGTTTTGTCTATTGAAACCTTGTTGACTTTTTATTGACTGCACTCAATAGAAATGTCAATGTAGAATAAAAAAACATAAAAGTAACCTAGTACTCTTAATTCTGTAGACACAGTGGGCAGCGCTGAAAAAAATAGCCCTTCAAAGTGTATGTTTCAGCCTGATGAGTTTGTCAATTGGTTCTCCAAAGAGTTTCAATAGACTGGTGTCAATTGGTTTTGTATTGCGTTTTCTCAATACAAATCCTTTTGAGTTTCTACTGACACATCTCAATAGCCAATTGAGTTTGAATTAGGTTTCTGTTGATCAATAAAAACTCAACTGGAACTGAATTGAAACTCAAAATCCATTTTTGTAAGGGTAGTCTCTTTGTGGGCACCTATTGTCTTTCATCTAAGCCTGTGTCCTTCATGAAGGTTCACTGAATGAAGCTCAGCCTGAGTTGTCGTTGAGAACTGCGTTTTTATCATCAAGCTTCGCGTATTTTACGTTTTCGCCTAGGAAAGAGACGTTTCATTTTGATCTCTCTTTAGCTCGTGTTGCTTTTATTGATCTTTTTTTACGCTGCGGGCACACCACAAACGCTGCCGGCACAGTCACCACATGCAGCCTCCCACTGACACTCGCATTTCGCTTTTGTTTTCTTACGCTCATTTCCCGCTCAAGACGCGACGACGCAGCGAGGGCCCCGGGTCCGAGCAAATCAATACCAGCGCCGGGAGAGCACCGTCGCGAATCACAAAGGATCAGGCTCTCCCTCTCTCTCTCCTCCCAGAGCGAGCGAGCTCCGAGCGCATCAATGGACAAATCAGACAGGTTACAAACAACCGCAACAGCCCTCGCTCTCGCTCGCTCGTTCGGCGAAGGACAAAGACGACAGAAATACGGGAGAGACCGATAAGGGGGAAGAGACCGAAGCGCGGACAAAAGGCGAAGCCGGGACCACCGCAGGGTCCATTTTGAGCATCACGCCGGCGGCTGGGGCAAAAGAAGGGGCCTTAAAAGATTTCTCTTCCACCACCAGCCCCGGGCTGGCGTTTTCTTGAAACACACACCCTCCGCCGAAGCACCACGGCACCCAACCGTTGCGCTTACTCAACCGCCCCTCCGAACTCAAGCCGCCCAAAAAGGCGGCGCAGCATTCGCTCCAATGGCGCCCGTTACAGAAGCTCTTCATCATATCCGTCGGGTGTCACCGAAAGAGGAGGAAAGTCAGCAGAAGCAGAAACCACGGTTGCGACACTCGCTTTTTTTTTTTTTTTTTGACGAAAGCCCCCTCGCATCATCCGCTCTAATTTCCTCCGCTTTCTTTTTTTTTTTTTTCTTCTCTCCTCCTGTTCTTCGTTCATCGAGAAAAAGTCGAATCCGATGCCAAGTGTCGAAAACGCTTGTTTTTTTACCTGAACCTCGGCACGCACACAAGTCATGCATCGACGGCGGGAGTCTAACCACGCCCAGCGACTCATGGCCCGGGGCTATCTCGTTCGCGTCCACAGCGAAAGACGACACCGGAGAGTCCACGATCCCTTTCCGGGTCGGGGGCTCGTTCGCTATCTCTTTTAAACACGTGTTTCCTTATCCTAAAACATCTCCTATGTATCGCTCCTCGAATCAGTGAGCCAACTTTCGCGCCCCCAAACCGCGAAATTTACCTGGGTCCTGCTAGAAACATTCGCGTGAAAAAAGCGCAAGCCCGCGATACCTTCAAGACTAGCGAACTAACGCAGTTGTGCTGCCCTAATTTTTTTTTAACCTCCAGTCGTGGAAGCAAGCGTACATTCGACAGATTAAACCTACGCCAGTGCCCCGAGTAATCGATAAGAATAAATGTTAGACCCCAACCAGCAAACTCCATTTAAAAAGGAAAAATAAAAGTTTGCCACTTGAATAAGATGTCCGTCTTCTAAGACAGAGTTCAGGGTGTATCGTTAAAAACCAAGCCACCCGTTGTTAACTTAAGAACCGACTGAAGCGAGCTGCGTCGATTCGCATTATTTTGGCCACCGCGTCTTTCAGTTCCAGTTTATTAGTGATTTAAAAAAAAATATTACATCAATAATATTGTACAGTCGAAGGTGCCAAAGGGTCCAATTACGGTTCGCTTGATTTTGTATGCTCTGAATAGGTGATGGATAAGGATCATACGTGTTTCCCCAAGCTGCAATACCGAACATGATATGAGTATGAATGAAGGCAAAATACAGGGACCGTTATTAAACATTAGCTTAAACCTCGGGAGATGTTGTGCGACAATCCGACGCGCTTGACAAGGATTTTCTTCGGAGGAGGTTTCCAGCGAAGACAGGCCCCGAAGAAGCACGAGTCGCTGACGTGTGGGTGACAAATGTGGAGGCTAAAACTAAAACCTGCAGGATTGCGGCATTCAGACCGCCATGGACGCTTGGGGGCATCTCTCTGGCAACAACCAAAGGTCCGGCCAAAATCTGTCATCTGCAAAGCCGTCCCAATGTCGGAGCGAAGCTTACCCGGTGACGGATACGACGCCTCGTACCTATCAGGCACTTACGTGTAATTCCGTTCTTATTTTTACCAACGTTAATTCGTATATACGACCTTGCGGACGCCAGCCGTACAACTTCTGCACCCTGGAGCTCTTGGAGACAGAGTATGCGAACACTCCTTACAGGGACAAAGGCCTTGAAGTTCTCTTTCGGCGGCTCCCGTCACACGTAGGGGTGCTAGGGAACGAGGACACCGACAAGTCCGTCACAGGAGCGCTTTCATGTTCCGTAGCGGCAGGGGTCTCCAATGGAGTCCTGGACTGAGGGCCCCACACCACATTACGATGCTCCCAATAAAGTTTATCCTCCTCCTCCTCGTTAAAAATGGTACCAGACGAACGGCGCATTTTGAAGCAGACCAATGAACGAACGTTGTACGTCGCTTTGGTGCCCACGTTTCCAGCCATCCGGCACCGAAGGAATTGAACGGTGAACGCACGCTCCTGCTTTACCTTATCCGGAGGAATTCAGCATGAACTCCGGCGTGGCTTTGTAAGGTGAAACTCAGCTCATCACCCATGTGTCCTTGGTGTGGTGTACCGGGTGACATCAGCCATTTTTTTTAATGCACTGTCCTGTACATGCGATGTAGCGGTCAGACTTGCTTAAGCAACTTCGAAGAAGAGAGCTTCGCATGCCTCATCGGAGGAAATTAGTTCCCCAAACAGACACTGTGCCACTAGGCGACCAGTTTTTGAAGGACACAAGCCTCCGCGACTCGTGGCGACTGGGCGCAAATAGGCTTAAAAATCATGAGCGATTTCACACGGTGAAGTTGTGTGACCGGCGAAGCTTGTTTTAGCACGCGAGATAGAGATGACACAAAATTTAAGGGAAGGGTATGCGCGAACTATTTCACTTGAGCGTTCAAAGCATTCGCACCTTAGAAAGACACATGCGTAAAAAGCATATCCGAGTAATGATACATACAAACTTGAGGTCCAAGACATGTTTTCATCTTGCAAATGGTGCCTATTCTTAACCAATCTACTCAAGAGGCACATCCTTCGGTGCTCTCCCCCTTGCTAATCGCCCACAAACCGGAGCATTCGTTTTCCAACGTCTCCCCTTACTGGACGCCTTGTGCTTCAGACACGGGACTTATTGTTCACAGAGATGGAAAACACATGGAACATCAGCCATATAAGCTTATCTTAAAAGGTGCTGATATGGCGGAGCACTCGCCGGCGCACCCTGCAAGGATAGGTCGCCTATTCACTAACTCTTAGACTA
This sequence comes from Haemaphysalis longicornis, assembly GCA_013339765.2. Classification (NCBI taxonomy): domain Eukaryota; kingdom Metazoa; phylum Arthropoda; class Arachnida; order Ixodida; family Ixodidae; genus Haemaphysalis; species Haemaphysalis longicornis. The sequence goes on from JABSTR010001265.1 coordinate 78,813, forward strand.
AACCTAAACGGGTGAGAATTGTTGGAAGACAGAACGGCCATTGTCAGTGAGCTTCCCAAGCACTAAAAAAACAGAAGCCCGCGAGACCCATGTTTCCAGCTCGCCAAAGGGCAAAAGAAATAAAAAATGGGAGCTGCTGAAATATGGCGGATTCACTCCACGAACAGGCAGTCCCACTGACATTTTCAAACGACTGAAAAAGTCCACGGAAAGAGAGGCAAACATCCGCCGCCGTCTCCTGCGCTAACAATTTTAAATTTCCCCGCCAAAGGGCCTGCTCTTCCTTCCCGGCTATTCACCGGCAACGGCGACGACCGTCGCCAAGGAGGGCTTCTTCTGTCGTCGCACACTGCACGTCGGGAATTCGGAATTCGGCGGCCCGAGGGAAAGTACTTCGCAATAAGGAAACGAACGGACGCCGAACGGAAGAAACATTCGGAATTCGAAACGCTTCGCGAGCTCTACAGCGATTCGAGCGCATACCTCCTATTCGGCGCACGAATCCGCTTCTCTCGACGTTCTTACCGCGCGAGTCTTGCGTAGGCCCTAGCGCAGAGGTACTCAGAAGATCCTTCGGCGACCCTTTACACACGTGCCGGTGTCGATGGTCGGGAGGGATGCGCAGGGGGGCGGTCGTTCGGAATAGTCTCGAGGAGATTAAAAGTGATGGCACTTCGGGAGAAACGGAGTTTGAAAAACTGTTGGTTGAAGCTGGGAAATCTGTTACTTCACATAACGCAGGGAAGGCGACCCCGTGGTAAGGACCTCAAGGGCCTATTCACGTCAGCAAACCGGCGACAGGAGAAGGAGAAGGAGCGAACTTTATTTAGGCGAGCCTTTGGTGCTGATGTCTGGCAGCACCTAGCTTGGTGGGGGGTTTCCTCTATTCCGGAATTCCCTGGCCTGCGCTGGCCACCCCGGCCCCTTCAACGAGACTACGCTGGGAGGAGAGGTCGGAGCTGGTCAGACGTGCCACCACACACTGCTCGTATGTAGGTTGGGGATTAGAAGTAAGGGATGGGTTGTTTACAACCCCATACCAGATGGTTTAGGGTGCCAGGTTTGGGACAGTGTTTGCGAGAGGCGGGGTAGAGGGTGGGGTACATAGCATGCAGAGCGGTATTGTGGGGGTAACAGTTTGCTTGAAGGCGTCGGACAATTGTACCTTCGGTTCTGGATAGGTGTAGGTGGGGTGCTGCGTATTGTTGGCGCCCGTGGCGGTAGTGGGCGACAAATAAAAAGCGCGACAACTTGTTTAAGTACAATACACATATACTCAGAGCGTTAAAATCTCAACAAAAAATGCAAATTGGATCACAGAAAGACCGATTCGTGTTAATTAACCCATGAGCGGCAGCTTCCACAGTAATCCCACACTCCGGGAAGCGCAGCCTTTACAATTAATTGCCCACATCTCTCCTATAAGCCTGACCAATACGTGGGTCGTGTCGACAAAAATTCCGTGTTGCGGCGCAGATCCCCGTAAACCTGTCAACAGAGCGAGCCATAGAGGAGCACATAACGGCAGAGTGGAGAGAGCGCATGAAGAGAGCCGCCTTTTGGAAAGGAGAGAGCTGCCTTCGCAACGGTACCGACGACAATGCCACGGCGACGTCAAGCCAAAGCGCGGTGCGCCACATGCCTCTGCGCAGTCCCGACGGGATCTTCAATTCCCGCCACATCTTTCAAGCGGTATGTGCAATCAGTGCAAAGCGGCAAAGCAGGAATCCAGAGCAAGGCCTCCGGGGAAGCCCTCGCAAAGTCACGTGGTTCTGCGCTGACGCTTACGCACGGACGGCCCAGCCGGCGCTGAGAGATAAAGCGCATGCGAAGCAGCCGTTTCATCCTCGCCTAGTCACGTGGTACCGCAGCGCCAAGGCTCAGAGCATGCGAAGCGTCAACAAAGAAAGGAGAAGCTTGCGTGGCGGCGCCTGAAGGTCACTTGCGACGCGATGAATGACCTCCGATGATCTGGGGTATGCAGTGGAGCTGTCGCCCTAAAATTTAAAGACCCAATGACCTCAACGCGAAATGACCTCAAGCCAAACTCGGCACGATGCACGCTGGGGTCCCACACATCACGCACGAAGCGTAGATAAACGAGCAAGTACGTGCCAGCGAGAACGGACAATGTTCTTCGCTTCCCACTTCCATCCTTTTCGTTCCTTTCATTTCCATACACTGGCTTTGATCATATGCGCAGGCACTTTTGCCTTCTCGCGAAGGGCGCAATACTGAAACCAAAACAACCGACGTTCCGCGCTTGCTGCTTTTTTTCTTCTCGTTCTTGGCGTTAACGCAAATCACGCGCTCGGGAAACAGCCGCGTAGAAGTAGAACAAACGGGACGACGGACGACAAAAAAAAAAAGAGAAAAATGATAGGAATGTGCATGAGCGGCGCTGGGAGATTAAAACAAAGTGGATTTAGAAGGAAAGTAAAAGAGGGGAAGAAAGAGAAGTGAGGCGACAAGAGGATAGTAATACAGGAAAGTGGAGAAAGCGGGAAAGACGTCAACGCGATTCGGAGCGGCAGAGGCGACACGGCCGAGTATAGCCATATATGCCCGCGCGTGAAGAGCGCGAAAAATCTCCCGCACGGCCGCGCCAAAAATCCAATCTCGCCAGTCGGACGAGATCTATGCAAATTCGGCGCGCCAAGGGAACGCGCGTCGTGCGCTCTATTTCCGAACGGGTACCACAAGATTGTGAAGAGAGCGCGGCGCAGAGCGAAACAACGTGGAATGTTCAAAGAACAAAAAAGAATTCCCGAGGAGTCCCGAGGTTGGAGCTCATGGACTGAGAGAGAGAGAGAGAGAGAGAGAGAGAGAGAGAGAGAGAGAGAGAGAGAGAGAGAGAGAGAGAGAGAGAGAGAGAGAGAGAGAGAGAGAGAGAGAGAGAGAGAGAGAGAGAGAGAGAGAGAGAGAGAGAGAGAGAGAGAGAGAGCTTCGTCGTAGTCAAAGACGACCTGGAGAATGCGTTGAGTACTGCGGCCATACATTAAACCCCGTCATCGACACAGAATCACCGGCAGCCGTTTCTCCCGCGGCAAGATTACGTGGCGCGGCTTCCTCACCAAGAAAAATCTCGCCAGAAAAATCTGGAGAAATTCAGAGAATTCTCAACTAATGCGTAGCGTTCTTATGCCGCTAGTCTAGGGTGTGAGCTCTTTACAGCCAATTTATTTTGTTTTTCTAAATTCCGCCCAAATAATTATCTACATTTACGCTATTATAACGAATAATGGTGCCAATTCCGTGAAATCTACATTTTTGTGGAAATGCAGGGTGCTACACATTTCACCATTGTCGTTCATTATTTTATTTATTTATTTATTTATTTATTTATTTATTTATTTATTTATTATTTATTTATTTATTTATTTATTTATTTATTTATTTATTTATTTGTATCATAAATGCTTCAGGGTTTACAAAGCACAAGCAAGAGTGGCAAGACAAGTAGAGGTACAAGTATGCACACGCCACTTTGCCCGAAACTAAAGTCACAAAAAAGTGCTGAGTAAAAAAAGAAAAAAAAGCAGAAAGAATATCGAAACGCAACTAAATGATAACACCACGGCAAACAATGACCCGATAGGGGAAAAAGAATGCTAGGCAATTCGCAGGAACAACAATGCATCAACACAGCAACTTGAGTTTGGGGACAGCGGCACTCTGGTACAGATACACCTCCAAGTTTTCTACTAATGAAGGCGCAATAAATTCAACTCTTGAATGGTGCGAGGAAACAATGAAAACCTGAAGGTCCCGGCGAGAAACGGGATCAAAGAAAGGTCATGGATGGGGCGGGTTTTTCCTGTTGGAAGGGGTCTAAGGGCAGTCCGATCCGAACCTATTTGTGAACGATTGGGGAAAGAGCTTCAACCGAAGGAAGTTCCGTCTTAAACTCCAGAGGGGGGATGTAATTACTGATCATAAAGTTTGTAACAGACAAGCGGCAATTTTATTTTAAGTAAATAGAATGTACAGCCCTTCTTTGGATTTTCTCAGTGCTACTGATGTTAGATTTGCTGTAGGGATCCCACACTATACGAGCATATTCTAGTTTTGGTATAATAAAAGTGCTATAGGCCAGACATGCTACATGAGAGGGAACAACTTTAAGCTTATGCCTCAGCTAACAAAGCTTACGGAACGCTGTGGTGCAAACGTTACGGATGTGAGTCTTCCGGCTTAAATTGTTAGTAATTGTAACAGCGAGATATTTATATTCGGTAACTTCAACTAGGGGATTGTTGGAAACAGAGTAGAAAAATTTAAGGGAAGAGTTGTTTTTGTCATTGTAAGATAAACTGATTTTTGGTAATTTAATCTCATGTTCAACTTAGTGCAGCAGGAAAGAATGTTCAGAGCAAAGTTGAGGCGCTCTGGTCTTCTAAAGAGTGAAATTATTAAACAATATACAGCCATCTGCGAAAAGACGTATATTTGCACATGTTCGGCCACTACATCAACAATATCATTGCAGTAAATAAGAAAGAAAGAAAATTTCCTGATTTTTCAAAATTACGTTCGGCCAGTTACCTTCATTTACGCTACTTATAACGATAAGAGGTGGAGCTTCGGCGAAATCTGCATTATTGTGGAAATGCAGGGCGTTACACGGTACTGGCTACGGGAGTACTCGGCAAGGAATGCTACGCATTAATAATAAAGTCTCTCTCTCTCTCGCTCTCTGTCTCCCTAGCTGGGAAAATTCGCGAGAAGAGTTCTTTTCTTCTACCGAGTGGCTTTTTCCTAGAAAAGGTTTTTTTTTTTTTTTTTTTTTGTGAAAGGGGGGGGGGGAGTTATTACCTTCGTTTACATTTATTTCACTGCAAACCTGCCATAGTGTCGCTGGAGCGGATGTTGTCCGCCACTTTATTTTTTATTATTATTCTTAGGATGTGGGGAGAGGCATTCAAAAATATTTGAAAGAATAGGGTCCCAGCCCAGGCACAGAGCGGCAGCTTTGCGTTTCGAGGTCACCACTGCAGCCCACAGACAGACCGTCACTTCCGTCGATAAAGAACTATTCCTTGTAACGAAGGTAATTTCCTGTGCCGAGGAATTCGTTTTAACGAGGGTTTACTGTGGTTCGCCTTTCGTTCGTTGAATAGCACGAAAGATGCTATAACACGACCTGACGCTCGGCCCAGTGCTCAACTCCACAAGGTACCAAATCAGGACGTGCCAACTACGCTGATCACGTCGGTCCCTTTGAAGGAGCCGTGAAGAGGAAATACAACTTCGATTAATTTGAATGAACTAGACTTCACTACCTTACTCATCCCCATTCCGGACACGAATGACGTTGTTTAACAAAAAAAAAAACGCAAGTATTGAAAAAAAAAACTTTAAATTTCGCGCTACAGTGACGTGTGTGGGCACGAGTGACGTCATATGGTCCAACACCAAAAACATGATTTTCAAGTGCGTTGACTGCACGTTGGCATTCAAGTGATGTCATCAAACGGAACCAGAGGCGCGACTACAATCGTCCAGTCGTGTGTCATAGCGATGGCTTAGTTAGCACAAAAAAGATTCTGTGACGTCATAGAGTAAGCGCCCGAAAGTGGCTGGGGAGTCGCCTCTGCCTTGCGTATTTTCTTTGATATTTGTTCGCAGTTTGAGGTAAATTTGTTGTAATTGTTATCGAAAGAAATCAGTCTTTCGAACGAACCAAACTTGTGTTCTGTTCTTCATGGCCATTTTCAAAATCAGACGGAAGCGCTTTGTCATTCACGGCGCACCACCCAGCCCTGGGACGCTTAACGGTGTGGCGGCTACAACAGCCTGCTGCGCTAAACGCAGATCATCATTTATGGCTAACCCTGCAAGAGTTGCTTAATCGTAGGTAGCTGGCGTAAATCACCGTGGCTTTTTTCGGGATTTCTAAACAGGAACACCCGGATAAGTTTCAAATCTGTTCTCACGTTTATCTTACTTTTGGCTCACGTCTTTACATTTCTCCGGAAAGCTTGCACTTCGTAGCTACACGCGCCGCCTTGCAGATGCCGCCCCAACCAATTTTCGTCGACACGCTTTAACGCTACATTTGGTAAGCAGCGCATCTAATATCAACGGCGGCGGTATTCGACGGTGCGTTGCAAAGCAGTTCATTTTACAACGGGGTCAGAGAACTCACAACTTTTTTTCTCCATATACTGCTGCTTTTAAACGAGTAACTCAAAGTTCAGCGGATGTGGGTCTCAGCGGCTCGTAGCATCGCAGCAACGAATCAGCTACGAGCCAAAAACGAAACTTCGGATGTACGCGCAGTGTACGAAGCGAAGCGCTAAGAGATAACCAGTCAGGGAAAAGCGATGCTAAAGCTAAATGCCTAGCAGATACGAACCCCTTCCCCTCCTAGACTCCTCATCCCTATCGGTTTTCCAAAGAAACGATAAGCCGCATCCCTCTTTTCTTGGCAACGTTTTTGCAGGCGCGCTCCAATCAGAACAGCAGCCACCGGAGCCTTGTTCATGAAGAGGTGTTGAACGGAACACGGAGGCGAGCACAGCGCTGCCGCGCCAGCGTCGATATCGCGTCTCGAGCCCCAACCGAGGAACGGTCGGTTGGCAGCGGCGGCACCGTCGGCTAGAGATCGTGAGCAGCCTCCCAAACGCCCCCGGCAGAAAACTAATTTTCTCCCAGATGTAGCGGCCCCTGCTTATTTCCCAATTTCCCTTCTTCCACTCCCCGAACGATGCAAAAAAAGAATTTCAAGGCAGAGAAAAGGGCGGAGACTAATAAAGTCCGGAAAACTGATTTCTTTCCTTTCTTTCCCGCGCGCTCCGAACGCAGGGCGTATGCTTTGTTTCGTGACGCCGCGGGTGAGTTGAAAAATAAAAAAAGCCAGCCAGTTTGCAAGACGCTGATGATCGGGACTAATAGAGTCGGGAAATGCGGCGGGGCTCCGGAAAGATGCAAAATGTAACAGGGTGTGCAGATTAAATGAACAAACAAACAAAGAAGGCACGAATGAGAATAAAGGGCACGATCAAATTGAATCTCAGTGCTTAAGACGCTGGGCTCTTAATCATAAGTCTTAGATTAGAATTGCAAGATATCTGCATCAGGGTTGCACGCGGGGGTAATTCGATTGGGGAATAACAGAAAAGAAAACAGTTCAGCAGCAAGGTACGGGAAGTGACTTGCCACACACTTCATGCACCACTGCGATTCTATCAATCTCTGCCTATATCTCTTCAGTTTGTTTTCTCCCGACTAATGCTACCCCTTTGACTTGCTTCTATCTTTTCTGGATTAACGGATTAACGTCTTTTTCGGCTTCGGCCGGCTCGTGGCTGCTTCCCTTACCCGCAATTCCTAACCTTTCGCCTTCAGAAAGATCTTCGCAATAAATCATCCTTAACCTTATATACATGTATATTGTAGCGAGATAATGGTCCATGAGACCATCAGGCATCAGGGTATGTGCCGTGCGCATGCATCAGCCTTATGGAAAAGTCGTCCAATCTACCCGTAAGGGGGAGCCCACCTAGTCTTTGTACGGGGCGGCCCCTTAAGGCCGCTCCCCCACCCTCCCTGTACAAACTGCTTTCTGTAAATAAATGTTTTTTCAGTCAGTCAGTACCCGCGTGGGTATGTGTTCACGCCGGTGTCAGCGGAAGCATCGCAGGAGACGCTTTTGCGCGTGATATCGGCTTGCTCAAATATTCGCTCGCTTCACCTCGAGTATCTCCCTTACAATATATTATATATTATATATATAATATATATATATATATATATATATATATATATATATATATATAATATACTATATATATATATATATATATATATATATATAATATATTAATATATATATATATATATATATGACGAGTTTTTTCGGGCAAAATTACAAACACACACACAGGGTGGTGCGCCCAGCGCTCGGAAATGTTTTTGAAAGCAGACCAGGCCATGAACAAATACAAGGAACTAAGGTGCCTTCGCAACATGATTGCTTCAAGATTGCCGTTCATAATACAGAGAAAAGAAAAACTCCACCACGAAAAACAAAAAACAGGCAAACAAAAACTACAACGAAGCATTGGAAATTTGCAAGAACAAATAATATAATACGTGATGGGACAACGCTGGAATAGTGATTGAATGCCCGTATGTGTACACATAATATACCGTTCTCCACCGCACGCAGCCTGCGATTTCATAACACGACCGGGGCCTTTATTTATTTCGGCCCGTGGCGCAGGTTCCCCGTCCAATTCAAGTGCTTCCACTCGGAGGAGTGCCAGCAATAATGGTAAGTGGAAAAACGAAAGCGAATGTAATCCGTTTCTCGGTCTTGGTTCACAAGGCGAAGCAGCCAAAAACAGAGAAGGCATCGGCTACCAACGGGATTCCGAGGGGGAGGACGGTGAAAGGGACGAATGTATACGGCTTCGAAAGCACGCGACTGCGCCCTAAGGGCAGAGTAGACCAGAGACGAAAACGGCAATCGCCTCCGCCACTTCAATGCGGGAGCTTGGAAGCAAAGCAAAAAAACCTGTTCACGCACTCCGCCAAAAACACCAACCCGCATGCAGGGTTTCCGGGATTTAAAAAAAAAAAACCGCCGCATAGAACGAGATTGAAAACGACGGCGAGACCAACGCAAGGATTCTAGTATTTATATACAGTTACGTGGACCTCTTTCAGCCTTGTTATTCTTATTATCATCATTATTTCTTCAAGGAGCCATAAAGACAAAATACAAGTTGGGTTTATTAGAAAGACTTCTTAGTCCCGATAACAATGATACCAATATCATCGCAATCTTCGAACAAATAACAGAGATATTAAAGAAAACGTGTGAAGCAGTCGCGACCCCTTAGCCATTTCCCGCAACTTTTCTATGACGTCACGGAACCTTGTTTGTGCGATTGGCGGCCGCCTAACTCACCTGTCGCGACGACACATGACTGGACGTCTGTAATGGGGCCTCTAGTTCCATTTGACAGCATCACTTGGATGCTAACGTGCAGTTAACGTACTGAAAATTATGTTTCATTGTTGGCCCGTATGACGTTATTCATGCTCATAACACGTCACTGTGGTGCAAAAATTTGAAAGTTTTTAAATACTTCTTGCTTTTTTTGTGTGAAAAAAAAAACATTATTTGTGGCTGTAATGGAGCTGAGTGAGATACTGAATCCTAGTTCTTTCAAATTAAACGAAGTTGTATTTCTCTTCATGGCTCCTTTCAGTAGTGTTCGCACCAATTATACGAGTCTGCAAGTTCGAACAGCCTACCTGCCTGGCTGCTGCTGCTTCGGTATACGATCAAATAAAAGAAGCGGGCTCTCATTGCGCCTTGTCTCTGCTGTGCTTTGCTCCTTTCAATGACGATAAGGAGCGATACCAAGCGCCTTTACCCGCCCATGCGATTCCAAAATTTCGAGGAGCACGACTCGTGACAGGCGCCCGATGTGGCCTCAATCTGAAGTTATGACTTAAAGTGAGTTTTAGGAGCACCGACAAGTGGGCAAGTTGGTACGGAGACATAGTGACGAAAAGCGCAGAAAAACGCAGGACATTGAGTTCGTTCAGCCCACCTGTCAATGTTCCCGGAACGGTTCAACGCGGTGTAAATTCCGAACAAGTGCGATTTCGCGGCCAGCCTCATTAAAATTCCGCAGGTAGCGATTATTAAGTGTAACACAGCAACGATTATTAGCACGACATACAAAGTATAGCGGCCATTAAATGACGATTTCCCGCCCCCTTCAGGAATCCCCATTGGTCTTCTTTTCGGCAGTTTCAACTTAGTTTCTCAGTTTTTTTTATGTCCGCTGTTCCTATGCATTCGGCCTTTCCATTTCTTTTCTTGTCTTGAAACTTTCTACTTTCATATATGTGGCATCGCAAGCAACACGTTCGTTTAAATCACGGAAACCAATTCATCCCTTAACTCACAAATTTCAGCTTCGTTCGCGCGAAGCAAAATAAATGGCGGAGGAGTCTCCGAAGATATAATTCTCCAATTAATTTATCAGCCCCTCTCTTCACACAAAGCCTTTTGTTTTTGTTGAAGTAAAGCTGCACTACTGATCCCATACACATTGCTGAAAAGACAATTAAGGGGAAACATAAACGGCCTCAAAGGAAAGTATAAAGCACCTACGGCATCTAAGTGAATGCCCCCATAAATGCTTATGAAGGGCTACCCTTGTGTGCTTATGAAGGGCTACACACCGAGGGCCCCAACGGTGTGGGTTCCACAAGCGGCATGGGGCGCAGTAATGCGAATGCGCAGAACTAAAAGCCGTCCTTGGGGTTTTGGGGATTTGCGTTTAGCGCGCACGGTATTCTGCCTAAATAGCGGGCGTTGTTTGCGTCGCTCTCGCAGCCAGAGAGAAGGCGCGTGACCACGGCTGAAGCGAAAGCTGCGGCTCGTTTCCCGATCCTCCCGATCAACTTCGATGATCGCTGAAATAAATTTGTAGATTATACGCGTCGTTCGCAAGAAATGAATAAATCCGTGTCGCCGCTCTTCCGAATCTTTCTGATCGCTATACAGAAGTTGGACATGCGAAAAAGCAAATGTTAGAGAGAGGAGAGAGAGAGAGAGAGAGAGGAGAGAGAGAGAGAGAGAGAGAGAGAGAGAGAGAGAGAGAGAGAGAGAGAGAGAGATAATTCTTTAATGAGACCGAAGAGGTCAGCCCTGCATAATGCTGGGCTTGCTACTGTTAGTGTGGCGAAAATGGTGCTAGGGATTCTTATCAGCGCTTATTTTAAAAGCCCCGATCCGATATCGGCCGCGATGCTCAGCCTGCGCTGACTCGCCGCAGAGGTTCTCCGCCCCGACCCTGCAGCGCGGCACGAGGTGCGGCGAGTGGCCGAAGAATAGCGTTACCTGCGCGGAAGCACCGAGACAGGCCACGGCAGATGTCTTGGTAGCCGATCGCTCAAATGGCAATTATCGCGAAAATAAAGTTCCACATGCGAAAAAAAAGGATGATAGTGTGGTGAAAAGTTGTGTTAGGAGTTGTCACGCACAGTTCGGCAAATAGAGACGATCAAATATCAACCCCTGATACTAAGCCTAAAGTTCCCAACACACGAGCCGACCCGAGCAACGCAATCAGGTTGCGCGGGCTGTTGGGGAAGCCCGTCTTCTAAAACTCGCAGCACGAGAGCGCGTTGCGTTTGGGTTCCCCTAGCTTCTTGTGGGCCCCAAACACCGGGCTTCCCTATTCTAGAACTGCTGAATACCATTACGATATACATTGCCGGGAAGACATCTTTTTTAGGAGCGATGCAAGGAGTATTGATGAAAACATTAAGTTCTTCCCAGACCTTTTATTAACAGCATTTTCATACGCGGTGAAACTGGGACAAATAAAGTGTTCCAGGCGGAGAAATCGTGTACCTCTTTGAGTTCACAGAGAAGTACTTAAAGCATTTAAAATACCGTTGCCGCCCGCGGAGTCAGAACTTGCAGCCCCACCGAATGTAACAATCGGTAAAATCATAAACGTGGGTCCAGCGCATAAACCGATCTGCCGATACCGATCTCCTCCCCCCTCCGTATTGCCCGAATTCACCGAACAACGCCCTTGCTCGTCCTACACAGTGTATTACCACCGTTCTCTATCTCATTCCCTATCCTCCCCAGTTTCCAGGGAGAAAATCACTCCGTAGGGACAATCGTTAATAAGCTGTAATCTCTAAAGATAGCACACCTGAATACCTGAATACGAACAAGCGTCGACCCGTCGACATCACTCGATTGAATGTGGGCTCGTTTTTCGAAAATCGCAACAGCCGCGCAGAAAGTAAACCTGCCCGACTACTTAGGACCAAGGGGAGAACAGAACCACTCAAAGATGAGGGATGAACCACTCCAACAAAGGCGTATCAAGCCCCACGCACCCCCTGCTGCGAAGAAAAAAACAATATATATATATATATATATATATATTATATAATATATATATATATATATATATATATAATATATATTATATACTACACAACACACAACTCTTTTTCGACTGTATGACGTCTCAAAAAAAAAAAGAATAACACCAAAGCAGCTTGGCCCACGAGCGTCATTGGAATCGACCAAGGCGGCGTTTAAATATTAAACAAGTACACGGATTAGATATTCGGAACAAGGTCCAGGCAGCTTTTGTAGGCTCATGCAGGCTGCAAAAAAAAAGTAAACGAAGTAGGCAAGCGCTACACGCGGCGTAACGGTCTTTTCTGCGCGCACTCGTAAACAAGAGGATTCAATTTCGGGATTGCGTAGGACGAATCGATTGAGGAACGGAATAAACATGCTCTGCACAACGTGTGCGAACTGTTTCCGTATAATGCGTGCGAATATATATATATATATCACTCAGGCGGAGCAATGGGAGACCGTTTTGCTTAGCTCCGACCCAGCGGATCAAGTCTGGGCCAACCAGCTGGCCGTGGACGCTGCTAGATCCCAAGGGCCTTGGCCGACGCCTAAGATCGCCAGCCTCTCCCAATAAAGTTATATATCTCTCTCTCTCTCTCTGCAGGAATTTCCACACCGACACGCTACTCGGTGGGGGAAGGGAAGGAAAGAAAACGCCTGACAGATTATACGGCAGAAGAAAGAAAAGAATGAAAATGAGATAAAAGTCAGAATGTTCATTTTGAGTTAGTAATGGGATGAAATAGTCAGAAGATTCTGGTGTTCTAAATTTTAAATCATTCCAACGACACCAATCTCGTGCAGATAATAGAACGCCGCCAGAACTTTGACTTAAGCTGATGGGGAAGGCCACGGGCCAAGAAGTAAATTCCAGGTCACTGGTCCTGGGCTTACGCGCTCTAGTTTTTGCGCAAGACTGCACTTTGCTCGCATATATGCGGAGCTCTCCAACCGCAGCTGCTCCACAGTTTCCAGCGATCCGGATCGCGCAGTCATCGCAGTATTTGTGGTGGCAAGAACCTTACGCAACGGACATGGCGGCGGTGTTTCGTGCGGACTGTCCATAACAATGACCGCACGCATTTCTGGAGAGAGAGGGAGAGAGAGAGACGAGAGAAGAGAGAGAGACGAGATAGAGAGAGCGAAGAAGAGAAGATCGAGATAGAGATAGCTCGAAACCACCCTTCAGGTATAGTGTGCCTCCCGTGTGAACTTAAAAGAGAGCAAGCGAAGAGTGCAATACAACACGAGGAAAAATCGTTTTAACTTTCACTCATGCAACGAACTTCAATTTATATCGTTAGGTTCAGAATCCCCAGAGCTCGCAAAGCAGTAGGTGCAGTGAACCATTTAAGAACCGCTGCCGTGCCCTCATAGCGCTTCAAGAGCTCGGAAACCGCTAGTGAGCGATGTGAGGGCAACCGTAATGCAGCAAAAAGTTATCAGCCCCTTAGATATCGCTGCAAAGAAAAAGGCTGGGTATGTCCTTAGCGTCGTTCCGAGAACAACGTACGTATTGCCTTTGAATAAAAGAGGCTCTTAGCTACTAAGAAACAAACAAGAACGAAAACGTAAGACGGGAATACGCGTATACGTGAGACGCCAGAGAAATATCAGCGCCAAGCGCAGCGAATTTCTACTTATGGGAAAGAGCGTGCTCCCTTCGTGGAAAAGGAGCTCACCTAGAGAGAGGATCGATCGGTGGCGGGGGTGAACGAGAAAGCTAATTCGAATAAAAGAAAAAGAACAGTTTACAAGCGACATCTGCAGGGAAAATTCTGAGCTTCAAAAATTCATAAACCCTCCTTCCTTGCGCGCGAGTTTCAGAAGGAGCCAAGGTACACGACCTAAGCCGCGACAGGTGCGGGGCAACGCGTCAACAGAGCCAAAGCACGGACACAGCTCCTCACGGATGCACAGAAGAGGCCGCTTACGGGGAATCGAAGCATGTCCATACAACCCCGAAAAGGCGAAAAAGAAATAGGAACGGAAACAAGGAGAGAGAGAGAGAGAGAGAGAGAGAGAGAGAGAGAGAAGAGAGAGAGAGAGGAGAGAGAGAGAGAGAGAGAGAGAGAGAGAGCAGTCAATGCAAAACGCAAAACCACACACTATCTCGGACGTGATCAGACGCCCGTCGGACTGCAGAGCCTTTTCTTGTTAAAACGCGCTGCGAAAACACGTTGGCCCCCGTCCGCTCTCCGCTTTCGCCGCACGAAGCAGAAAGTGGTGGCGAGAAAACAGAGCTGTCAGACGCGGCTGCAAAGGAGGCACGGCCGGCTCCCGCGCGGGCCGCAAACAAGGCGCTCAATACGCGCTCGGCAAGACGAAGCGCCAGACCATGCGTGAATAAAGAGAAACCGACGTCCGTAAACACGTACGGAAATATACTTTTCTCGAGCCCCCAACCACCGTGCGAAGCCGAGTAGAGTCGAGCCAAGACACGAGGTGGCGGACAGTTGTCCAGAAATCCATAGATTTGACGCGGACGTCATTAGTGTTTTTTTTTTTTTTTTTCAGCCTACCAGGACGTACCGAGCGGTTGACTTGCGCAGGATTTTAAAGGCGCCCGCATCTACAGAGAGGGCGGCGACTTAGCGCGAGACACATGGACGATTGGTGCATGCGATTCGCATGCGACTGATCGTTACGACTGTCGCCACGACAAGTCGTACGCGTGAATTTGAGACACATGGCCCGATGCACGCGTGCGATGCGTCGTCGGCGCCGCTCTGCCCACTGTTTGCTCCATGGTGGCCTCCCTGTTTAGGCGCACTCCGGCCGATTTGTACATGTGCAAGAGAAATCCGAGCAGCAAAAGAAAACATTTATCAACTTGAAGTGATAATGAATAGTGCTATTGCGTTATACATTGCATTTTATATGTTCCGTACAGCGGTGTGGGAACATTTAGCTGAAGCGAAACCTGCGGCTCGTTCCTCGGCTCACCCGATCAACTACGACGATCGCTCAGCTGAATTTGTAGATCCCGCGCGTCGTTCGCAAGAAAAGAGTTTTCTGCCTTCGGAAAGAGTCCGCGCACACGCCGGCCTCGCCTGCCAGCTCGGCACACTCAGCGGCTCGAACCGGCGCAGACCACGGTAGCAACCGCTTGTCGCTGCTCTTCCGAATCAATCTGATCGCTAAAAAGAAGTTCCACATGCGAGAAAGTAGCTGTTAGTGTGGTGAAATGGTGAATAATTGTGCTTGGGACTGTTATCAGGACTTATTTTAAAAGCGGCGATCAGATATGTGCCGCAATGCTAAGCCCACGCTAAACAGCCGCGGAGGTTCGGCGGTCCGACCGGTCGCCGCGGCGCGCGGTGCGCCGAGCGGCCGAGAGATGGCGCTACCTGCGCGGAAGTATCGAAACAGGCTACGCAGATGTCTTGGTCACCGATCGCTCAAACGGCAATTATAGCTGAAATAAAGTTCCACATGCAAGAAAGGGGATGATAGTAGAGTTTTAGCTGGCTGTTTTCGACGCTCCGCTATGCCCCCGACGGCCCACTAAGCACAACCGGAGCGTCAGCAGCAGAACAGCTTTTAGCTAAGCGATAACCGTATCTCCCCCGACGGGGAATGATTCGCGTGACTGGTCGTTTCCTGCGCGTGTGTAAATCAGAACTTCATCGAAAAGGAAACATAAGAATTTGTATTTGGTCGCGCAAATGGAGCAAAATATGGTGTTTTGTTTTTCAGTTTTTTTATAATGTAGTTGCTGACACGGTATTTTGGATCTAAATAATTTAGAAGAAGCCGATAAATTTTGGAATAGCCAAGACAAGGCTGCCTTTCTTGTCGCTGCATAGAAGCAGCCCCGCGCTTCGGTCGGCATGTTTCACTTCCGTTCTAAACCTTGTTGAAATTAGTGGCCCATTTGCCTATTCGGAAGCGCTTTAGCGATTTCGTCACTCGAGTTCCAACTGACGAAAGGGAGTTCGCCATAGCGCGATCGCCTCGCGGGTGGGAACCATGTTGGAATCCCGCGCGGAAGCGTAAGCTGCCGCGGCATAGCTATACGCTGCGCCGGCCGTGTTGGACTGTACAGTCTCGCCCAATCGAGTCCGTCGCCGACCGCGCGGTCGCGCGCCCATGCGCCGGGAAAGTCTGAGTACATACGCGCCTTTACCCCGAGAACGACAGAGCCAGGCCAGACAGCAAGACTGCGAAGACAAACAAAGAAGAAGCGCCTAATGTGCGACAGAATGACCCATGCACGAACGTCCCGACGCAGACGTGCAGCCCACCAGCGCGCTCGTTTCCCTTCCGCCGCGGGGGGACCAACTTGCGTGGCGCGTAACAGACGCCGCTTCATGCGTCGTTTCGGAGCGCGCTCGGTGAACGTGACGCGAATGCCGCACCGCGCGCGCACACAAAGGCTTCGTCAGGGCCAGCGCCGAATTTGCAGAACACGGGGAGGCGAGAAGCGGCTACCGGAGGCGGCGGCGTTCCCGGGATGTTTCCTTCTGAGGCAAACACCGGAGCTGAGCAGCGTTAAGAAGAGGCACGGCACGCCTCCCTTGGCGACGCACAAGTGCTCCTGGAAGAGGAACGGAATGCCGTTAGGCACGACGACGGTGTGGTTAGCGTAAGGGGGCGCCCACTGTGAGTGGGTGGGTTCTCTCCTTCTCTTCCCCGCGCGCCTCTTCTCACTGTTCTCATATTCTTCATCCTCATCCGCACCTCCGTCATCTTCCACATCATTTTTTCCTTCTTCCTTATAAGAGCTGCACATACCCACAAGGGGAATTGTCTAAGGCTTCAAAGAGCACCTAGTCAGTGAAGTATATGCCGCGCAAAAGCACGAAAGCAGGAAAATAATACAAAAAATATAATCCGTATAGATGGATGGATGCAAAGAAGTTTCTACCCCGAAACAGTGAGCCGACTTGTGGAATCTAGCTCCTCCGGTATGATCCTCCTGACATAACATTAGAAAGCACAGAATACGTTGGAGCTGAAACCGAATAACCTTGCATATAATACTTAGACTCGTTTTGTTGATTCATCTACCGGCGATCTCAAGGTGAGACGTTTCAAAGGTTCCCGCGACAAAGCGTGCCTTCCAACAGCGAATGTTTATACGCCGCGAGGAACCAGAGTTGAATCGTCATGGAGGACCTTCCATTCCCGAAGGGGCCTCTGGCAACCCAACGGGAAGTCTTCGTCCATCTGATACATCACCTGCAGACGACCAACCTCACGTAGCGACTGTAGCCCGGACTGCCGTGTTAATGACTGATGGCCCGGACTGACTTGGCTTTATCTTTTATTCTTTCCTCTCACTTTCTTTGTATCTTTAACACTCTGCTCTATCCTTTTACTCCACTCTACCTCTCCACCGCTCTGGGTTGTATGCGAGTGAGCTCCCTGCCCAGCTCAAAAATATATCCCCGGCGCACTTCATTTCCTTTTCCCTGAAACCACAAACAACACAAGCGCAGAATTTCGCCACTGAGCTTTCCCTCATAACTCGAGCTCCAAGTAACGGCCGAGCCAAAAAGCTTGCTTCACCCGAAAGCACAATGTCTCCTCGGTGGAAATTTCGTGAGCTCGTGTGAGAGTTCGTGTAGGATTTGAACCAGGCTCTCTGGAGTGGGAGGCGAGAGAGTTGCGACAGCGCCATCCGTGCACATCGGAAACAGCGGAACTAACTTCACAATAGAGCATGTCGCGTGACACTGGAACGTCATGACACGCCAGAAGAATAAGGACACCCCAATTGCGCAGAACTCTCAATTCTGAGGAACCTGCGGTGGCGTGCGTTACCAGTTTCGCTTGTTGAATTATTTCGCTCCTAAATACGAGGAAATGAAAGCGAAGAAACAGACGCAAATACGATGCAGCAGTTAAGAAGTCAATGGTGAGGATCACCAGGCTCTCGCGTTCCAAGCACGCAAATAGACTTCAGTGCACTGAAGAATTTTTTTTTGTCTACACAGACGGCGACGAACAATAAAAAGGTCTCCTCCGTCCGTGGCGCCCCATTAGCGGTTCCCTTGTGACGAGGCGCGCCCAGCCCCCTGTGTGATCCCGACTCTTATTATTACAGACGAAGGGCCGGCCAAGCTAAGGGGGAGCCCGAGAAGACAGGCAATTGGCTGCCCGCGGCCACTTCGCTAAAGCAAGACTACAGAGAGCGAAGCTACACCGCAATGGCGTCATGGCCGCCTTACTGGGGATGCGATCGAGAAAGCGCTCACCGCCCAGTTTTCTCCGTCGTCGGCACACAAACCCGAGGCGGGGAGGGCCAGACGTCAATAACACGCGCCAGCGACGCGGCCCTGAACGTAGGCGGGATTTCGCCCGGCGCGGGTGTGCTTAGCGCAAACAGGGAAATAACGGCGGGGGTCTCCGCGCACAGCCCCGGCTTCGCGCGCGCCTTCGTCAACGGCGGAAGCCGAGACGACGACGACGACGGTGTCGCTACAGCAGCGGCGAGAAAGATGTGCTGGAATCTCCTAGAGGCATGGCACACGTCTGGTGCGGAGCAGGGGTTTTAGGGAAGAGGGCGGTGCGCTGAAAGTGGCGTCGCGTCAGCGAACAAAGAGAGAGGGGGGAGGGCTTTGTGAGGATCGAAAGCAACGTCTTTCACCTTCTAGGCTGCCCACAAATCTGCAGCCTTCAATCATCTACATCCTCTTCAGCAGCAGCAGCAGCAGCAGCACGTCTGTGTCCATGCGAGACGCCCGATATTCCGTTCCAAGACAGGTACAACCTCGGCACTTCCGGTACGGTGCAAAGCGTCAATTAAACGTGTTGATAGGTCGCGGCCCACGTCCAAACTAACCTAAAAGATAACAAACCACTTTTATACACCGAATGATAAAGCGCGGGACTGAGCTGAGAGAACATTTTTAACAACAAAAATCACGCGCTTTGCGGGAAAAAAATATTGCCATTTCTGGGACTCGCACAGTCCAAAATCCACGTTCCATTCCACCCCCGGGAAACCGAGACATAACAGAGACCCTGTCGCATGCAACCACTCCAGCAGAGCAGAGCAGTTGCACAAAAGAAAACAACGAGTGTCCCAAGCGAAGCAGTGGACGGCGCTGGGTGCGCACAGAAAATCCCGGGCTTGTACCCACAAGCAAACGGAATCTCGCGCAAGACGAAGGCATTTGATTTGCTCCTCCAGCGGTTCATGTCTGCCGATGCCGTTTGCGACAGAATTTTCTGGGTCCATGCTTCCATGTTTCCATGCTCTTTTTTTGCTTATAGTCGCGTCTCTCGGAAGACACTCTTGCCCTTACTATACCAGCGAGTCATCGTGTTCATGCTGTGCGTCATTCAAAGTCCACTTACCAGCAAGCACACCTGATATTTCGCTTCAGATAGGCCGTTTTAGAGATTCCCGAATAGTAGGAATTGCAAATAAGAATCGAATGGTTCTTATCATTAAATTCGATTTCAATGCAAGAATTTATTACTTCATGTTTCCGAATATCCGGTTTCTAAAACAAAACACTCGGGTGAACTAAAAAAAATGCGACCACGCTGTGAAGGTGGCTGGAAAGCAGAGCTTTAAACGACACCCACAAGAATTGCCCGTATGACGACACTTCAATTCACACACGTGGCTCTACAAAGAGTGAAACCAGAAATTCTGCCAGCCGTTGCCCGGAAGTCGCGGGGGTGGCGTCCCGAACGCAGCAGCAGCGTCGGCCACGGCCGGGCTAGAGCTGTAGCCCGGTCGTAAGTCGGGAGAAAGAAAACAGGAGAGGAGCGCCTTTAGAAGGGTGAGTTCGCGGAACCAAGCCATTCTGATGTGCTAGCTTGGGGCAACACCACCGCGCGAAACAAGCGCAGACACCGAAACAATTCGACGTGTGTGCTTAGTGATTCCCATTTCTACCGATTCAAACTAGTTAGTTTAGTAAGTTTGAGAATTGCGAGAAAGCTGGGGGAACTTTTATAATCGCTATTTATAAGAACGAGTTGCTACTTTCGCCTTTTGTTATACGTCTTAAAACCCAACTGAATTGGTATTCACCAATTTAGAAAACGGAGTCCCATACGTGGCAAGCAGTGCGCAAAAGGTAGCGTTTCTCTAGCGGCCAGATGTCTGTACGAGGTTTGCTACATTTTGTTTTCCCGCCCTGCAAACCAATCCTTAACGTATGTTTGCCGTACGACCACTTAATTCCGTCGGGTGGGGGTTTCCTGGAGGTGCTGTCGAACAAGTTAATCAAGCCGTGCGAAGGCAGCGGGGAATGGACGCGAAGCTGAGCCAAATCAGGCCCAAAACAACCGTCGCTAAAGCAGACGACAAAGCCGTACCGCTGACGCCGCCGCCGGGGAGCAGGCACTTCCGCGCGGGGAACGCTGGGTAAATTCGCCGCGCCATCTACAGTGTGCTCCGTGAGTGAAACCCTCCGCCCCCTCCCCCGCCACCGCCTCCATCGCGTTGGTTGTTGTGTCCCGCACGCCACGAAAGAAACGCTGGCTGGTAGAGCTGTGCTTTAAAATACTCGGCCTCGCATTCACTGCTCAACATGTAGCGCCGAAAGTAGGCGTCCAGAGATGAATCATGCCAGCCTCACACAAAGGCGAAACGTTGAAATGCACACGCGTCTTGTATGTGTCTTAACATTTTTGCTTATTACGGCCACTGTGCAAAGGGCAGGGCATGTTTCTTATTGCGGAGCACTCTGACGCTCGGTACAGAGGTTTGGCGGCGCCGGCGGCCGGCGATGTCCACACAACGAGCGAGCGAACGAGGCACCGAAAGCAGAAAGAAAACGGAGGAGGAGCGTCTGGAAAAGTGTGAGGGGGAGGGCGTCACGTGCTGCTATGACGTCATCTCCCAGCGCGGCACAGCATGTATGATTGCCTCCCCTTCACACTTTCGCCATGCGTAGCCGCCGAGGAGCGCTTTCCTTCTCACACTTTCGCCAGACGCTCCTCATCCGTTCGTGGCTCATCCGAACCACGTGACATTTGCGCGGGAGGTTCAAACACGATTCGCAACAACATGCTCGGCGGCGGCGACGCGCTGAGAGATAACGGCAGTGTAGCGCGCGCCACCATGCGTTCGCTGATCACAGGATTATTTCCTCAGCCGCAGCAGATATGCGCCGTGACCCCGTCACCGAGGTGAGTGCAGTTCGCACTGAGCACAAATTATAGCACATAGGGAGTCTAGTAATAATCAGCCCCCTTTTTTAAATAATTATCAGAAAGGCCAATACTATAAAATCTATATCCAGTGATTATTCTACGCTTGTTTGTATCATTTTAACCGCCATTGACAATGATGACCAGTAGTATCCCGTCGACATCGAAGGATTGTGTCTCCTGACAGCTAACAGCACCGGAGACGGCATTGCCCGCCCGACTGTTTTAAAATCGGCAGGGCGTCCATGTGACCTCCAAAGCAACGAGAGCGTAGTGAAAGGAACTGGACGAAGGCTACAGCCTGATCGAACATTTTTATTCGGTTCTTCACGATAAAATCCCCCATTTGAGCACGCAAATGAGGTAAACCTAAATGCCAATGTTGGTGCGTGCGTACCTGACCTACGGCACTAACGCTCGCGTTCCCGCACAAACAATTTTCTCTCGAGGAATTACAGCAATTTTTTCCCTCCCCGGTGACCTCGAACACAGCTGCTCGATTGAAATTTATTGAGCGGGCCGTGCTGCGGCAGACACGCTGCTTACCCCACTGCATGAACGTTCCTTTTTTTCCGTTGCACCCGGTTGTCAGCGGAGTGTTGGCACTAAGACAAAAAACACAGCGCGTGTTAGCGGGCAACTACTGACACCCCCGACGGTAGCCGGTCGGTGTCCTGACTCCGCTAACAAGCGCGGAAGACGAGAGCAAGAAGTCGGAGAGAGCGTTCCCGGCGAAAGGCCGGCGAAGAGTAGGGAAATGTGGTGGGGCAACGACCGCCGGCCCCGCATCGATCGTTCCCCTTTCGACCCGCCTTTCATTCCGCCGTGCTTCGCAGCTTCTTGACGGTCGTGAATGCTCGGACCTTACAATGCCCCCGCCGATCGCCCTTGCGCCCAGCAATCTAAAGCGCCCGCATCCTCAAGGGGGCGACAAAAACTGGGCAGGCAGTGAGAACGCTGACCCGTTAAACAAAAGGTCGTCGCGCTCCGCGTTAGTAAACAGCAAGAACGGGACGCCTTATATCACGTTATGTGGGACGCTCTGAAAGAACGGCTTTTTTTGTGTGTGTGTGTGCGCATTCTTCGTATGCTCGGCGGAAATTCCTGGGGCCGTTTTGTATCCTCATTCTTTTGCCTTGTTGTCGGCCTCTTCCTACATCAGCTGTCACCTACAAACCTGAAGGTGATATGTTCAGTGCTGGCAAGAGCTTTGCGCACCTGCCTACCTGGTCTACCTAAATGCACATCGACAGTTGGAACATTACTCCATGGTTGGAACTCCATGCGAAGCTCGGTACTTTTCCAACACAGTGCTGCAGCGTCAAGAGGTGCTCCAAATGTCCGTGCGCCACTTGACTCGGCGTCATACGCATCCTTTGGCATACATCTTCACGCAGCCGAATTCTCTTCCGGCGAATTTTCAGACCTCAAAAGCCGGCATGTATACTGGCGCCGCGGAAAATATGCATCACAATTCCCGGAACCAGCAAAAACACTGTCATGACCGCGGCCGCGCTCAAGTTCTTTACACTCGAGTATACTTTCAGCACTTTCAAAGGCCACACGTTTATGCGGATGGCTCGGTTTTCCCTGGGCTCGTCCGCCGTCGGCGAGTGGATCCCATCAGCCGGGTGCACTATCGCGAGAAAACTAAACCGCAAAACATCCTCGACTGCTACCGAACTGGCAGCTGCAAGGTCTGCACTTCATTACATCCGCGGACATCATGCCCAGCAATGGGTAATATTCTTCGACTAGCATATATTGCCTTGCAAGCCCTCCAAAGGCTTCCCAATAACCGCAGTCAGCTTGTATTTGAAATTGCCGAAATTCACACACTGGCAGCGCACGAAAGTCATGACATCCTTTTTCGGTGGCTGCCTGGTCACTCGGCCAAACAAGGCAATATTAGATCTGACGCAGCCGCCAGCGCAGGCCAGTTTATGAGCAACACGACCCAGCTTCCTTTCTCTCGAGAAGACAGCAACGCCCTTATCCTCGCTAGTGGATGGACTGTAGAAATGTCGAGTGGCAGGACTCTCAGCGCAGGTATCCACCACTGCAGGCTATTGGGTTGGTGTAAGTCAAGTTCTTCCCTTTTCTTCTTTACGTTCGCCTTGCTGGTTGAGCGGCAGATGGATGTCGCTGACATGGGGAATGAAGACGAACTCGTTATCTGCTGGCACCTTGAGGATCAGACAACCACGACATCGGAGAGAAGATAGTGTTTAATGCGTCTCCTGCTCTATTTAGAGTGTATTTACAAGAGGTTATATAGGCTTTGTAAACACAAAGGATTCCCTGCAGTCCAATCAAAGAACAGCACTTTCCCTTTCGTGAACTTCCCATTGGCTGCAGACGAAATGTCCGGCCCGTGTTCCTTCCGGCCAATTAGCCGATGCACAACCGCCTCTCTCAAGGCGATCATTCGTCGCTTGCGGTCTTGCACGGTCCTTGCCTCATTCTTCGTAATTCACAGGGTCACCTCCACTGCAATGGATCCTCCGCAATGTGGTGCGCCTTCCCATTGTGGTGCAAACATCACGCCACCTGCGAAGGCGTCATAACACACACGTGCGTGCGCTGGCATTGTCGGCTACATAGCTCCGCGCGATCCGTTGGGATATCGTATGTCCACGGCCGCTCGCACGGGTTCCTCGCAGAGCGAAAACACTTCATGAGATGCCAGGTTCAGCGTGGTCAGGCTCTGATCTCCGCCTCGTGGTCGCCGCCGCTTGGTCGAGCAGGGTGCAATGTAGAGGCAATGATGAAACCGCACATTCTTCAAGTGGTTGCGGATGTTTTCGAACCCAACAGTGTACTTCCCCTTTTCTTGCATCGTTTACTTTGTATTTTGATGTATTAACGATTTCCTTTCCTTAACGAGTAACCACCCCCTGGTTACTTTCTATCTGGAGGCTGACATGGAAATTTTAACTTCAAATGGGGTTACACCGGAACAAGGCAAGTTCTCTTCCGGTTGGGACTGCTCCTCATCTTCACACTCAGCCATCCTCACTTCATCTCGCTGCACCGCTCACCACCCCCGAGTCGCCGTCCGGTCTTTGCCGCATCACCTTCGCGCAACTCGGCCCTCCACCTCGAAAGGTTCCCTACCCCTGATCCAGAGCGATGCGACAGAACGAAGATGGTTATGTCGCGAAACGATTAACCTTGCCGCAGTTTACAATTACACCCCGCGCGCCGACAGGTCGAGCTTCATAGAAGATCAAATGAAACGAATATCTCTTACGATGAGCCGGGTCGCGATCCCTGTTTTCAGGGGTTCGCAAGCTTTGACAGTTGAGCGATCAAACCCCGAACATTTCTATCCCTGTTCTGCGGTGAAGCCCTCCTTGAAGTTATCCCGTGACTTCACCTATCATGGCGTCATATATACGACGTAAATTTTATGAAGTGACGCAATTTCTGGTGACGAGGTCACGGGTGTCGTTGACTGACTGCGTCAGAGAGAAAGATTGATATAACGAAAAACTGGGTCATTGCGTGAGTCTCCTCATACCTAACGGGCACTGAGCAGGTTACCTTGCGGGGTTCGCATCAAAAGCGAGTTCCTTCGAACGCGATAGAGCGGCCAATAATATTGAACGCCCGAGTTTCTGCTACCATTTCTCATAATACGAGCCCGCATAGTAGGCGACAGCAATCGAAATCTCTGAAACGCTCTTACAGCTTCTACAGCTCAAAAACGTCCCTATATAGCTTCAACAGCTTCTACAGCTCAAACACATCACACAAACTACCGCAGATCCTCGTTATAACGAAGTGACCGAAGAAGAAACTTCTTTCGATTATAAGCGGCATTTCTCTAAAACCAGGTTCGATTTTCTCTCCATCCAGTGACGTGGGGGTCATGAAAGAACTCCCAATGAGGCGAAAACTCGATTTACGCGATTTCGTTATGAGGAGGGCTTTTGCTGTATTAAATGAAACCTTTGTATTTCTTTACCACCACGACGTTCTTCAACCCGTCCTTGTTTTATTTTGCAGGCTGGTCCTCTCAGACAATTCCTAAATTCGCGACAAACCTAACTTAAATTGTCCAATTTCGCGTTTATTGACCCCGCCAAATCCCACCTTTTTGTTCACGCAGCCTATCTCGGAGAGTGAAAGCGTCGGAAACTTGGAAAACTGAACACGCATTGTAGTTCCCCCTCGCGCGCGGAGCGCCGAGAAAAAAAGGTTATTCGCTTCAGGACACCGCGCACTGAAGCAATCATCGAATCAGCGACGTCGACGCGACTCCTAGAACACAAGAGGGAGATAGAAAACGGGAAACGAAAGGGAAGGGCCGTCATCGTAGCGTTGCCTACGCTGCAGTTTTGCTTACGAACGAGACCCGAATGGCTAACAAAAACTAAAAAGATACAAGCAAGGTTGATAGAATCCCGAAGAAGAGGCGATAGGGGAAGAGAAAGGCACAAAAATAGTGGCGCAAACAAAGGGACGCGTTGAAACAGTGCGACAAAAATCTGGAGGACAGTCGAGTCGCGTGACGCGCCGCAGGCGCATGCGAAGAAAGACAACCTGATTACACGCTGCCGTGAATCTGCTTTCTCGAACTTCATTCAATTCCCGCGGGGAGCCGTATACAACTGTGGAATGGCAAACAGGAAGGTCGCAAATGTGCCTTTCGAACGCGTGTGTTTGCCCTATAGGTGCCCCGGCCCAATGTACGGCGTACCTGACGTACCCCGACGACGCACCACTTTCGAGCAGCGTTCTGGGGCGGAAAGTTACGACACTGCTCGGCTCAATCGCGCCTCCACGAACGCTCATAACTATAGTCTATCAATAGAAGCCAGGGTGCATCACAGAAAGAAATGAACTCACGCCATTCTATGAACTCCAAAATTATAATTCCTCTCAGTTTTCTCAAGGGCGCTGTTATCGTTTATCATGGTCCCTTCGTGACCAAACATGGTAACGTGGAAGTGGACTTGCTGGGATATGGAAAAATGCATTAGGGTAATCACATTACAGCTTAGCCGACACGGGAGTTTTGAACGACACCCGTGATCTCGCCACCAGAAATTGCGTCACTTCATACATTTTACGTCGCATAGATGACGTCATGATACGTGACGTCACGGGATAACTTCAGGGAGGGCTTCACCGCAGAACAGGGATAGAAATGTTCGTGGTTTGAACGCTCAACTGTCAAAGCTTGCATTAGGTAACCATATTACAGCCTAGCCGACACGGGAGTTTTGAATAAGGTGATACGCGTGAGGAGAGAGAGGAGAGGAGAGAGATAGAGAGAGATAGAGAGATGAGAGAGAGAGAGAGCAGAGAGCGAGATCGAGGATGATCTTCTCGCTCTGAGATTCAGGGTTCACAGGACCTCCTCTGGCCCTGTTCCCGCAACAAAAGAAGAAAAGTAAGCAGTTTTTGTTCCCAGCACTGCCTCGTCATGATTTCGCCAGGGTCCAAGGAAGTGTGAGAGTTCTAGAGCATGCCTCCACGTCGGAGTCGCACAAGTTCCTTCGATGCTGTTGCCCGTTGACTAGCATATCGCGGGCAGCGGCTCAACATGTGCCTAAAGTTGTCAGTAGTAGAGCATGCTGTACACAATGGTGACTCTACCCAGTCCAGCTTAAAAATGACCACTGCACCTGGAATAGGCAAAAAGTCGATCGGCCTTGACATGTTTTGTCCTGGAGCATATCCACACCCGTTGTCCAGTCCACATCCAGAATGGATTTGTGAATTCGGCCTCTTCGGCAATCGGCGTATGGATTCCGTCAGCGGGACGGTCCATTAAAGAAGAGCTCAGCCACAGAACATCCCTCATGAGCTAGCAGCTGTCAGATCAGCCCTCCTTAACATAAGCGGAAGTCCTGCTCAGCGGTGCGGTAATTCTTTCCTATTCCCGGCCAGCCTTGCAAGTTCAAGAAAGGCGGCCTGATGGCAGCAACCAAGTTGACTGGGACATCAATGAAATATACACAAGTGCGGTGCGCGAAAGGCATGATATCTGCCTTTACCAGGTCATTCTGGTATAACTGGCAATATCGTTACGATGCGGCCGCCAGGGAAGCCTACGACCTAAACTACGCGTGAGTACGATTCCCATGTAGCATTCGGCAAGAGAGCTACTGCTACGCTGATATTCAAACTCGGCAGTTGTGGACACCGCTGGCTTTTTAGTGCGAACGCACCTCTGCCCAGATGTAAGATGAAGCCCCGTCGACGACGTCACCGTGGCCGAGGGCCCAAACGCGCTGGACAAATGAAGGGGGCGCGGGCGCAAACTGCCGTTAGGCCTAACGTTAATACGCTTTGAGATACAACGTCGCGTTTACTAGTATTTGTATTCCGTGGAAGGGTGTCACGATGTCTTTGTGCCCACCAAACGCGCATGGAACGCCTACATGCCTCTACGCAGGTGCTTGGGCAAATGGGAGGGAAAGCCGCCGGAAGAGGTAAGATTAAAAAAAAGGCTTAGCTCGGCTATGCCAGGAGATACGTAGCTGGAGCTAAGGTTCAGCTGGCTATTCTTAGGTTTCCTGGTTATCTGGGATTAGCTGATTATCATGCTATGCTACTGCTGCTAAAACGATTTCCAATCCAATCCAGTCGCAGCGGCGGCGGCTCCGGCGCGCCAGCTGTGCGCCGTGAGACGTCACTGCTCCTCGCGCATGCGCAGCACGGCTCTCGAGGAGCCACGCGAAACTGCTCAACATCGGCCAGTGTAGCGCAAGCTACAAAACGGTGTGGGCTTGCTGTCAGATGCGGCGTTTTGAAGCTACGTGTTTTTCAGAAAGAGCAAGGAAATTTACAATTTCGAATTCCGCGTGATTCCCGGAAACTCGCAATAAGAATTTCTGCCACAAGCAGCCCCACAAACAAGCTCGCATCCTCGTGCCCCACCCAGCCGCACCCGTTCTGAATGCAAATTCAAGCTACACGCGAATGAGCGCACACAAAAATACGAGGAAAGAAAAAACAAATGAACTGTTACCACGAAGCTTGCTACGACAACAAACGGACTGAGTTGCCAGACAACTCAAATGCGCGAAACGAAAAAAATGTGCTCCGGTACAAACTGCCTCGCGCGCTACACTTTCCAAACATGTTTTTCTTTTCCTTTTTTTTCTTATCCTGAAGATGCAAGCATCGCCACACGGCTGTGATGCTTCCTAGATGCAGTGCTCAGCCAACACCTCCAAGATGACGCGAAAGCCTGCGTCCAAAGCCACCGTGCGGAAGCCCATCTACTAATACGTGAAGCCAAAATACAGAAAACTGACAGAACACCACGCCGATGACAAGGCCGAAAGGGTGCGTTTCCAGCCAACAGTGCGGCGCGGATAAAACGGAGAGCGTGATATGTGTGGCCCGTATACCTTGGCGACGGAAGAGGGTGTTTCAGCCCACGGGGGAAAAAGCAGATAACTGTCAATCCCCCGGGCCGTTCGTGCAACACCGTTCTCCCTTCAGGGCAAGAGAAACAATAGTGGCATTGAGAAACTTCCCGAGACGTATACAGGGTGAACAACAACAAAAAAACGAAACAATGGCATGCCCCTACCCACGCTTCCACCGCGTCGCGAACCGTGACACTTCCAAGAGGCGCCGAAGAACAACACGGAGGGGGAAGGCGGGAGGGGAGAACTTTCCGAGGGAGACACGCTCGGTAACCAGAAAAAAACAAACAAACAATAACAACAACCTAGAGAGAGATTGTATAAGCACGTAGAAAGTGGAGAACCGAGTAACAAGACGGGGGGAGAGAGGTGAAGGAGAAAGCTTAAACGACCAGCGAACAGCGGCACCGATCGACACAAAACAAATTTCTAATATCAGAAGAGGACAAACTCCCTCATTTTAGTAATCTACTCTATACACTTTCTCTGGCAATCTTCTTTTATTTTTTTGGCAAGCGAGAACACACAACGCCAGATTGCGTTGAAGAGACAACAAAACAGGCCGGCCGTAAAAGACAACGCCGCGCCAGAAAGCCGGCAGAATGCGCACAAAAAAAAAAAAAAAAAAAAGAAAGAAAGAAAGAAAGAAAGAAATGGAAGCAAAGAGGTTGCCGCGAGACAATAAAAGTTCGGGGAAGGTAATATATATAACCCGGTAAACGAAGGGCTCCTTCTCCGAGCGCCTTCGAAAAACGCCAGGCCGCTTCGAAGACGCTTCGCTGGGGAGGAAAGACTAAATAAATAATAAGACGCCCTTGTGACAACGCGAGGACGACGACTGCAGCACCCGAGAAAAACGCGCACCGATCGCGGATCACAGATCGCGCACTCGACTGAGAGAAGGCACGGTCGGACTCAACGCCCCGAATAATAACAAGAAAACAGACACGCACTCTCTGCGATATCAGCGCGCGAACGGAGCGAAAATTGGGGCTGAAAGCCGAGCTTATCTGTGACCCCACCGCGGACGCAACCCCAACTCCGCGCACAAATTTAGTGCGAGCGGGGAAGCACAAAGTTGAAACAAATTTATACAGAACCAGCTCTTCGTAAGGACGTCTCCTTCTCCCCGTACGCACCGCAGCGCGACTTTGCGACGTGAGCGCCATATACTCCCTCTCTAAAAGGTGCTGGCTAATTCGGCTCTTTGTGTGCACCGCGTTTGATCCAGGTTAGTCTTGTACAGGGCCGATTTTAATAACGCTCGTCTTTTTTTTTTTTTTCTTTTTCCGAGAGCGCCTGTTTTCAACCTTTCCCGGCTTACTCGTTTTTATTATTATTTGTTTCCGCTTCTTTTTCTGTTGCCGCGTGACGAGAATTTCCCCTTTGAGGAAAATCGCCGGCGATGTGTCGGCCCTTAAAACGTCTCGTTCCACGAAACACGCCGGGGAATTCGAGCCGGGCCGTGCCGGAAGTGAAAGTGGATGCCAGGAACTGACTTCCCCATTTCCCTTCTCAAAAGACATCCTTAGCTTCTTGGGTATCCATGCTCTTTTCTTTTGTTAATCTGCTTTAGTTCAAGTCTCCTTTCTTTTTTCACTTTATTTTCGACTTTGAGCCTGCCTTTTACGAAGGACAGCAAGTATTCGTCCATGCACAGCCCCCCGCACCACCTCTGTTTTCTTTTCCAGCGAAAATGCGTGCAAGTTGGGCCCTTGCGCGCTTGTTCGCCGAACAGGATGAAAATGGCGGCCGAACACGACATATGTTCACGAGACTTTATGCAAAGCCACACAAGGAACTACGCAGCCGAGAACTAAGGTAAGAAATACAAAAAAAATAACGAGAGGAAAACGAAAAGTCGGAGACGTGACCCCATTCACGAGCTGAATAGCCACTCAGTCGAGCCTTATCACTATGCTTATATCCCCTCCTCCGATTGCATAATCCTGCGCAAGCAGACACATCAGAAACGGGAATAGTCAATCAAGAAGCCAGAGGTGATACTGACCCATTACAATTCATTCATTCATTCGCTCATTCGCACATAAAGCAGAGAATTCATTCGCGACGTATAGACTCGGTATTAGAGTCCCCCTCCACACGCGCAAACAGACAGAAAAAAAAATCGTGAAACACTTCGGGAATAAATGTTTTCCTTTGTTTAAGCAATACCCCATAAAGATCTGGGACATGTCACTAACAAATCGTACGAGATTACTTTGGCACGCCGTGGAACGCGTAGGCGTGTTTGGTGTACGTAGGCGAAAATTTCGGTGCTCCGCCTCTGCTATGAATACAGCCACCAAAAATCCGGAACTCCATCAGCAACGCTGCGTATGAAACGAAAGCCTCATTCGCTGAGCCCCCGCGCCAAGGCTTAAACGGGTCTTCAACTGTAGTTGCTCTCAAAGTCCCGATCCGACTGCTCCTTTCCATTACGACTGACTCCACCATCTGTCGGCTCCCATTCGTGCATGCCTCCGCTTACAGAAAATCCGTCTCCGCACTTTCTTGGTGGAAAAAAAGGGCAACAAAATATGCTTCCTATCCGCATCAGAAACCAGTCTGCTGCCACGAACTTGAGCTGCGCGCCGACTGCACACCGTGTTTATCGGATCATCAGCACCGTTTTCCTTTTCTCCCGCTATTTTTACTAGAAATCCGAGATGCTGCAGTGAGGCAGTGGTGGTTTGATTGGGAAGACATCGGCAAAAATTAGGAGGGCAATGACCACAAATATCAGTCTCATTGTAATCGAAAAAGCACAGCGCTTGGTACGGGCAGTTTTCTTATTTGTTTCAAGGCCTGTCCGCACGAAGTGAGAACTGCTTCCAGGTGAAAGAAAGCAGGAAAGACAAAATACCCATGATTGCCGCCCCTCGATCACCGATACATGTCCGTTCTTCACCATAAAGTGGAAAGACCTCCGCCCAGCCGGCGCCGTAATGGCCGAACAAGAAAGCTCTTGCGATCCAACGCAGCGCCCTTCCTGCGAGCCCTACTGCGAAGAGGCCTTTTGCGGCAATGACCACTTCGCTCAAAGTGGCACACCGCCATCTGTAACTAAAGGAAACTAACGTGGCGGCTCGACGCGCTCACATTCCCTTCCCCACTCTTTCCGCTTGCTCGGGGGAACTCGGCGACAATTTATCAGAACAGGACACGACGACATTCGGGCTCAGCACAACAGCTTCCTCCCAGAGAGCGAACCAAGCGGCGACTAAATGCACACAACGACCGTTTGATGGAGCGTGCGATGGAAGGGGCGAGAGAGAGATGGCGCCACTAATCTTTTCCTCCTCCTCCTCAGCTCCGACCCAGCTAGAGAGCACGGAGGGATAACACAGCATCCCCGCCATCAGTGCTGATGGTGTCAGCGCTTGGACCGCGGAGCGGGGGTAGAGCGCGGAGAGCGAACACAGACAGCCCGGCGCCGATACAGAGAGGGGGGATATGATCCGACAGATAGAACAAACGACAAGCAGGGAAGACGGAAAAGGAGAGGGGGGATGGGGGCAAGGTAGAGGGAAACGCACATGCCCCATCCTTCTCGGAGAATCTTAGGCGCGCTCCCAAGCCAACCTGTTCCAGGACACAGCCATCTTATCTTGCTGGAATTCAAAGCTGCGCCCCATTCGGCTCTGCTTAGTCGTATGCGCCCCAAGCGAGAACTCCCACCCCCTCCCTCCAGCCCGCGATCCCCAAACTCCCAACCTCATCCCATGCTATTGTCCTCGTCCTCCCATCCAGCGCTAACACCACATACTTCTGAAACAAGGCCTGCACATCTTACAATCACCATCTAAAAGGACAGGGTGCGATCAGTTAAAAGTTAGCTTACTACACTTTGTAACGACCAGTGGCGACCTTGAAAAAAAAATTCGCCATTTAAATCAGCAGAACAACCTCAAAGTGATAAACCCCATAGCCAGCTTCATTCCCATCTCGGAGGCGTTGCTTCATCTCCCCAATTGTTCCTCGCTCTCCATTCTTCCCTCGTCCCGTTCCTTTTCTTCCCGTTCTTTCCCTGCATCTGGCATTCCTTATCCCCGCCTTCGAGACGTCCTCCCCAAACAGCGCGCGTGTTTCAGACAGCCGGTCCCCGGCACCGTGGGTCGTTCGTCGAGCGATGCGTAGCAAGCAAAACCCACACCGTGTACGCGAGTAATCGGACAGCACGAACAAAGGGAAAAAAAGGGGGAAGAAGGGGAGGACGAACCTGAAAGAGGGAGGATGGGGAGGAGAGAGATGAAAATCCAGCATCCTTTTCCCGTCCGACAAAAAAAGACAAATAGAAGCAGGAGAAAGCATGGCGAACGTCACCGCGTCGTCTCTGATGAGCCGCAGCGATTAGACACGGCGCGATGGAGACATCAGAAGCCGGAGGACGTTACTTAGGAAATGATCCCGGCGGTCGGCGGAACGGAATGAAAATAACGGGAAAGAAAGAACGAGGAGGAGGAAAGAAATTAAGCTGCGAACGATAACGCCCGACATACGGAACATACGCTCCCCTCTTCGCGTTAGTTTAGACGCGCACAAAGTCGGCGAGCGAGCTGTTTTGATTGCTGCAAGGGAATTAAGTTTGCCAATCTGTCGAAGCGCAACACCAAAAAGAAAGAAAGACAGAAAGCTGTTTTGATTGCTGCAAGGGAATTAAGTTTGCCAATCTGTCGAAGCGCAACACCAAAAAGAAAGAAAGAAAGAAAGAAAGAAAGACAAAGAAAGAAAAGAAAGAAAGAAAGAAAGAAAGAAAGAAAGAAAGAAAGAAAGAAGAAAAGAACAAACAAAGAAAAGAAAGAAAGAAAGAAAAAAGGGAAGAAAGAAAGAAAGAAGATAGAGGGCATTGTAAATATAGCTTACGCTGTAGGGAGTAAGCAAGTAAGCAGGGCCGGACTAATAAAATAAGTTGGGATGTTACGAAATCACTCGGGTATTCGTGCCAGCCCACGGAAATATGCAGCCAGCGGTGGAAACAGCCTTACGTTGTAAATACATCAAAATGGGATCACACAACGCATGCGCGATAAGGAGCGCGAGCCCACCAAGGTTACTCGTAGAATCTGCCCATCTAGTTCAGAATCAAGCGCTGCAAAGCTCTTACGCGACCAATAGCGCAATCTGTCAAATTAAATATTCGTTCGAAATTTTCTATCGCGCTTAGGCAATTTTGCTACACTGTGGATAACGGGGGAAAAAAACACGCAGACTTCGTTCGCCAGCGGTTTGTGGAGTAGGCAGCACAGAAGGTACAGCGGCATTGCCCGATTGCCATTCGTTCTTCTCACATTACATTCATGGATTGCATTCACAGAATAGCCCCACCAACTATGGACTGGCAAGAAACAAACAGGGTAGGGAGGAGAAGGAGGGGAGAAGGGCGGGTTCTGAGATTTCCCCTCGACCTTCTTCATATGATTTTTCAAGGGATTAAGAATATGTATAATAAATTCATAACTGTTAACTGATACTAATGCCGTTAGGTCGTGAGGACGAATTTTTCAACCCTGCGTACAGTCGAGAACACGAATAAAGTATTTATTCGTAAAAATTTATTCGTAAGTTCCGAGAATTGTGGCGGAACTGGCATCACTGCTTGCAATTTTCCGTTTTGCATGCACAAGAAGCAAAAACCCTTACGTAA
Source organism: Haemaphysalis longicornis (assembly GCA_013339765.2). Taxonomy (NCBI): domain Eukaryota; kingdom Metazoa; phylum Arthropoda; class Arachnida; order Ixodida; family Ixodidae; genus Haemaphysalis; species Haemaphysalis longicornis. Next base: position 112,894 of record JABSTR010001265.1, read on the forward strand.
ATATGGGAACGTATTACAAATATGAATATATACGCTTAAAAATATGGAATCAAAAACACAGAAGTGAAGAACTATACTCGGGGACAACTTTCTGTGCCAACGCACTCAAGGCTATAGAGCCGAACCACGCCGTTTTTCTGAACAGCTGGAAGGAGTTCAACAAAAATAATTTGCTGGGCGTAACCTAAGCTATTCAAAAATATATATTTCATACGTTTTAGCCTTGGATTGATAATGCCACTAAATTATTAGCGAGAATATGTGAAACAGAGAGCATTATCTTTTTGTTATTTCGGGTTTATTTTGATTTTCGGGTTTATTTGGTTTCGGTTCAGGGCCTCTGCCGTCGCATAGGTTGCCTTCAGAAGAAAACATGGCGTCCTAGTCCACGGCATCTGAGCTCGCCACTTCATTCGCCGGTAGCTCGCAACCTGATTGCCCGCACAGAATTTTCAAGAACCCCGAAAACCAAATGTGTGAGAACAAGCGAAGCGAGTGGTCTGCACCGTGTACGCCCAAGTGAGACGGGCGCAGCCGGGACTCTCCGTCGTTTCCGCATTACGTTCGGTTAGCCAGCTTGCCGGCGCATGCGAGCATACTGTCTCGCGGCTCAAGGCAGAGGTTCTGAGCTGTAACCTGAAATTCCTAAAGCGTACAAGGGTTCGTTTGGCGACTGGAAACGCCCACCTACAGTTACAGGAAAGACAAGAGTGCAGCGGTACGACAGCTTCACCCTTGCTGCTTTTCGACGGAAAGTACATCAGTACTTCATTAGCAGAGGCGGTATCGTCCACGGCAGAGCCTGTTAGGTCAAAGCGTTAACTTGTGTTAACTCGGTGATCCTGGTTCAGCGCGCTCAACTACGGACCTAACGCGAAGAGATAATCTGTAGCAAATGCGTATCTTTAACGCCGAAGCTGAAACTGAAACCAGGTTTATCGGGAACTACTTTGGCGCAGTAACACAAAAAAGTTAGCCCCCCCTCCCCATCCCTCCCCCGTAGCTTTCTCTCCATTGCCAGAGAAAAATGTCCCCTAGTATACATCCATCTAGAAATAACAGAGTATTGCATGCTGACGATATTATAAACGTGAAAAGCACGAGACAAACAACTTGTGGGTGGACGTTTCAGTTCGATGTCGCTTTGTTATCCAAGAATCTTTTTTTTTTTTTTCATGTTTGCACACATGTAACGGTAAGGGATAAATTTTAACGCTGCTGTCTTTTATGCCAATTTATTGCATATGAGCAGCTTGTCAATTGTCGCGTGCTGCGCATAAGTGCACCAAAATTAGTCGCACTAAAAATTCGTCAAAATATACGCTTGTGAAAAAGTGAGAAAAAAAAAAAAAGAACGAGATCAAGATTATATTTTGATCAGGGCAACAAAAGTGTAACAGGCAACGAAGTGTACATTTATGCAGAAAGCCCGTTATGCGTAGGTGCCAGTTAACCTGGGAATTCGCACCGTGGAAAACTGGCTTCGACCGGCGCCGGGGAGAAGTGTAAAAAAAAATAACTACGGTGACTTCGCGACACTACTCCGCTACGGAAAAGAGTTCCCCCACCCTTGAACGCAATTACGACAAACGCTCTAAAAAAGGACACGCGAAGGCTACTAGAAAAAAAATCGCCGCGTAGCTGCTCCTTTCGTTGCAAATGCCCACAAAAGACGGTAGTCTTTGTGAATACCTCCCTTTGCTTTCCCGCTCACCTCTCGTGCCGTTCTTCTTCCGTCGCGCCCATACCAATGTAAAAACACTGAAGGTTTGCTCAAGCCAATTTAAATTTACCGCGTTCCACTGCCACAGACCGGGTTCCTCGATGCCAGCGCTGCAGTACACGGCGGAGACGCGCTCAAATCGAGGCACCCTACTTTAAAGGGGCACTGACACAAAATTTTGAAGGCGAGATAACTTCGGAGACAGATTGGTGGGAACACATATACATCATCTGCAAAATATCAGCGGTGAATACAGCCTAGAACATATTTAAAATCAATTTGAAGTGTGCGAAACGCAACCGAGCGGCCAGCAGAGGACCACGCGCAAGTGTAAACAAACAACATCCAAACACGTCACGAGTTTGTGTTTGCCGCTTCCGCACTGCCGGCTCGCCGCTCCAATCGGAGGGCCGGAGGGCGGAGCTTCTGCTCTCGAGAACGAACGACCCGAACGTTGGCGGCGGAGGCGCCGTGATTTCGTCAGCTCATCGGGCAGCTGGCCGCGACCAAAGTTCTACAGCGATTCCAGGCACTCTGTTTCTATTACTGTTTATTACCATTGGATGCGGAAACGCGCCGGAGGCACGAAAAGCCCACTGAGCAAGCCGCACGGTCGCTGTGCAGGCGGCGGCCACGGCCGCGAAGTGGCCCACGGCCGGCGCAGGTAGCTCGAGTGATAGCTTGTTACCGCTGCACGAAATTGTCCCCAAGTCCCGACCATGGTGGCTTACATGAGAAAGGAGTTAATGATGCCATGGCGGGTTGCATTAAAAATTGTCATCTGCATCGCTTACGAGAGTGGCACTCGAATATCCGCCGCAGTGCTAAGCCGAACACATCTGTAGGCGGACCTGTAGGCAGACCGGCCGGCTGCTCCCAGCGCGCGTCTTGCCACCCACCGTCTCGAGCGTCGCGCGTCGTTCGTTAGCCGCGGTAGCATTTGCACTCGCAGCGCCTGCGTCACATCCACGGTCGCTTTTTAATTAGGCGCCTCACGAGATCAGTACGGGGGGGCATTCGCAGAAACTGCCGTCGATGCGGATTCGACAGTGCTACGGCGGCTCTGCTCTGTAACTGTGATATCCCTCCGACGGTCACGTGGTCAGCTTTGTTCACACAAAATCCACAAAATCCATCGTTTCGCGGCACTCGCTGAAACCGAAACTGCGACTGGCCGCATTGAAAATGCCTCTAATTAAACAACCGTCGCACGCTGAAGCAAATGAGGTTTCTACAGGTTATAAGTAGGTCACTAGCTACTTATCGCAACAAAAAAAACAAGATGCAAAATTTTTGTGTCAGTGCCCCTTTAACGTTTATAGAACCCCATTTCTTACTCCACGTGCGTTCCAAGCACAACGCGCAACCTATCTAGTAGAACCTTTTGTTGCTGCTGCCGTGTGATTTCTCAAATGCCGCCAGGAGCGCGGGCAACACCGGGGGCCACGGTTTTCTGCAGTAGATGTAGTATATAATTTGCTATCGCAAAAACCAAACATCCATGATTTTTTTTTACTAAAGGAACACTGCAAATATCACTTTCGTATTGATGTTCTGCCTTATGTTTGCGTAATGTCTTGTTCTTGTTCAACAATGTTGACAAATATGAAAATTGACACCGGACTTTGACGTTTAGATTTGGCTGTGAGTATATAAGATACTGCGCTTGTGTTCGTGTCACCTTTTTCTGTGTCCCCGTATCGAGTGCGCAAAAGTTACCGTTAATATATAAGATTATTGCGCAGATTTTTTTTAGGGGCGAAGCTCCTTAGGGCGTGGGTCTGTCCATCCTCGACGTATGTATGTAGCCACCTCTAGTTTAGTTCTTGGATTGTTTACTAGATGGCGTGGCTACCTCTAGTTTAGTTCTTGGATTGTTTACTAGATGGCGGGGAGCGTTGTAATAAAATCCGTTCGCTGTTGGCGCGCGCTCGGAGTCGCGCGATGGATAAGGCTGCAGATGTGCGAGCCCGCGAGGCAGAAGCGCTCCGTGAAGCTGCACGACGCCGCCGCCAAGATCCTGCCGTACGAGAGCGGGAGGCCGAAGCGTGTCGTCTGGCTGCGCGACGACGCCGCCAAGATCCCAGCGTTCGAGAACGAGAGGCCCAAGCGTCACGGCAACGGCGCGAGGACCCTGCCGTACGCGAAGCGGCACGGCTGCGGCGCGAAGAGGATCTCCAAAACGTCAGAGAACGGGAAGCGGCGAGAAAGCGCGCGTATCGGCAGGCAGACCCCGATGCAGTGAGAGCTCGTGAGGCGTCTGCAAAACGCATCAGGCGAGCTCAGCCCCAAGGTGCCGACGCGCGGTTTAAGCGAGACTTTCTAGACGTTACGTTCGGACACAGATGTAGTGGGCGAACTTTCACTGAAGAGTCACGGTTTTACCGATGATTTCCCCTCAGGAGCTTCGCCCACTCATCATCATTCACCCCGTGGATATGCTGTGAATTTTTTTAACTTAGGCCGGGTCGCTGAATCGAGTAACAGACATACAGACGGACAGACAGACAGACAGATACACACACAGACGAAAATTGCTGGGTTTAAGTAGCCTGAGGAAGATTATCGTCTTTAAAAAAACCCCATAGGGAACAAGTCTGAAGTCAGCGCACTGACTCGTACGCGGCTTTGGTTGCATGGAGGTACTGAAACAGCCAGGCCTGCAGTTTCGCTCGCGAATCTCCCCTAGTTTGTTCTAAGATGCGACTCTCCGTCACGTTGCGCAGCGCGCGCTCGCAGAACCCCCCTGTGAATGAAGGCCTTGCGTAGGATATGCCACCAAGGGAGAGTAGGTGCGCTTTTCTGGGTAGGATTACTGTGGTTCTACAAGATCCTCGGACTGTTTCCGGCGCATATGGGTTGCCTTAGTGTTCGTGCATGACAGGGCGATAAATATTCGAGGGGGGAGTGCTAAAGCCCCGTAACATCCCCCCCCCCTTTTGCTACGCCTCCGCCAGATGCTGAAACAAACCCCACACTCAAGGTTCTTGGCAATTCAAGCATAGATCGGCATGAAGCTTCCTCGTCGGTTAATACCACCATCCCAGTAGACACCCCCCCCCACCCTCCCCCCCAAACACGCACACACTAACTTCCCCGGCCCGTGCATGCACAAAGAGAACCCAGAATACTTTCCTGCTCCATATAAAAAAACGAGATTGAAACGAGGCGGCGCAGATCTCGGAAAAATCGACGAAAGCCAACGATCTATAGTTCATATCACAAGCTAGCTGCAGCACTGTGGAGGCTACATAGTTGTCCCCCTCAGGGCGCCCAACTCACCGCGAAGGAAGCGACAAAAGGCGCCGGGGCCGTGCGGTGCCACTTGCCGAGAGGGGAGAAGGGAGTGTCCTTTCAGGACCCCCTTCACGGCGGATTAGGCGCCCTCAGTGGGCGCACTATTGATAACAATGTAGCCTCCACAGTGCTGCAGCTAGCTTGTGATATGAACTATAGAACAAAAGCGTCCCTCCGCCCTCCGCACATCACCGACACCCGCGCGTTCAGGGTCGTCAAAGGTCCAAAAGATGGGTATACAGCTAGACAGATAATCGTTTCATCGCTTCAGGCCACACTTCCCTCGCTGCCCTTCTTTTCTCTGAGCACTATCCCCCCTGCATTTCGATGAATAGTAAAGGCCCCTGCACTGCGCCTCCCCGCTTCCATCTTCCTCGTCACGAGGCTACTGGCTACCTCGGCTAAGGTGGCTAGCCACCTTACCTCGGCCGCACAACAGCGGCGTTTTCACTCAAACGCGCAAACGAACAGAAAGCCTCGAGTCCGCACTGCCATGGCAATTCCGCGTGGATGCGGTACTCTCACCTCGGCAGTGATGCACCGAGGCATACAAGCAGCACCGCCACTTTGCCCACGACCTTCCTCGACCAACCGCCACTTAAACCGGCCGCCCACTGCACTCGCTCCTCATACGTCGCCTTTATGAAATGTCACAGCTGCGGGCCTCGGGCGGCCAATCCCGTGCCGGTGATGAAATAAAAAGGTAACAAAGGTTCTCGTTGACGTGTCCACCGAACGGAAAAAGCCAAGGAGGAGGCGCAAGGGGGGGCACGGGGAATCGTTATACGTGCGACCTGATCGACCCATCCATCAAGCTTCCTCTGTCCGGACGCCCATGGCAATATGCAGTGACCTCCCCCTCCCCCTCCCCCCTTCCTTTCCTCCGGTTTTCTCAGACGCACGAACTCGTAAGCCGAGAGTGCGGCGCGACAGCGCCCTTAGCGCACATAGCCTAGACGGCCTAAACGGTCGCTAATGATGCGGCGCGACCGAGACGCTCGGCGGCGGCCGACGACGAAAGCATCGTTAGACGTTAAAAGGACCGTCCCTAGGTGGTGTCCAAACACGCTGATGTACCCCACACCTTCGTTCATTTCCCATGCGCGACTCGGGCTTCGAGCGGCCCCGCCGACGAAAGGAAGCCTCGTTGGAACGACGCCTGCACAAGCCTCGTGGATTACAGGTGCGCGGAGGGGATTCACGCAGACGTCCGCCCGAATAACGCCGTTGTGAAGGTCGCCAAGTGGCACACCGTGTAGGGAAATTATTAGACGATTAAAAGCAAAGACCAATTCTCCCGACGCGTTGGGAAGTAAGCTGTTTCAACGACTCTTAAAAAAAAAAAAACCCACATCGCAGAATGCCTCCCGCCGGTGCACAGTAGCCCAAATATTGTGACGTCATCCTCTCAGTCCTTACACACCGAAAAAAAGAAACATGTACCAAGGCCATTCTGTCTTCGCAAGAAGGGCCCACTGCATCAAACGTGTACATCACAAAAACGAACAACGGCTCAATTGCGGAGGGTAGCAACTCGATGTCAAAAGGACGAACCACGTCACCGCAAGAACGCGGACGCTCTCGTGCGCGCTTACTGCAAACCGCACTAGAAGTGCGATGCATTTTCCGTGTCACTGAGAAAACAAGAAGCGCGAACGAAAAAATCGGCGCACGGTACCATCATGATGAAGGAACTTAGAGTGTCAGCAAGAAACAATCTGCCCTGCTTTATGCCGCAAAGCTGTCGCCGAGAAATTCGGAGCACCTGTGGCTAAGCGCGAAGACGTCAGTTGCTGTGAGCTCAAAATTGCTAAAAATGCATGAAAGTTAGTAGGCGCATTTAAGGGCTAGCGGGGCGCCAAATCGCCGCAGACGGAACTGAAAGCAACAACCCACGAACGCGAACCCTTATATAATAATACAACAGGGAAAACTGCAATCACCTTGGGTCTTGGATATCACGGTATTTTTCTTTCACGCCAATCAAACGTCCTGTAAAAGGGTGTTTTGCATTGCACCCCAACGGCAGAAGCAATCATGACGGCCAGAAATCGAACCGAACGTGAACTGTTAGTACTGTGATTATAGTCAACATCCCTTTCATGTTTCGACGCCATCACCATCATCATCGCGATCTGCTCTGTCTGGCTAGGGTACCACTCGCGAATAAACGTCGTCCGACAATCCTCCGGGCATTTCTTCTCAATTTGTATATATATATATATATATATATATATATATATATATATATATATATATATATATATATATATATATCTATATATATATATATATATATATCTCTATATATATATATAGCGAATCAGAAATGGGAAATGAGGGGCTCGGTGAAATAAGACAGAAAATAAGGTTTGGCAGTCAAGAAAACCTCGGAAAGCAAAGGGAAGGTTGTGGTGGGTCATAGAAACAAATGAAGAATTTTTTAAGCCAGAAAGAAGGTGGTGAAAAAATGCCCGCCGGGTGGGATCCGAACCCACGACCTCCAGAATACCGGTCTGGTGCGATAACAACTACGCTACCGACGGGGCTATTTCCCCACCACTTTCTCGGGTATTTATGTTAAGGCATTTTTGTTTCCTGCACTTGGGGGTTGTAGCCAGCGCCACTCGGACTACTCGGGGTGAAGGGGACCTTCTTTTTACCCCCGGGCCGTGACTCCAGTGTCTACGACATGTCGAGAGTGGTCGACCAGCGTTGAACCCTCTTGAGCTACCCTTGGCACCAAGACTGCCAGAACAGAAACAGAGGCCCTCGCTATATATATATATATATATATATATATATATATATATATATATATATATATATATATATATATATATATATATATATATATATATATAGCGAATCAGAATAGGAAATGAGGGGCTCGTTGAAAATAACACAGAAATAAGGGTTGGCAGTCGAGAAAACCTCGGAAAGCAAAGGGGAGGATGTGGTAGATCATTGAAACAGATTAAGAATTTGGAAAGAAAGAAAGAAAGTGAAGAAAAAATGCCCGCCAGGTGGGATCCGAACCCACGACCCTCCAGAATTATATATATATATATATATATATATATATATATATATATATATATATATATATATATATATATATATATAGCAAGGAAATGAGGGGCTCGATGAGGAAATACAGAAAGATAGGTCGGCATTCTACAATGCCAAAGGAGGCATAGGGGTGTGGTTAGGCTCTTTTCTTTTTCACTACGGTTAATGAAGGAAACATTTTTTTTAAATATACAGAAGAAAGAAAGAAAAACACGCGCCCAGAGTGGGGACCGAACCCACGCCTTTCGATTACATGTCGAATGCCTTACCAATGCCGAATATATATATATATATATATATATATATATATATATATATATATATATATATATAAAACGAAATACCTTAACATAGGAGGGGAAAATAGCTGCGACGGGAATTTTCTCTCCACTTTCTTTCTGTCTTTCCAAATTCTTTATCTGTTTCAATGACCGACCACATTCTCCCCTTTGCTTTCTGAGGTTTTCTTGACTGTCAGCCCTTATTTCTGTCTTTATTCAACGAGCCCCTCATTTTCCATTCTCATTCTCTCTCTCTCTCTCTCTCTCTCTCTCTCTCTCTCTCTCTCTCTCTATATATATATATATATATATATATATATATATATATATATATATATATATATATATATATATATATAAATAAGTCTAACTAGAAGTCGTACAATCTGCTTGAAAAATTGGAGATAAGCGGAGTTTGGATTTACTTAAGCGAAATGTCAAAGTTTGTGGTCAGGTCACTCAAATAAGAGCTAATGCTGGTAATAGAAGCTCCACTTCACAGGGGAATCTTCCGTAATAAAGGCAAAAACGTCCGCAGGAAAAACGAATTTTTATTATTGCCGAAGGAACAACTGCGTGATGCTCGCCTTTTTCGCATTCGAATCTGGTCCCAGAAAAGCGTTCTCGAGCTGCTCAATGCATCGCATCAATTCTTGGTCGCCACCGCTACATTCTACTTTATAGCGAAGCAGGCGCCGCATCTATGTTGTTTCTCTCGCTGTAGGCGCTTCTCGACGCTCCTCTTCGTCCTCATGGTCAGCTGCATCGTCCACAGCTATCTCGATGATGGAGCCGTCGGACAGCATTCCGGTAACGCGAACATTGGCCTCATACAGCTTAAATTTGCCGTTCACGACGGCGTTCGGCGCGTAGTGGTAGCTACGCGTTAGGACGGAGACCTGATCGGGTGCCTGCAGCGGACTTTGCCTCATGTTCTCTCTGTCAACATTTCGAGTTGTCCGTGGTCCCCCTGCAACACCTGGTTAACTCGAACTCGGATATCTCGAAATATCGCTTAAGTCGAAAATTTTACTCGCCGCGCATTTACCTCCCGCATATATATTTGCCACCTTTATCTCGAAACATTTCGTTAGGGTTCCCTGTGTGTCATCGTCGTGGACCGATCCCTCGAGTTGATCGCCGTGTGCGGAAAGCAAAGACAGCATAGCGCAGCCACCAAGGAATCGCTGAGAAGATTTTTTTGACAGAAAAGAAAAAAATGGCACCGCCATCTGACGTAAGCGGGGGTTTTGAGAACTACAAAGTGTACTGTTGGGCGAGTTGGTAGTTCATTGTAAAAAGATGGTACAGTGCGAAATAAAACACGGACACAGAAAGACGAAGGGACGAGCGCTGAACTACGTGGCGAAATTTTAGCCGCAAAGGAAGGAATGCGCAGTTTCCGGCAACAGCGGGGTACACAGAGGATCAAGCAACCTGCCACTTTGCTGAAAGTAAGCGCAACGCAAGGAGGGGGGAAAACATCAGGAAAGCAAACTGCAGACAGCGCTCTAGCTCAGCTTACACGCAAGTACGCGGCGTGTTTCCTGTGCGAAAAAGAACGCAAGGAGCGGAAAACAAGCTCGTTTAATAGCGGTTGAAATCTGCGGCTCTAACAACGCTACAACATTATATCAGAATGGTGAAAGAACGGCAACATCGCGAAAATAACAGCGACTATCACAAAAATAATACAATTTGTAGAAATGATGTACATGCCGGCAAAGCTTAATTCTTGTCAGAACCACATGTCACGCAGTTTTGTAGCCAGTATACACCGCTCGAGTTCAAGTCAACTACAAGAAATTTTGCATTGTGCAGCGGTGCTGTTTATGCAAAAACGAACAAAAAACACGGCAGCATTTGTTGTTATCGTTCATTTCTTTTCTCCGTCTTTCTTTCTTGTCAAGTGCGTTGACTGCATGGTTAGGAGCAACGTGGACCGGCAGCGACACCTTGGGAAATAAGGCATTTCAACGGCTCACAAAAAACCACCCCCCACACGACAGCCAAACAATCGTGAGTTCAACGTCTCCGTCCTCACTGCAGAAAAAAAAAAAAAAACATGCACCAAGGGGATTTTGGCGACGGCGTACGGGGATGCCGCATCAAACGTGCGCCCATAACAAACAAGAAAACGGTTAATTGCGGCGAGAAACCACTCGATGTCCAAAGCACGAACCATGTCCGCGCATAAACACACACTTTGTCTTGCGTACTTACTGTAAACCACTCGAAGAGTGTGATGCATTTTTAGTGCCACCGAAAAAGAAAAAAAAAAGTAAGAAGAAATCGGCGCAGGATGACATTGCAAAGAATAAACTTGATGTGCAACGGAGAAACATCCTACACAGTTTTCTGGCGCAAAGATGACACCGAAAGTTCCAAAACCTCTGTGTCTAAGCCCGCAAAAGTCAGAAGCTGTGACTTCCGAATTACCTTGGACATTGGATATTCCCGGTATTTTTTTCCCGGCAATCAAACGTCCTGCAAGCAAGTTTTTTTTTTCTTTTTTTTCATCTCACCCCAATGAAGGAAACAATCACGACCGCCAGAAATCGAACCAACGACCTTATTCTTGCGCACACTGTATATACACACAAATACAAAAGTCGCGCTCTTTTACCAAAGCGGCAGCCTTTTCACCCGCAAAAGATGGTATACTGTTTGTTTGTTTGATTGATTGATTGATTGATTGATTGATTGTAGGGTTTAACACGCCGACGCAACGCAGACGATGAGGCGCACCGTAGTGGAGGGCTCCGGATTAATTTTGACCACCTGGGGATCTTTAACGTGCGCCGAAATCTCGTACACACGGGCGTTTTTGCTTTTCGCCTCCATCAGAAAAGCGGCCGCCGCGGACGGGAATCGAACCCGCGACCTCGTGCTCAGCAGCGCAACGTCTTAGCCACTGAGCCACCACGGCGGGTAGATGGTATACTGCGCAGAGAAGGCAAGAGGCAAAGTGTTCTATCAGATCGAACGTTTCGGCTATTCAGGGAAGAACGAGTGTTGCGCCCATGACTTCGTTACTTCCCTAATACTCGTGCAGTGTTATTAACCCCAGCACGACCTCCCAGCCAAGTTTCGAGGCTAAAAAAATTACACACTTATTTTGTGATTGTTCTTTTTCCTTTTTCATTAGACCTAACGGTAAGAGTACGAGATTAAGGCACTTCAATTGGAACCAGCAGAACCAAGGGCAGGTTATTCAACAGCGTGGAAAAACGGGTTTACTTTGAAAAGAAGCTGCGTTCACCCTAAAATTCGATTTAAAAACAATCTTTGTAGTCTCAACGTCAACCCTTGGTCTAAAAAAGGGTTTATACTCTCTCGCTCACCTAAAAATATTGTAAAACATCGGGTGGCACTGGTCACATCAACTTTTGATGATACCGAGAAGCTGACCGGCTTTCGTGGTGATTGATGAGTATGTGCTATCGCCATTGGCCAATCCCTCGAATTGGTAGCCGTGTGCAGAAAGCAAAGACAACACAGCGCAGCCAGCAAGGAATCGCTGGGCAGCTTGTTTTTTTTACAGCAAAGAAAAAAATGGCCGAAAATGAAAATGGCGCCGCCATTTGGCGTCAGCGAGAGTTTTCAGTAGTACCAGAGTCTTTCAATGCTTTAAGCATTGAAGGACTCTGGTAGTACGTAGCGAAATTTTAGCCGCGACCGAAGGAGTTTGCAGATTCCGAGTACAACTGCGGGGTATAGGGGATCACTTTGCTAACAGTAAGTGCAACGCAAGGAGGGGGGAAACATCAGAACAAAAAAAAAAATGTAAACAGCGCCGTATATACAGGGTGACAACTTAAGAACGGCACCGGAAGTTGCCGCTGTGCCTTATCAGCGTAGCCGGATGTTTCTCCGAGCGGCGCAAGTAGGGCGTTACTGGGAATATTTTGAACATGGCGTGAGCCGTTCCCGTGATTTTTTGGACTTAATATGCTTATAAACGACTCCAGTGACGACAAACAAACTGCGTGAGACAAGGCAGACGATATCACGCATTCATAGCAAACCCCTTTCATAACGCGCGCGCACTGACGTCACGGGTCCGGCGCTTTGGCGGAGTGATACACTACATATAGCTCCTGTTACATGCACGTATGGGGCGTGGTTCCGGTGCGGGCAAGCACACAACGCGCGAAAAGCAAGCTTGTCTAATAGCGCTTGAAACCTGCGGCTCTAACAACGGTGCCAACACCGTATCAAAATGGTGAAAGAATGGCGATATCACGACAATTAATATCGGCGTAAAATCGAACGATCCGAAACCGAAGTCAGAGGGCAGCGATCGATCAAGTGCGGGAACGCAAATCTGCCTTCGTAAATCCCGCGCTGCAACTTACGGCTCAGGGTTTAAACTGACAAAGAATAGATTTACGCTAAGGTTAATTGGTTCGCCACTCGCAGTGACTCAATTATACCATGCGGGTAAATTGTGTTACGAATGCCTGACGCGAAACAACGCACTACAGTGTGTTGCGACGGTAATTGGAACACTTCAAAAATTTTTTTCCTGGGCGAACCGCCGCTCCGTTCGCGCTCAAACTTGACACGAAGGTCGCATTTCGCGGTCTATTTTGTTTGATACCGGGAACAACGACTGTACTTACCTGTTTATCCTGAAAATAAATAAAAACGATTTACTCCTATGGGAAAATAGCGGCGATTTGGACGTGCGAGACCGAAAACCGGGTTTTGTGATCGTCTGTTAGCTCATTTCTAGGTGCATTTTATGATCGTCTGCTGCACCATTTGGCTCTGTACGTGATTCCCAAACATGCGTTTCACTCTGCAGGTGGTTCCGTCGTTCCAGCATCAACTTGCGCTGGCTCGCACGTCCAAATCAGCCGCCATTTTCCCATAGGCGAAAATCGGTTTAGATGCGACTGCATCTCATTCACTCGCCTTGTACCTCCATACGGCGTTGTTGTTGTCCGTCCAGACCCCTCCCCCATTCTCCTCGCCGCGCGAGCTGCGCTCTCCGCCGCTCACTCCCTCTCTTCTCCGATAGCGAACACTCTCTCGCGAGGGTCATTGGATTGGATTGGATTGGCTTGGATTGGATTAAAGTGGATTGTGTTGGATTGTGTTGCGTCATAGCCGCGCCAGGGGGTTTACGGCACGTTTCACGCGATGGGAGAACAACCTAACGGAAACAACAACGGAACCCCCTATGCGTCGCATCTACACAGGGGTTCCCGCGAGGGGAGGTGGGAGAAATTTTTATTTATTTTCAGAATACACAGGTAAGTACCATTGTTGCTCCCGGTATCAAACAAAATAGACCACAAATTGCGACCTTCGTGGCAAGTTTGAGCGCGAAAAGAGCGGCGGTTCGCTCAGGAAATTTTTTTAAGTGTTCCAATTATCGTCGCAACACCCTGTACACTCGGTTGGCGCCAAGTAGGCCAATAGTAGCACCAAGCCCTGAAGCCACACACGCCGCCGCCAAATCCAGAATTACGAAAAGCAGCGGAATTCATCCGAAGATATTCTACTGCACTGCAGCAATGTCGTAAGAGAGACGCTTCCATTTAAAAAATGAGATCACAGGGCGCAAGTCACGGTTCGGGCCATTACCGGCCGGTATACTACTTGGCAAGCAGCGCTTACCGTGTTCGGACCACAAACCACGCCTCGACAGCTCCGTTTTAAGCGAAGAGGTGGCACTGATGCGGCTCGCGTAGGACGCGCGATTCCTGTTTCGGAAGCTAACAGGGTGTGTTAGGTCGATCTTGGCCGGTAACGCCGCAAACATTTTCATCGCGAAGTACTGTACAGATAAGCGTACAAAAAAGTTGAAGTTGTGGTACGACAAATCGAAGCGCGTGTCGGGAAAGGAAAACAGCGGCGCCGGAGAAGTGTTCAGAGAAAGGGCGACGAACCCACGAACGTTCTGGACTCGCTCGGTATAGGTCGCCGAGTGGGCTCACAGCTTCATTGCACAACGCCATGTGTGACGACGCACCAAGGCAAAAATTAGGCAGCCATGTATGTTTAATATGTACCGATGTGTTGCCTACAAATATGCCTGATTTGTACTTATTCTTGAAAAATGTCTGAAAAGTATGTAGTGTGTTTGCCGACTCTGTGGTTTGGAAATGTTTTGCCTATAAACCTCTCGTTCAAATGTACTTTTACTTTTGGACCGTAAGGCTGAATCGAGGGAAAGACATACACAGACAAGAATTTTCGGGTTCAAGTAGTCCAAGAAAGACTGTTGTTTTTAAAACAATAATCCAGCGACGCGATGACAGGAGCGAGGAGCAGAAAGGAGACTCACATCGCCTCCTCGCAACGACCCACCCGCTGTTTAGACGCGAGGTGGCGTCGTCGACGGCTTCAATTAAGGTACTTCAAGGCGCTGACCGATCCCCACGTAGCAGTCAAAGGCCGTGAACGCGACCGCACGAGGGGATGACGGTGGTCCCGTGGCCTCTACGTCGGCCGCAGATTACGGTCACCGCTGAAGAAAACGGGGACGCCGCCAAACGATGCGGCAGCAGCGGGGCTCGCGGAATTCACGCGATCGCTCCGCGAAGCGCCGTGCTCAACCCCGCCGATTACTGGCTGTCTCTTTACGCCGGGTTTCCGTTTCCCTTTATTTGAGGCGCCACGCCGGCAGAGTAGAAGTTCAGTCGTAGCTCACGCAAAGCAAGCCTCTGTTCGTCGTCGAGAGGCGATCCATTAAGACCTGATAGCTCGATATTGGAGACGGTGATTTAGTCAACGTATGTACGCTATCTGCGGTGGCGCAGCAGTGTCCTGTGGTGTTACAAGGTCCGTAATAGTGCCCCTGTGTCCCTCTCCGGAGAAAAAGGTCTTATGGCGTACCTACGAAACACAAGTCTTGACCAGCCCCGTGTTTAAGTAAAAGCGCATGTGCAGACCACCGCCATCATCGTAACCGCATTCATCTGGCGCAGCATGCCAGACATTTTTGCTCGGCTGACATTGCCTGTCTCATTAAAGATTTGTCTCTCTCGCTCACTCCCTCTCTACTCTGACACCCAACGGTTCGGCTCACACTCTATATGGGCAAACGCGAGCACGCACATTTGCGCAGAGCCGGCCGTCACCGTCGAAGCGCTGGCTCGCGGTCATCGGGGCTAAAGCTCACCGTGTGCAAAAAAAATGACGTCACGAGGCGGCGAGACGAGGGTTAGTCTTCATGTCGGCATGTTGGGCGAACGAAGCAGCATCAAAAACAAAAGAAAGTGTCTGAAAAGCAGCATATAAAGCAAGCGAAGACGTATACAAAGAAAAATCATCATAAGCAAATGAAGACAGCTGAACAAAACTCCACAAACGGACCTGTTTCACTCATAGCGGATCTAGAACAGATCGTCCTTTACTTTTTACTCCCGATTCCTGTGTTGCAGTCACGCTTTGTAAACGTCTTTGAACCGCGGTCTAGAGACCCGAAAGCTTTCCGGCAGCTTTTATTTTCCTCTTTTCGTGGTTCCGTTCACATTTTCGGGCTTTAACGTTTCGCCGCGACACCAGGCTCCTTATCTCGGCGCCGGCAGCGGGTGGTCGATGGCTGCTGCGCGCTCCGCACACTTCCAGCTCAAGCAGCGGGACCCTTGTTTTGACAAACTCCCTCCGAATCGTACCTTTTTTTTTTTCTTTTTTAATCGGAGCACTCATCCGCCTGGATAGGGTTTCCAGCGCTCCAAACTGGCTGGCTCTACTGTGATAGCACCTTAGCACTTGACAGGCATACGCGCCGGAGTGACCAATAAAAATACTGATAACAATTATACTTTTTTTTCTGTACACCTAAGAAGGCACCCAATGAAACAACGGACTCAGTTAAGTCTTCAGTTTTGCGTCTCTAAAGATCACCCAGCCAAATACCGAACGTTTAAATGCCTCGATCCATTATCTGAAAGTAGCAATTTACTCCGTTAAAACCGGTCTAGCACGGGTTGTTTGAGTGGATATTCCACCGATCGAACTGCCGAATCGGTACGAACTTCATAGTGAATTGCGCTATGTATACAGACAAATAGGACGCTAACAGGACTGGGACGAGGCACAAACTTGCAACTGTTTATTAAAAAAGATTACAGAAACGGGGACATATAAATATACGCACGAGAGCGACACTCTGCGCTTGCGCGCTAGAAACGATAAAAACCTAAACCAAAACATCAAGGTGTAGAAAGAGATCGACTCAGTCGACAACAGCGCACGCGAACACTGGCAGGAAAATGTGGGAATGACTGCTTGCAATATGTTAACTTTCTCAGCAAGGTGGCTCTCTTTGAATGAATTTTGGTTCCTCAACAGTAAGAAGGATTGACGGAGGGCTGACGCACCCTTCCACTTCTGTGATTATGTGATAGGCTTCTATTTTCTCGCGCGTTATCCTGTCTTTAGCGCGTGCCACAATGTGCGTGTTCCGAAACTGCACTCACGCGGTTTGCAGGTTTTGCAATGGAGTGAAAGACTGCTCGTTGCCTGTGTTTGCTAACCTGCGTATCGGTGTTCTCTTTGACGCACCTTCCGCTTTGTCCGATATAAGCTTTCCCACACGCTAGCGGTATTTTGTACACTACACGCGCCTGACAATCAACGAATTTCTGTCTGTGCTTCACGCCACATTCTTCTTTGCCTTCCTGTCTCCCGTTCACTTTCCTTGCACGTGCCTTTTAGCTTTGACGGTGCAGAGAAAACCACTTTGATATAATTCTTTTCGGCAAGCTTTTTTAACCTGTGTGATATTCCATGGATATATCGAATTGCTACCGGGTGTCCTTTTCTCTGTTACGTCCCTTTATTTATTCCTAGTTCCTATTGTCATAGACTGGAGCAGCTTTTCACTGACCGATGCCAGCAGGCTGTCTGGGTATCCCTGATTCCTGAGCCTGGAAGATCTGCCCTTCTACCGTCAGACAGCCACAGTGCGCCAATGCACGTGATTGCAAAAGTCGGCACAATGCACCTGAACTTTTTCTCAACGCAAATTACCTTGCTTGCGAGTCCGCGTCCAGGGCGTCTCCGCGCGTGGAGACTGGGTCATAAGAAGACGGAGCGAACACTCACCTGAAAAAGACAGAGAGAGAAAAACACACGGTTAATAATGTTCCCTCCTGCTGAAAACAAGGAAACGTCACGAGAGATCGTCATCACTCATTCGAACAGCTCTCACCAACAACAACGACGGCAAGACAACAACAGTGATCATCGTCACCATCATCATTGTCATCACTGTCGTCGTCGTTGTCGTCGTCGACCACGACCGGGTTAAACTGGTTCACGCCGGCGGGGACAGCGAAAACGCAGTTCGCTTCACAGACGGAACGAACGACAGGAACCGACGATTAGGCCGCTCGAGTGGGCTTCCGCATCAACGCGACGACACGCGCGTTTGGAGCTCCCCGCCCGCCCCTGAAACAATCGGCGAGCGGCAAAAGCGGCAGAAAGCCACGTTCAGTCCCTCGGGAAAATCCCGTGCCTGCATGCGGCGGCGACTGCCGTTCCCGGGAAGCGCATGCAAACAGAACTGCACCGATAGGATCGGCCGTGCTGGCGCAGTGGACATCGAGGCAGCTTCGGCTATGCCGCCGCCATCGACAGGACAGCCGCGTTTAATGCGCCCATATCTCCGTGCGCCCCAAACGGTTCACGGAGCAATGCCACGCTCAAATATTCCTGAGGGACTGATGGGCACTCACTAGGATATGAAGAACCAGCGAACACACGCGATTGCGAAGGACACGGCCGAGGCACCAAAGCCCGCCGTTTTGGTTCTGTACCTGACATCAAATGATTAAGCACTTCGCAATGCGGACCCAACGATGAAACCCGCCTCTCCGGCTGTAACGCTTCATGTGTCACATTTTTGGCGCATACGAAAACGCCCGAAATAAATTGCCCTGGGGTCTGCATATCTTCACTGAAGAGCTTATAGTGCCCCTGAAGACGTCTTTCAAGCAATGAATTTCTGTACAGCAGTGAAGCCGCTTGTTAAGGGGCTCGGTGTACAGCACTGCATAGGGATACATCGGGTTTTTGAAGATAACTGATATAAGGTCACGGGCACTTCTTTAGCACTGAAAGCCCATGTGGCTCCTGAAGAAATGTATTGCCACAACGTGCCTGTCTATATATACAGGGTGTCCCAGCTATCACGCACCAAGATTTAAAAAAAGAGTAATGGCGTAACTCGAAGAAAACCTAGTCGATAGATAATGTTTGCATAACTGTCGAGAAGCGGGAAGCATTTTTACGTTAATGAGACTTAACTAATTCATTGTAATTAATTATCGAACTCTAGAATTACTGTCTTAATCACTGAAGTGCCAATGAGGCACTTGTAGGTACCCACGAGGGGCATCTAACTGCGGTATTTTCAGCGACGAACTAATTGCGTACTCATTTATTCTGACTGATAAAGAAAACCCGCCAAATATGAAAAATACCACGTGACGGCGCCTCTGCGCGCAATAGCGCACATCGTAAAGCAATGCCCTCAAACAGGCAGCCTCTGAGTTAGACAGAATGAAATATACAAAAGAAAGAAAGAATAAATCTCGACCGAGTTTGTGCCTTATCTGCACACGCGCCCCGCGAATCTTGCTGTTGCTGCTCCTTCTATGCATGCCATTATCAAGGTGATGCGCTGTCTCTTCTGGCGGGTGACAGGCGAAGCAGTTGCTTTCAATCAGCTTATTTGGGGACGCTGCTTTACAATGCGCGCGGAAGCGCCGTCACGTGGTATTTTTCATATTTCGCGGGTTTTCTTTATCAGTCAGAATAAATGAGTACGCAATTAGTTCGTCGCTGAAAATACCGCACTTAGTTGCCCCTAGTGGGTACCTACAAGTGCCTCATTGACACTTCAGTGATTAAGACAGTAATTCTCGAGTTAGATAATTAATTACAATTATTTAGTTAAATATTATTAACGAAAAAATTACTGTCCGCTTGTCCACAGTACTGCCACCATTACGCACTAGGTTTTCTTCGAGTAACGCCATTGCTCTTTTTTTAAATCTTGGTGCATGATAGCTGGCACACCCTGTATAGTAGTGACGCCATCCTTAAAGGAACTCGGTTTATAGCAGAGCGGCTTACGCATTAGTCTGCCAACTCAAACGTGGCAGTTTCTGCAAAATTGGCCACCGTGAAAAAAATCGCTCTTCGCATACCCACGTAATTACCCGTGTAATCCTACCAAAAGAGAGAGAAAGAAGCCGCAATTTAAATTGTAGTTTGGCACACTAGTTCACAGTGCCAAGGACCAGCGCACGCTACGCACAAGATGAAACCGCCGATTTGGTCTCTTAACATCCCTGCTGATGACGCAATACGTAGCCCCTGTTAACTAGTTTCTTTTAAACCTTATATATATATATATAAAAATGCTGATCGAATCAGACTGATAGCGCCGCCGCTATTCTTACCATTTCAGCTTTCCTGTTTTCTTCTTTATTCCCCCTGGGACCAACATTTTATTTTTGCTTCGGCTCCGTGCGGAATAAATTGCAGGTATAGGTGCGACGTGAAACGAAACAGCTTTCAGGACTACTAAAAGATATTTTTCAAAGCGGCCAGACAAGTTCTGCACAAGCACATCGTCGCTACTCCTCGGATTACTCGCTAAAATGTGCTGAAACGAACGCAACAAACTCTAAAATTTATTACTTCGGCGCAATATTCCTCGCAAAAAGTCCGATTCCGAAAGTCCGCAGGTGCTTTGGACACCGTCTGCACCCAATTTGCATTCATTGACGTTCACAAAAAAACTCTGACGCAGTGTCTTGCCGATGCACGGTAATGCAAGGACCATCTCATTGACTAGCGGTCGATGGAAACAGAAAAAATGGAACGAAAACGAGTGACGAGAAAGGCAGAAACAACAACAAAAATCGAAGCTTCTTTCTTAAGAGAAACACCCTTAAAAGGCGAAGCTTCTCCCATGCAACGTGAGTAAAAGTCCAAAATCCAAACTGCGTCGATCGTGCCGCAACGGCGCAATAGGATAGACGTCGTCTTCATCACGCGAGGAAGCCAGGTTCCCCTCCGACCACGGGAAAAGTTTTTTAAATGCAGAGCATTTCAGTAACTCACGATGTCACCCGCGTTGACGTCCGTAGTCGTAGTCCGCACCCCTCCCCCTACACTATATAAAAAAAAATACTATCCGGCGCCTGGTTTCGATCGCTCGACCCTGCGGGCGGAACGCAATGTACATGGTGCTCTACCCACTGCGCCACAAAGCCGACCCAGAATGGGAGGCTACGAACGCGCCTTATATCCTTGACTCATTCAAACTACGTCAAGAAGCTGCTGATACAACGCATTCACTACCACCAACTCCCCAAACACTAAACGTTAACGCAATACACCCACCCCCTATGCGACGCATTTACTCGAGTCCCCCTCGCGGGGAGATGGGCCCAATTTTTTTCTTAAGGCGCTTGATGTGCCTCCGCTTGCATGAAATCATCATCGTTTTGTGGGACACATTGTGTAAAGTTGGCTTTGCTGCAGTACGTTTTGGTGACGGGACGGTCGCCATCAGTGAGGCATATCAAGCTTCCTTTAAAACGAAAGTGATGTTGACTCGGAGAATGCGGGCGTAAGGGCCCGTCAATTATCCTCTCATGTATATTACCCCCCACAAAGGACGAGTGAGCGAAGCGGTGACGACGACGGTAAAAGTGAGCGCATACGCAGCAAGCGTGCTGCCCAGGGCGCGAATACTCTCGACAACAGCGCGTGGAATTAACGACGCGTAGTACACACACGCAAACCGCTCACACGCATTACTATAGGGACGGCAGCGAGGCAACGCGAAGAGCAGGAGGACGGACACAGTCCAGCGAGTCGAAGCATTGCGCCGACAACAGCTCCAGCGGTGCGTGCGAGTCCTTCGATGCAAACTCGAATGGCCCCGGGTGACGGAACGTCCGCCGTTCGCTGTAACACCACCTTAGAGAGAGAATGCCCCATGCAGCGGCGCGGCCATTTTAGTCCCCCCCCCCCCCCCCCCCCCCCCCCCCCCCAAACTCACCAGTGTTTACCCCTTAGCTCGTATTCTCACTCGTGCTCGGCCAATCAGAACGACAGGCTTGGGCGGGCGCCTTCGCAAGCACCTTTTACATAGACCAAGCTGTCATCCTGAGCTGGTGTTGTCACTACCCTCGCCGAAGCTATGTTCCCCCGTCCCTATGGGAAAAGGCATTGTGAGGATGAAAGTCGACCCCTAATCGCCACCTTTTAGAGCCGTGGACGCGTGGACAACATGGAAAAATGGGCACGACGACGGGAAAGCGATATTTCGGTAAAGGACGGCCGCTCCGTTCGGGGACAAAGGCATGGTGCAGGCGCGGACACGCACCCTCCTTTGCTAGCACAGCTTATCAGCTAATAATAAAAAAATAATGAGTTATTCCACCTTATGAATGCGGATGACGACGAAGCTTTCTGTTGCACGACATACAGGTGATGCAGAATTTATGAGAGGCACAGGCGAATTGTATTCCTCCTGGGCGCTGACATGCGCTCGTTAGCATTTCGAACAGCGTGCGATCTGTCATTAAAGCAATGACAACGTGATTACATAAGAATGGGCTTGCCATTTTTATGAAAATGCCTAAGCATCGTGAGCGTGCGAATTTTTAATGCCTATTTTCACCGTCTAAGGCAGGCACATTGCCCTCCATATTACAAATGCAACCGCCCCCCCCCCCTCCCCCCCCCCCCCCCTAATGACGATGATCGTTCGTGTTTTTTTTCTGGCGCAAGGTCATCAAAAAGCAAAGAGCGTCAACACAAACAACTACTTACAAACTAACGCACAGCGGAAGTAAAAAGTGGGTAAATAGCGGCTGGTGTATGGGGCCATGAAGAGTTAAGCGCTTAAATACAAACAAAATGACTGATGTATCGCACCAGGTGTAAACCAATGGGGGATATGAGATGTGGAAGCCTGGTCTTCAAGTGTGTCTCCTCTTGTGCTAACCAGGGGCAGGCTCGGTGTATATTGTCCTTTGAGTTTTCGTATTCGTGTCCATAGCTTGCGTGTGTGGGGGTTATGATTTATTGATAACAGAAAGGCTCGCCAACTCTCGCTTTGCTTTCAATAGCCTTCAAGAGCCTCTGCCCTTCAACAGCCTCTGCCCTATTCAGGGAGATGAGCTTATCGGATGTGGGGTATCGCCGAAGAATACCCGAAGCGTTGTTCTGTGCCTCCCGAGCACGCCTGCAGGCCTTGTTCCCCTCCTTGGGCAGCACAAAGCACCGAAGGCCTGCGGAATGGACTTTTCTTCAGCGTCGAGCTTGTGCGCCGTGAGAAGTTGCCGCCTATTCCACGCGTAGGTGTCGTATGGATATGCAGTGTAGTTTACATATTTCTGTAAATGAATTCCAGTTCGCGCTAGCTTCCTTAAACTTGAGGGAACGTGAACCGGTGGGTGGTGGTGGTGTTGTTATTTCGTTGGATCAGGCGGTGGTAGCCAGGCAAGACGTGCCGGCGATTATACTCCGCTCGAGCGCCACCTAACGAGTCAATATTATGGTCACGTCACAACAGTCTGCCAGTTCCGCCTCCTGAAGGAAACTAAGAAGAAGGCGCGGCACCTCCTTGCGCAGCCTCCAATGTCCCCTTGGGAAGGCGATGTGATCCAGAGTGATCTGTGGGGCTGTCAACTTTCGTATCGGTGGGAGTATTGCCGTCCGTTCTACGGAATGCTCCGGGCAACACATTACATAGTGGTGCACATCCCCAATCACTGCACATGACGAACACAGAGGCAATCCTACGAGGCCCACTTTGAAAAGCCATTCTCTGGTCTTGCTGAGCCCGTTCGGATGCGGTACAGCAAGTTGCCCCCGATCGCAAGTCCCTTTGCGACGCAAGGCTGATGATAGGCATCTTCCAAGGACTTGAAATGGTTCACTACTGCTCGCCTGAAGTCCTTCCAGTGATCGGCGGAAACTTTAACATTCGGTGTAAATGACAGCGCATTCCGTGCCATTTGATCAGCGGCCTCATTGCCCTTGACGCCAACAAGGGATGGAATCCATTGAAACCGCACATTAAAACCCCCCCTGCTGAGTCCTTGCACAAGCTGTAAGAAACACTGACAGACCCTTTTTTGTGGGGATCCCATGCTGCAAAAGTTGTAGTGCTGCTTCTGAATCAGTCAGAATTACAACTTCCTGCGGCTTATATGACTTAAGTTTCCTCAAAGCAGCCGCGATGGCAATGCATTCGGATTCGGTGGAGCACACCACACGATCCAGGCGTGCTGGCCAGGAAACCTGATTATCGAACGACATACGCCGCTGTACTAAATCCTCTGTGCGGATCGACTGAGCCATTCGTAAAGATTTGGAGGTGGTTCGGGTAAGAGTTCTCCAGGTGTTCAAGCACCAAATATCTGGCTGCTTCCACTGGTGTGTTTCTTTTCACTCTGATGTGAGGAACATGTAGCTGACATTGGAGGCTTTAATAGGCTTTCGTAAGACCACGGCAGTATTGAGGTTTGAATTTGCCCTGGCCACTGATGGCACAAACTTCTCTAAGTGTTAAGATCAGCGTGCACATGATAGGCCGTCCTTGTTAGAAGCCACCTTATTATTTCTCTTCCAGCACTGGTTTCCCGTAGACGCGTTATGTGCGTGATTAACCTCTGCGACGCCAGCAAGCGAAGTGCAGAAGACTGGCCCTCCCGTATGACCTTCTCGTTCGCCGCTCCCTGACGAATTCCAATTGTTGTCCTCAGCCCTTTCATGTGCAACGCTCGAGACGCTCACACTCGGATTCTGAAGGGGCGATCAGAGGCAGCTGATAAAGAGTACGACTGAAAATAAGTTCTGAGTGCAGCTTAATCATGCACGCCGGGTGATTCCCACACTTAGCTCGAGCCATAATCAAAATGTTCACACGGGGAATGAGAGCCGAAATAGTCGTATCCACTGCCCGTCGCCAATACAGTCTGCTGTCCAGACCTCTTTCAAGGAGTCGCACGTGAGTGGCTTGACGGATAGAGCCAATGTTAAACGGGTTGACCGTCGCCGGTTGCCAGAGAAAACAAAGCAGGATTAACTGTTTGGGCTTTTACCTGTATAAGTTAATGTGGTTAAATTTAACCCCTTAGAAAGGGTTAAATTTTCAACTTGGCACTGGAAAAAAGCACAGAACTGGGGTACTTTCTTCTCTCCCTGATGGCCGCTGAAGTACCGGTGCTGGTTGAAAAATTAAGAGCCCATCCATCGGCCTGAGCTTGATCAGGGCTCCGACGGCCACCGTTTCGAGGCTTCTGCCCTCCACCACTCAACATGTCGCCGCGGTTGGTCACAGCTTATGTATGGGGGCTCGGGGTCCGCGGTGTTGCCAATGCCGTCATCTTGAACAGTCCCCCCAACCCCAATAAACATATTCAACAAAAAACTGCACGACCGTTCTCGCGAACATCGCACCACGCGTGCGATTCGCTTGCTGTCGCGGCAAAAAACAACGAAAAAAAAAAGAAAAGAAAACAGTAACGACAGCGAGTGACACCAGATAGAGAACGCAATGTTGAACTCCGCCTAAACAAGTTCGTGAGCCGCTTTACCGAAACGAGCTGTCTTTTTGAAAACTCGCCTCAATGAAAAGTAAGGCATCCGCCTCCGGGAAGAACAGCGGCGCTTCCCCGAACGCATGCGCAACGGTGAAACTCGCTTGCCGCTGCGGTACAAGCAAGAAGTTTCGATAAACGTTAATCTGTTGGGAGAACTACGCCAGCGCCCAACAACCGCGAGCGGTTTGCCATCGACCGCGCCCCTCCAAACAAACACCCTTCGCGTCCCGCCGTGAAATCCTCGTGCGTTCCGCGAGTTTTAGAACGTGGAACGAACGAACCGCGTTCTTGGGGAAAACCCGGCGTTCAGGATTCGAGAAAGAGAAAATGAATCGAGCGAAAATAAATCCCGCTGCCGGTGGTGTCCGCGAGATAGGAAAGTTGGGAGGAGCAATTAGCATGGCTAATCGAAGCCGCCTCCCCGGAGTTCCGTCGTGGAGGGACACGCTTTTCATTAGCGGGGGCCAACGGCTTCATTTGCATAGGCGAGAGCGGAGGAAGAAAATTAGCTTACATTAGAAGCCGATGTCGCCGGGGTTGGACCACTAAGTATATACGTACGCGCGACTATTGCAGGGGGAAAAGACTGTAGAACAAGCGGGCAACACTGGGAACTCACCACTGTTCTGCGCTGCGATCCGATTGTCTAAGCCTCCAAACTTTCCCGAAGTCTTGTCCGTTTTTTTGCGGGTGTAGTAGAAAGCCTGATTTCGTATGTATACCCGCCTAAATTGTAGTTTACTGTTAGGAGCAGTGATGCGAATTCCTAACCAGCTTGGAAAATTCTATTTTGTACTCCGGTAAACCCGTGCTACCGATTCGATCGTTGTGTTTTTGCCTCTTCGCCAGAACGGCTAAGCGCGGTTCACGGATACAAAGACTCATTTATTTTAATTCAAACGTTGAACCAATCAGAGAGACTTCTATCGGAACATTTTCCCCCGGAATATTCTTCTGAAAAGACCAGATTAGTCTCGGAAGTGGGTCCATTCGTTAAGCTTTTAATTCTTGAAAGTTACTTCGATTTTTTTTTTTTTCTGGCGCGTGCGTGCGAGCATAGCACGACACGAGAAAGAGAATACATAATCGAAGAACATCATGTTCATCTTCCCTATACCTGCAGCTTTTAACAGCGGAGCTGCTTAAGCTCTTAGTTCCGCCGTCGAGCGTTACCAGAAAACTCAGTCCAGCCGAGCGCCCGAAAGCATGTGCCTCGTGAGGAGCGCCCGGCATCGCACAGGCTTGCGCCACGTGAGAAGCTCTAAAAAAGAAACCAAAAGAAATAGAGTTTTAGCTCCGTCTGTTCTGTTCGGACCGCGTTGACCGGGACCCGTCTGGGCACTTGAGCATTCGTTCCAGAAGGGATGATTAGTTCCGCGGGCTGCCCCTCGCCGGGACTGCGCATTCGTTACGGTAGGGGGTGTCCTCCTCACCCTTCCCGCACGCGCAGGCGCAGCCGGGTCCCAGTCAACACGGTAACTACGGAACGCACGGATCATACGGAGTGCTAAAACTCTCTAATACCGAGTACACATGAGCGTGCGCTTTGTGAGGAGCGCCAGCGTCGGCTAGCTCGGCCTTCGAGGACACTCCGCCAAGCGTTCGTGGCGTGATCTCTCGCTCGCTCTTCTACTCGCCAGTTAAAGTGCGTTCGCGCCTAAAGTGGGGAGCACAGACACCGAGATCGCACTGCAGGTGCCGAGTTCGCGAAGCCGGTTGCCGCGGGTCTTCGCGCGTGCTAACACGATCCACTTTGGGAGAGATGTGAAAGGCTGCGGACAAAACGATCCGGGCCAACCAGCGGCAAGTCCGGAAAGGAAATTCATGCGAGGCGCAACAGCCGGGAGTCGATGAACAGAGAAGGGCCGCCAGCTCTGCTGCTATTCTAGCTTGATTGATGGTGGGGTTTAACGCACCGGCGCTACAAAGCTAGGCGATGAGGCGCGCCGTAGTGGAGGGCTCCGGATTAATTTTGACCACCTGGGTATCTTTAACGCGCGCCGAAATCTAGAACACGCGGGGGGCGGGGAGAGGGGGGCGTTTTCGCTTTTCGCCTCTATCAGAAAAGCGGCCGCCGCGGGTGGGAATCGAACCCGCGTCCTTGGGCTTATGAGCACAACACCATAGCTACTGAGTCACCGCGGTGGGTTGCTGATATTCTAGCCTCGCGCCACTAGTGCAAGGTGCGCCATTCTTTTCGTTTTAAAACGCAGCTTCCTTTGTCTCACTAATGGCGCTCGATGTCGCTCCAAAACGCACTACAGAAAAGCCAACTTTACACAACGGGTTTCACAAGCGATGATGATGATAAGGCACAAGCACCTTAAGAAAAAAAAAGCGCTTCCCGTGGTCAGAATCAAACCTGGGTCCCTCGCGCTATGAAAATGGGCATTCCCAAATTGCATGCGGCGTGGCGTCTCGAGCGCCACATGCCGGGCAGTTCGGGTAGGTGACTATGCGCGTTTCCCACAGCCACCTGCTTGAAAATATCTTCTTCTTTTTTTTTTTTTTGGTATCAGCCCAAACATTATAAAATGGCGAACATTTTTTAACAGGACGCGTCCAGTTTACTTGCGCCAATAATTTTCAGTCAATCCTTACCAATGTAAGCTCGGGTGTTCCCCAGGGCGCAGGCTTATACCCACTGTTGTTCTTTATTTACGTGAACGACCTCCCTACTGACATATCATCAAAGTTGCGCCTTTTTTCGGACGATTGTGTCCTGTATAACACCCAGCCTTCATACATCTAACGGCACTATCGCCCTGCAACATGATCTTGACACTATTGCTGCGTGGTGCGAAAAATGGCCTGTCTTTAAACCTCGCAAAATGCCAATTAATGCTTTTTATGCGGAAACACACCACCATAGATCACTTTTATTGTATTCGCTATGTTCCTATTGACCACACCAGTGCTCACAAGTATCTAGGACTTCATATAACGCCATCACTGTCATGGGTGACACATATTCAAACATCTGCTGTGAATCCTCACGCACATTTGGGCACTGGCGACGCAACTTAAAATCCGCATCTGCCAAAATAAAAAAAAAACGTGCCTATTTAATGTACGTTCGACCAAACTAGAGTACGCATCATCCATTTGACACCCATCTCAAGCTTATCTCACCCACGACTTAGAAGCCGTGCAAAACCGCGCTGCTCGTTTCATTGCTTCACAATATTGTCACGAAGCCGAAGACGACGCAGTTGCCTTCAAGGAAAACAAGTTTATTGGAGCGACCTTGTGCTCCCCTAACAACTCAAAGAACACACAGGCGGCGGAGCAGCAGTCAACAAAGTGACGTGCGCTGGCGAGCGTCGGCGAGTAGAATGCCGTGCGTCTGATCTGCGGGAATTCATCTTTGGCCGCGAGTGTTTCTCGAACCGTCGATTTCATCTAGAACACTGTAGATCAAGGAAGATTATTCCAGGCTGCTGAAGTTAGTTCGGAACGCTCTCCCTATCAAAAGAGATAACAGGTGCGGCATAAAAATAAAGAATGGAACACGCGCCTCACCTGGCGCACGGATAACACAGACAACAAAGCCTGGCGCAGCCGGTCGGCAAAAATAACAGAAACAAACCCAATGCATGGTTCGCGGCAATATTCAACACACATCAGCATAACCGTTCTAAAAGAGACCCTGCAACACTTCTTTCAACTTTTTTGAAATCTTAAATTCTTGCTTAATGTAGTCACCCAACACACCAAGTACTTAGATTAGGGGGTCGCAAAGTACCTCAGCCAAAAATTACTACTCCTATGCACATTAGATAACTTGGAAACTCGCTCGAGAGATTTTGCTCTCTTTCCTGGCCTGACATTCTTCGACGGCTCGAATTACGTCACTGAGTCCATGTAGCGGAGTATGCAGCGGCTACCGTCGCGTCTCTAACCCTAAGCTGCTTCGCATTATCGCACGCGGAGCCGCAGGTGTTGCCATTCGTTGCGCAATCCCGGAGACGAGAGGAGCTTCGGAGAGGAGAGGAGGAATGCCTCGCATACTACTCAGGGGGTTCCCCTCCGGGAAGATGACGACGGTGGTTGAACGCGAAGCTATCTCGTGATGGATTCTTTGGTTGGCCAATCCCTAGGGGCATCCTGCCACAATCATAATCAGCGGTGTCTGGCCAGGCATGCGCACTGGGGGTATGGACGCCGCACAACGGCGCCCAGACAACGGTGGAGGGAACAGGCTCGACCATAAGCAGCTTCGCATCTAAAACAACTAAGTAAGGTGCAAGCTCAGATATAGACTGCCAAAACCACGACCAGGGGTGGGCAGACAGAGAACCGCGAAAATCCACAAGAAGCAGAACAGAGCTCCCACTTCCCAGTCGTCTTGGCTAATGAGGCGGCGTGTACGTGCAGTTACGCAGCGTGACCAGGAGCGCTTTGCATGCATGGCTGGCGTGACGAGCGCAATTGGAATCGACCGCTGCTGCCGGAAGGAGAAGAACGAGATCGGAGTCCAGTCCAATTTCCATCCCGCATGGACGAGCCCGCTGTGCGCTGCAGAAAGGGTAAAAAGAGAAACAGAAGAGGGACGAAAACGAGGACGCTATTATTGAAGAAGCGCTTCCAGAAAACAAAACCAAGAACAATTATAGGCGAGAGGAAACAGGCGGAGAAAAGATAGAGCAATATTAAGATACAAACAAGAAGAGATAATTAGGAATACCACGGCACCGTGTACGAGTGGAAAGCTGAGCTCCTTTTAAGAATGAGCGCATTGCAATCAAGCGAGGCGGCGATAGTAAACCGAATTTCCTCGTCTCACGAGACGTGATTAGCTTACTTTGTGCCCACAGCTGCAACAAGATTACCGCGTCACCACCTAGAACTACCTCCTCCTCCTCCCTCACTCAAAGGCTCAAAGGACTGGGTTCCTTTTGTTCTGAGGGCAATCACTGTGAGGGGAGGACGCGCGGAGCTTCCGCGCAGCTCGTCACGGCGCCTGCCTGGATATTTTCTTCGTGTATTTTTCTTCTGCTTGTCTCAGCTCACCTCGACGCAGTTTTCAAACACGGGTTTTTATGTTTTCGTCAAAAACAACGCGACGTGAACTTTTATTACAGAATGCAGTAATTTTCGTTTATGCACTTGTGGTTTGCCTCAAATCTGCCCAAGGCTATATGTATACCCATGCCCTAGGCAGTGCTAATACATGTGAACCATGTCATTATCGTTGCAGCAGCCTGGGAAGTTTCTGCCTAGATATACTTCTTCGTGCGCGGTTTTATGGAAAGCACACACGTGGCGAGGGCGAGTTTTTCGCCCAAAGAAAAACTACAACAGCGCGAAAAGCTTGGAAGAAGAGAGCCCGCAACCCCAGCTTACTAAACATGCTACGCATTAAAAAATATGTCGCTTAACGCCCCAAAAAGATTAATGCTAGAACGCTACGCCACTTTCCACAGTTTCAGCGGCCTAGCGAGACCAAATGCGCCCCCAAGCAAAACAGCGAGAATGTTCTGGCACCAAACAATATCAAAACGGCTTTTATTCCTCGCGCGGGAATTTCGACACATCGCGGTAACGTCGGCGCATCAGTCTGTCCGACCGAAATGCTGACCGCGTGCGTTCAATCAAGACCCGAGCGAGACCAAAACGGTACAGGAAAAACACACGCGCGGGAGTTTGTTTTTTAGCGGCGCATGAGATATTGCGCTCTTCGAGTTGCGAAAAGGCGAACGCCAAAACCACCGAGCCCAACATCGGCGTGTTTGTATGTACGCGTGGTGTTTGGGCGCCCACCGTGCTAGTCAATGCTGCGCTGATGGATGCGAAGCGCTCCGGTGCCTTTGACCGATGCCGTACTTTCAAAACAGGGCGTGAGGAAATGGCGCGGTTACGGAAAAGAAAAAAGAATAAACCAGAGGGGATAGGAAACTTTGCGTCCGTTATACCGCATGCAGCATTTGTCAAGCTGCAACAACAGAACGGATGGATTGAAAAGAGAACGCACGGACAATGAACACGTATTACCTCTCCCGGCTTCCAAATTTACTTCACATCCCTTTTCTCTTCTGAATCTTGGATGCGCGAAAAGCGTCGAAGTTTCGGTACAGCTCAAACAATGTCCGGGTAATTAAGCTGCACATCTGTACATCTTTATTCTCCGAAGGAACAAATTCCATTGCGCGTTACCTGAATGCCCCGAAGCATTTGCTAATAATCGCCTGCTGTTTGTCACCATATGCTGCGGTGTTCACTGCAGTGGCGAGAAAACCGCCCAAGACTCGTGAGAATTTAGCTCGAATTCGTTTCGTATCTACTAAGCCCGGAAACTTTGAAATAAACGAAAACCTATCTCAGAAACATTGTTTCAACGACGAAATAATTTATCAGCACAGAGGACTTGGGAATTCTGATTGGAAGCAATGAACACATCATCGAAGCTTCTACAGGAACAAAGCACGATTGCAAAGAAGAGAGTCATATGTAAACTAGCCAACTTACACATTCAATTTATATTATAGAAGGAGAGACATTTCAGAAGTTCACATTATGTAAGGGCAGGGGACACCCGTATGCCTCTGTTCGGCGGTAGGTATCACGTTACGCTATTTTATATTAGAGGCCACGTGGTTCCCCGCATACATGAACTCGACGAGGGAGGGTCGAGTCGACTGGCGGGTTAAGCTAACCTCGACCCCTGTTTACACGAACTTTAGCGGGAAGGGGTTCCTGGAAAAGGAGCTATCCAGCTCCTCACGACCCTCCGACTCAGCTCGACCAGAAAGTCAACCTGCCCCTGCCTGCGGGTCAAATGGACTCGCCCGACGGCTTTTCGACTCGCCCCGCCCGCTTATACACGCATGGGTCGAGTCGAAAAAACCTGTTTTTATCGACTCAACCCTCCCTCGTAAGTTCATGTATACGGGGCTATGGTCTTCCACGCAAGTATGCAAAATCGAAGGTGTGCGTGCGTGCGTGCGTGCGTGCGTGCGTGCGTGCGTGCGTGCGTGAGTGAGTGAGTGAGTGAGTGAGTGAGTGAGTGAGTGAGTGAGTGAGTGAGTGAGTGAGTGAGTGAGTGAGTGAGTGAGTGAGTGAGTGAGTGAGTGAGTGAGTGAGTGAGTGAGTGCGTGAGTGAGTTCGGGCTCCCGCGTGTGTTGTATACAAACGTATTCTATGCACTTAATACTCTCACACGGACCCCAATGCGGGCTGCGAATTGCTTTGCTTTCCTCTGTCCCTGGCTTATCCCTGCCCACCAACGTTTCCCGAAAATCCGCTTGCCTTCTTCCACGAGGCTTTTTCAACGAAACGAACGACGACCACAAAGACTGCCACTTGTCCGTCATCCGCACCGGCTGCAAAGAACGGCACGAAAATCCGCCGTATATCGGAAGCAGCTTTGGAATAACAGAGGCCTGGAGAAATCGATCGAAGAAGACCCCCCCGGTAGAGGAGGGAACGAACGCGGAGGGAAGAGAAACAATGCGAGAAGACGTCAGCGAAGCCTGGCTTTTCGCCCCGTCTTTTCCCCATTCTCCCCCATCCTTCCCCATAAAAACAAAGAGTAAGGAGGGGAATCACCACTCTCGAACCTCGAGATCGACCAGCACACAGCGTATAAAGAAGTCAGCGAGGCATTTTTTTTTTTCTTTCTCAATGTGCCGCAAGAATGAAAGCCAGCGATCTAAGAACGCCTCTTGACGCCGAGTGGCGCTGATCTCTTCCTGCACGCACTCTGAACACGGCATGGTTGTTTATGCATGCATGGATGGTGCGCCGTCCCGCCAACGTTGTTGAGAAAAGAAGTGCACCCTAGAAATGAAGAGTGATGCACGCGTCCGCTGAAGAACGCGCACCGGGAACCCACCCGGATGGCAACCATGATAGGGTCATTCGAGACGTACACAGAACGAAGTTATGGGCTCGGACATCCGTCTGCAGAAAGCACTTTTCCACACGTGCGAAGGCCCGGTATGGGTTATCTGGATAACCTTCGCAAGACTGTATCTTGTAAGGCCCCGGAGAGTCAAGTGCTGCGGGACGTTTATTCTGCCGTGCAACTGACTCGGAACACGCACCGATCCAGGAACGATGATGATGATGATGGCATTCACGAAAACGCTATGACTGGGATATCAACGATGAGGTGCCGACACCGCAATGTGAGACAGTTTCGGGCCCTTTTCCCTCTCTCCTCCTTCAAAACCTCCAAAGAAAGAAAGAACGAGGGTGACCACGACATGCAGAAGATGAAATACGGGGTAGGAGCCATAACGCAGGAGCAGGTCACAGTAGGTGGTGGTCGATGACCAGGATGTGGTGGCTCGCAAGACTACTACTAACTATTATTCGCACGATAGGTCGTAGGAGGCCATGAGGGCGTCTAGCGTCACTAAATAAAGACTTTTAGAGTGCCGGCACTATTTTCTCTCATTGTTATGTGCCGCCAGGATTTTCATTGGCCCGTCGGCACCACGTGATATTTGTTTACATATGGGCGCAGCCATTTCGTTTCTGGGCGCCTCCCCTCCCTCTCTCTTTCTGCTGCGCGGACGCTAGAGCTGCCGGTCGCACTCTGCCCGTCACAACCGGCGGCGGTTTCGTTGGGAGAGATGGCAACACTGCAAGTCAGAAACAAAATGGCCCCCAGACGCTTTCGGGTGCACGAAGTGGCGGTACTCTTAAGCGCAGCTTATTTAGTGACGCTAA
This sequence comes from Haemaphysalis longicornis, assembly GCA_013339765.2. Lineage (NCBI taxonomy): Eukaryota > Metazoa > Arthropoda > Arachnida > Ixodida > Ixodidae > Haemaphysalis > Haemaphysalis longicornis. Next base: position 146,541 of record JABSTR010001265.1, read on the forward strand.
GGGCGTTCAGTCAGAAAAGGGACTACAGCTAGGCAATCAAAGAGCTCCTCCCACAAATGAAAGAAAACGAGCATTGTTCTCCGATCAAATGGCGTCCCCACTTATGCCGACCGCCACTTGACCGACGCAATGTGCACAGCAGAAAAGGCGACGACGGTTACAGTGACACTTGCAGCGTGGGGAAGGAAGGAGAATAGGTGGCGCGATTCCCGCTTCTTCTGCAGGACCAAACACGTCTGGTGACCCGTAACTCGGGCGAAGCGGACTAGGGCCAAACATGGATTCCCGGACTTGCGGTTCCGCTCCCCGTATGACAATGATTGTGATGCCCTCTCTCTTCCCCTCCCGACGGTCTTATTTGACGGCGTCCACGAAGTATTCCGGCCGATAAAGCATTAACGTCTTCCCCGTAATAAAAAAATGGTTATTGAGGTGGCGAGCTTGCTGGCTTCGTTTAACTCGTTTGTAAAGAAAAACATGTGCGGGAATTCTGAGAATCGTATACTAATGTCCAGCATTCTTATTAAACTCCTCCGCATTCCGATTTTTGTAGCCGATTTCTTTATACGCAGCCAGACACGTAGATTTGCTTTGCTGTTTTCCTTCGTTTCGTTTGCCCATCATGAACCCTTACGCTACTATTTTTGTGGAGATGTATTTCAGATGTATTTCGTGCAGATGTAATATTGTATCTTCGTGCATAGTGCACGGTTGGCCTGTGTTCGCGAACATTTTTGTGCGTTTCCGTCGTTTTCTTCCCAGCTTCCTTATATCGGTATTTGTTTTCGGGGGACGGTGCTCACGATGCATATTTTCGATTTCTATAGTTCTGTTTTGTAAAATATTCGCTTTTTCAATTCGTTTAGTTTTTCGAAATTCCGCTCGATTAATTGTCTCTACTTACACAATCATGACGATTGACTGTGTTACTTCACTTCACCCGCTCATACATTTTTTCGACGATGGATGGCGTTAGACGGTCCTCACCGGGAGGTACTCGGCAATGAATGCTTGCATTAAAATGGCCATTTAATTACGATACGAGCCCGCCACGCTGGCTCACTGGCTATGTGTTGTGCTGCTGCGCCCAAGGACACGGGTTCGAACCCGGCCTCGGTGGCTGCTTTTCAGAAAAAAGGAGAAAAGCGAAAACGCCCATGTGTCGAGATTTCGACGCATGTTAAAGCCCACGTGGCCAATATTAATCCGGAGCCCTCCACTACGACGCGCATCTATCGCGGGTGTAGCTTCGGCGCGTCAAACCCACCCCAATCTCATTCAAGATACGAACCGAGCCAGCCACATTAATGTAGAGTTTTAGCTGACCGTTTTTCCCAGTCCGCTCCGCTCCGATAGCAAGCGGGAGCGCCATTGCGCATGCGTGGCGCGCTTGGCCGCGAACGGCATTGGCTCCGGTTGCGCTGACCGAGCCGCCGATACGGGAGCGGACCGTCGAAAACGGTCAGCTAAAAAAGATTCGCGGAAGCTTGCGCTCACGCACAAGACGTCAATTTGTAGGTGAGCATTGCCGGACACATAGTTAAGTTTCATTGTTTATTCCATAGTGCTGGTCGTCGCCGTCGTGGTCGTCGTATGCGTCGAAGAAGTCGTCGTCTTCGCGAGTGGTGGGTGCAAAGCAGGGAGTGGTGCAAAGTCACTGCTCAGACGCTGCCACGCGAAGGGCTCTTCTACGATATTCAGCGCATGCGCACGACGACACGCAGACTGGCTCTAATACGAAAGAACCGAGAGGCGCATGCTATGACATTGGCTTATCGTTCGAACAGGTGTTGCGACGATTACGGCGTGGCTCTTTCTACGAACGAACCGAGAAGCGCACGCCATGACATGGCGTCCATGCGTTTCTGTTGTCTAGCGTGTATTGCGATGCACAGTAGCGTTCCTGGGTAGTTTTCCGCAACACCGAACTTACGGCCAGAAACAACAGCTCCACTGTTAAGAACAGAGCGCAACGCTGACCTTTGAAACAAATCTTGCAATGTTATGGCACCTGCGCGGTTTGAAAACTCCGTGTTCGTTCATGATAGGCAGACAACTACGTTCGGAATCACCCACGGCGTAATAGCGCGAGTGCAACCGCTCTAAGCAGATACCAGTACAACGAACATTGAAAAAAATAGAGATAGGGCGGCCGCCTACTTTCACGATCACAAACAAGGTCAAGATGCGACAGCATTCCCGCTTTTTCCGGAGAGGAGTGGAGCAGTACAGAAGGAATCCCTCGCTCTCATTTTATCCTCCGCTTTCATAACGTATTCCTGCTTCATACAGATTAAAAGATGTTCCACTTAAACAGAAAGAGGAAGACAACCCAAACCTAAAGACACTAGGAGGGGGGTGTCGTCACGAAATACGAGTAACGGCGTCGTAAAATCTACGCAGGTGCGACCGGTGGCGCCACCCAGCGGCCGGTACGGGCGACGTTGGAATGCGCCGCCGCAACGCGCCCAGCGGCTCTTCCGGGAGCGGACGCCTTGACCTCCTGGCGGCATCGGACGCCGAGGAGAGGCCGCCTGACTCAGCTGGCACGCGCCTTGCAAACAGCACGTGACGTCAGCAAGGTCGGCCTACCAACCTTCTTCCCTCCTCTCGACTCCTCTCGTTATTCTTACGTGCATTTGGCAGCAGCAGCAGCCTTTGTCCATGAACGACGACCACGTCGTCGTCGACGGTCACGTTGTTTTCCGAGCCAAGGGACGGCCGCCGCTCCTCCGCCTTCTTCGCCCGCCAGGGCCGAAATATTCGCGCCTGCACAGAAGGCCCCACAAGGGCTTCTCCTTGCTTATTACCATTTCCTCTTCAAAATCTCCAACGGTGTACATACAAAAGCTGTGGTTTCTTGGCGCCCCCCCCCATCATAGATGAAAAGCGGGCTGCTTTTCTGGCGCTGACGACGTATGGTTCGAATGGCTTTCCATTTGTCTGGGTGGTGACCGCCAACGTCGCGCGAGAAAAGCCGCCGCGCGTGCAATCCCAGCGCTACGTGCGACAGAATGAAGGACCTCGCCTGCATCACGCTGGGGGCGTGGACGCGCAGATCCGACGTTGCCGCCGCTCGTCACCGTTAACGACGCTAACGAGGAAGCGATAATGGTATAGCGTGTTAACAAGGTCTACTTGTACCACCCGAGGACAGGACTCGTGATCAAGAAGCAATATGAGCGTCCTCCGTGAAGGCAGGGATTGCGAATGCTAGAAAGGGAGTCCTTGTGAGCACGGTGATGCGAGTGGTTAGTGGCGTGGAACCATGAGTGGGTAGATGAAGGTAATGTGGAGGAGGATGGGCGGCATCTAGGGCCGCCGTAGTGTATGTTCTGCGCTGTTAGCTGACGAAGAATGCGTTGAAAGCAACGGATCTCAACGAGGGGTTACGGCGCGAGTTGAGACGGTATTCTCGATTTCGCGGGAGCAAGATGGGTAATCACCGAACCGCGAACGGACAACCGATTTGTAGCTGTGGTATTTCAAGTTCGCGTGGCAACTCTCGCGCCGCTTTTGGTATCCCTGAACCTTCTCGATACCTTGAGTGGTGGACTCACTGCGTTCACTACAGTGTCGCATTCACGCCGACTTTTGACGTCCCTGTGTTACCTTCAAGCGTCAAGTCTCCCGCAGAGAGCCCTTCCAGAAATCATTGCGACACTGCTGCAGTGCTGCCCCGCAAATCCTTTTAATCCTACGTTGACCACAACGAATCATTCTACACTTTCATGTTAATGACAAGCGGATCTCCTCCCCAGTTGGTGAGAAGGACGTCATGAGTACGGCTACGACAACACGTACAGATACATCTCTTTAAGCGAAAGCTCTTTTAGTGGGGCCGATGGAGTCCAGTAAAAAAAAACTGAAAAAAAACTCCCCGTATACGCTGGTTGGTTGACACAAAAGCTTTGGTAAGATCTCTCAACACACGGCAAACGGTTCCTTGAAAATCGCGAAGAAGGAACGGTTCTTGATAACACAATACACGCATCAATCATGAAGAAGGAATACAGTACTATACCTCCATCTCACAAGCCACGTACCAATATACATTTATATCGTTCGTAGATGCGTTTACTCAGTTGTCGCATACCCACCGCGGTGGCTCAGTGGCTAAGGCATTGCGCTGCTGAGCACGAGGTCGCGGGTTCGATTCCCGGCCGCGGCGGCCGCTTTTCTGATGGAGCCGGAAAGCAAAAATGCCCGTGTGTACGAGATTTCGGCGCACGTTAAAGAACGCCAGGTGGTCAAAATTACCGGAGCCCTCCACTACGGCGCGCCTCATTGCCTGCGTTGCGTCGGCGCGTTAAACCCTATAGGGTTTAATCAATCAGTTGTCGCATGGGTTCATTCTTCGTTTGCGATTTGGGACTTTGAAGGTTTGACGGTCGATTGGACGCACTTTCAGCTTTAGCGGTTCTCTCAACTTTCCTTGGGAGGCATGGTAATGTTTTTTCTCAGAGCTAGGCACGCACCAAGGCGCGCGGGAATTGCCATGTGTCAGCAACATTCAGCCCTGTACGGCTTACTGGATGAGTTCTGGGGGCATCTTGAACGTGCAATGAGGGCATGAGAAGTAAGCACCGCGCGTACTGATGTCAGGCGCCAGCCCCGGTAAATCGCCTCAATGTTCAACGATGGAACAACGGACGCGTCTTGCGTGCTCATTAGAAGAGAAACGGTTTGGGCGCGTCGTTTCATAGTCACACAGAAAACAAGCGCTATTTAAAAAACAAAGGACGAGGCGTGGAACGGGACAAGCGCTTGTCCCGTCCACGCCTCGTCCTTTGTTTTTTTTTTTTTTTTTTTTAAAGTGCGAATGCACTTCTTAAGCGACCCTGAATCACGCGTCCACCGCCGTCCGTCCATCCGCACCACATACCCACTTAGGGCGATTGGCCAAGAAGAGTTCCTAATTTCTCAGCACATACCCACTTAGGGCGATTGGCCAAGAAGAATTCTTTCGGCAATCACCCGTGCATTCCCACTTCCCCATCACGCTGCTGCTTCGCCAGGAGCGGAAGTCGGGGCGAGTACTCTGCGGCGTCTACCTCGTCGGTCACGTCTACGCGAACCTCGTGTCGTCACGCCGTGTCCAACCTCGCCGGTCAGGGCGAGTCGCCGGTACAGTGCCGTCTACAACACCGACGCGTACTCGGGCGACGGAATCGTGGTCGTCACCCTCTAACCTACTGCGCCCAAACATCTCGCGCGACGACGTCGTCGAATACGTGGACGGCGCGATGGAGATTGTGGCCAGGCGCGTAAAGCCCTCGGACCCGGTCGTTGTGTGTGTGTGATCTCCCTCGAACATACACTTTTAATTCACCAAGATTTCCAGAGAACGACTTAACGGGTGTGTGAATCCCCACTTGATCACGCGGGGGTGTTAAAATGCAACTAACGGCGGCGAATGCCAACACAGTTCAACATAACTCCCCCTCATAGCATCACCCGTGCATTCGCACTTCCCCATGCTCCCCTGCGGGGAAATGCGGGTGTTTTCTTTTTTTTTTTTTAAATAGCGCTTGTTTTCTGTGTGCTCATTTGGATTAGGATCCCTGGCGGACGGAACTCATGCGCGATGCAACAGTGTCCCGCCTTGACGTCACCGCTTACCCCGCAATGAGTGTTGGACAGTCACTGCAGTTCTACGTGATGGTGCACTTGTAGAACTTGCAAAAGGAAAAAATGTTGGGGCCAGCTTCACACTAGTGGCGCGGACACTGGGCTAACAGCGAAGCTGGCGGTCCCACCTAGCTTGTTCTTGGTTCGGCTGAGTTTATGCCTGGTTAAGCTTGGAGACTGTTCGGTCAAGCTTTCTGCGTGCATGGTGTTGATGTTATCGTCCCAAAAATCAATGAACACTCCGTCATTAAGTATGTAAATGTACGTACCGGCTTTGCGATGAAGCTCCAAGAGTAGCGGAGGGCGCAGTGGGACTTATTGAACTCGTTCGGTGGCCACCGTTCGGCTTGTGCGGCCTGGCGTGTTGGACGCTAATTGGGAAGTTGATTAACGCTATCCTTTTCTCGGCCCTGTGGCTTCTTTCACTTTGGCATTTATTTTTCTCTTCGCACCGTCAAAACTGCACCACTCCTCGCAACAAGCGATAGAGCGACCCACCACGCGACGCGTTTCCAAAGTTGTGCTCGTACCAGTTGTGTCGCGCCTCCGACAGGTGGCGGCACGAGTCGCGCCCGAGCGCGGTGAGGCAAAGCTAGGGTCGACGCACGGTGCCGGGGTATGTTCGCCGGCACCGTGCGTACGTCATCGCTCGGCAAGGTTTTTCCCGCGTATGTTCGCCGGCCCAACCATCAGCTTAAACAGCATCGCCATTAAAAAAGATATACGCACGCCGATTTTCATCCTCTCCGCGGCTCGGTCACAGATGAGCCTCTACCTTTCAGGTTGAAAAACCCATCAATTAGTGCGAAAAGTTGGACAAGTTGGTACTGGGATAACTGGGCATGTTTTCTAGCGCAAAAAAGGACGGGAACTTAAGAGAAGAATATGGACGGGACAAACGCTAGGTCCGTATTCTTCTCCAAGTTCCAGTCTTTCTTGCGATTGAAAAACACATCGTCGGCCCTCAACGCAATGCTTGCAGCTTGCATGAACAACGTTTGTCTAACGTTGACGCGCAAGAATGCTCTCCGATGTAACACGCCCGCAGAAAAGCGCTGTTTAGAGCAGCGCCGGTGGTTACGAGAAAAGAGAAGAGGGAGGAACGATAGGCCAGAAGATAACTGCATGTTTCGTAAGTGAAACCTGAATAAAATATTAGGTAGATGAAGCAATTCAAGAAGTGATCGGTCGGAGAATCGACGTAAAAAGAGAAGAAACACCCCAGCAGGAGGTGACTAAGCTGCGTCGATTAGAGGGAGTCTAATCCGTCCCACGAAGGCACCTCGAGGACGACGCCTGTCTTTTTGCTTAGGCACAATAACGCGCTAACGACGAACAAGCGCCGTGCACGTATCCGCCCGACGACGACGTCCGGCGCCGGCAGACACGAAACATAATGCCCAGCGCCCTCCGCCTCCTACAAGTCCCGGGTGGCCGTCAGCGCGCATCGTCTATTAGGCGCAAGGACCATTTGTTGGCGTCCCGCCCCGATCCGTGATCCTGGCTCTCCGTCGCACAAAGAGCCGGAACCAAAAAGTGGCCCAGACATGACTAGCAAAGGGGGCGGGAATTATGAACGATACCAGGGCGGACACGTTGCCCGCGCTGCTGCAACGATACATCGAATCACACTCGCCTGCGGATTCGCCATGCATCCGGGCGATGATGTCGTCGCACGGCAACGAGTCTGGAGCTCCCCTTACCGAGCGACTGTCTAAACGTAAAAATTTTGTTAAAAAGTAGCAAAGAAGTTCTACAAATGAGGAGCGGATTAAATGGAGCGAGGTGGATGGCTCAATCAGCCCAGGCCTCGTTTTCTTCTCTTCGAAATCGAATTGCAGCACGAAATCAGTTCGACTGAAAATAATAATAAAAAAAAGTGGTGACTCTACCCCGTTTAGATCATTTCCCACTATCAGTAGATCATATTTTCCATGACCATCGTAGATGCGCGCGGCAACGCAATATAGAGAGGGATTATTATTGCGTAAGATAACTCTCTGCCGAGTAAATCACCCGTGATAAATGGAACTTCTTGTAATTGAACAAGAATGCACTCGCCGCGGTGGCTCAGTGACTAAGGCGTTGCGCTGCTGAGTGCGAGGTCGCGTGTTCGATTCCAGGCTGCGGCGGCCGCTTTTCTGATGGAGGCGAAAAGCAAAAAAGCCCGTGTGTACGAGATTTCGGCGCGCGTTAAAGATCCCCAGGTGGTCAAAATTAATCCGGAGCCGTCCACTACGGCGCGCCTCATCGCCTGCGTTGCGTCGGCGCGTTAAACCCTACAATCAATAAATTGAACAAGAATGCGTAATTGGCAAAGTTGAGACATTTAATCGTGATAATGCAGTAAACGTAGAACCTCAGTGAACAAAAGGATAAGCGAAACAAGCACAAAAACATCGAGTCGCGTAATATCCCCCATTACTGCCCTACGCTAACCAAAAACGACCCGAAGTACGGCGCTCCAAGTTGGCTACATATAGCCAAATATGACCATAGAACGAATAAAAAAAGCGCAAAAGACTGGACGGACAAAGTAAGGAGCCGCCAAAACACAGGCGCTGAAAAAAAACAACTGAGCGGCTTGTATTGCAGCAGGAACCTATATACATAGAAAAATATGGAAAAACTAATAAACATAACTGGTCAACGTTGATGCTCGGGCGAGTGTGTGTTCTACAATTTTGAATTCACAGCGCAAACAAGAAAGAGGGGCGATAGGGAGGGCACGACACACAGGCGATGCAGGATACATCCTGCATCGGGTAGTTTCTGGGTTACTACTCCGGTTTCTCAATGTTAACCTTTCTTTTAATCATGCGCACATCTGTTGTAAAAACGAAGTTACGAACCTCGAGGCGAGGATTCGCTCCTTGCGTGTGACTCGGCGCTAGGAGAGGAATTACAAATCCGCGCCTTAAAAAATCACTTGTTAAGCCATGCGTTCATATGACAAGCTCTAGTTCCATGGATCACGCTAATTGCCTAATTAAGGCAGGTTATCCTAGACATCTATTGATGTCCCTTGCCGATCGTTTGTTGGGGAAAATGAAGGCTGGCGAAAAAATTGATTGGAATAATAAAAGAAAAGGGAAGATTGCAGTATTTCCGTAAATACGTAAAGTATCGCATAATCTAAAAAGAATTCCTAAGAGTACTGATGTGAGTTGTTTTTTCTGCTCCTGACAAACTTTCGAGACTCTGCAGACACGTTAATAGTGATACCCCTAGTTCTTCGTTTCTAGAAAGAAACACCAACGACAATCCAACCCATGTGCAATAAACGTAGTTTGCAGCATACCTCTTGTGAGGCAGAGAATATATCCGGCAAGCGGGGAGATGTGATAACGACAGCCTAAAGGAACACATGAAGTTACAACGTGGAGAAGTGGAAGAGCGGTCATCTAGGAAGACATTGTTAGAAAATTTGCTGGGTGCGAGCCTATCTTGAATAGTACCCCAATATTGTATAAAAATAAGCATAAACGGATAAGGAAAATAATTGATGCTCATAAAATTGTGAAGAAAGAATAAAAGCGTGTAAGCGTTCCTTGTGTCGCGCTATCAGCAAAAGAAATCACATATCTAGACAGCGTGTAAGCACATGGCGGTAATGATGTCGTGGCAGATTTGTTATTTTGTTTTAACGTTTTATGTGTCGAATTCTTTGTTGCTTTGATTTCCGGTGTATTTATATACCAGATGTCACGGCAATAGTTGTTAGTCAGCGCTTATGTGCCGTGCTCTTCCTATCGTCCCCGTTTCTTGCTTGCGCTGCGAACCCAAGATAATGAAAACAACCCACCGAAACGATAGCCCGTGACAATACCGGATCCACCACGTGCCGATACAGCGTCAAGTGTTCATGACAAGTACACAAAAGCCTTTTCCAGAAACGAAACCGACGGCTCACTGACGGAGGCGTTTCCTTTCTTTTCGATTTTAACGCTTCAAAAATTTCCCGCTCCCTTCGTCCGGTGTGCGGCTCGTATTCTCTGCACCCAAAAAACTGAGCTCATTGTGCAAGCGTTGACACGCGTTGCACAATGGCAAGCGCAAGCGTAAAAAAGCATATGACACGCTATGTTGACTGTGTTGACAACGGGGTCTCTGAAATCCCGTTGTGGCCGTGTGGCCGTGCCTACATCAGGCGGACAGGCCGCTGCCTAAATGATCACACCAGAGTTATGCAAGGTCGTCGACAAGTCGCACCTTGGCAACGGATTGCGCTTCCTGCGGCTGCGCGCTCCATTCTTCCATGACTGCGCGATCCTCGCGCACTACCCTGGACTGAGAGAGAGCGGGAGAGTTTTGAAGCGTTTGAAATAAAAAAGAAAGGGGTTTCACTTCTGGAAACGGAAATAGCGTAGTTGTCATGAACACTTGACGCTGTATCGGCACGTGGTGGGATCACGTATCGTCTCGGGCTATCGTTTTCGATGTGTTATGTGTATTCGTTCTTCTATCTCTTCCTACATACATGTTTATTTATTTATTTTGTAGTGCGAAAGACGAGCAAGTGGCGCGCAGCCACCATGCGAGCACTAACGAACAACGGATAAGCCACGCGGCCACAACAACAGCCAGCATTGTCCTTGAGATTGGCGTACGCCCACTCAAGGGGATTGACCACTCGGATTGTACAGATGACAGACGACAGGGGACAGGTGAACAGGGTGAGCCACCGCAGCGGCATCGTCATCAGCATGAAGCTCGTGGAGTGGGCGAGACATTCTGCCGGCTGGACCACCGATCCGTTTGCCACTTCTGAGTGCCTCTCCTACTTTCCGCTGTCAAGGCACTAAACCCGCATTACAGTTTAGTAATTCTGCTAACCCCAATAAAAGGGATTATAGCAGAGTGGTTAATACATAGACACATGTGTACACGTTTGGATGAGAAAACCTCACAACAACATCAGAGTACTTCAGTGCGAACAATACAGCGATCTCCCGAGATCGGCCTTGAGATTTAACTAAATTGCATTTATCACACAACGCGAGGAACACGGATTTGAAGCGATATTTAAGATTTTTTTTCAGAAATGTACGTACGCACAGTCATCTACTAACCAACAGAGCAAAATTGAAGCACTGATACACTTTGACAACAGCGATATGCTGCACTGCTGCAGCAACTGCTGCAATAAAGCGCTCAGTTGTTCGTCAGCGCCTGTGTTTTGTGGTTCCTTACTTTATCCAGTCTCTTCTTGTGCTGTTTCTCTTCGTAGTACAATGTACAAACTGGGCGTCCAGCAAACCCTTCAAACGCTTCTTGCTATAAAAAAAATCAACGTGAAGTGACGAAATCGCAAAGTTCTACCCAAATCGGCGGCCTCAAGCCGTTTGTGCAAAAACAAGAAAATAAACATTAACACAAAATTTAGTGGAGAAACGAAATGTTCATGAAACAGAGAAACGGCAGAAGACTGAATTAAACACAATTGTCGCAATCTCTTCCCGTTTTTTTTGTTTGTATCTCTTCAGTGGCAAGGAGGAGCGCTAATCACATTTCACGTGTTACCCTAACGTGGTAGGGTAACGCGGATTCATTTTTAGGCATACCAAACGCTGCATTCAAACTCTACGGAACTGGTATTGGGATAGCAATTACAAAATATTATCACCAACGTGGCAGAAGAGGTCCACTTCGATGCTGAACCTGCCGGAGTATTATTAGGCTCGCAGGAAGCAAGAGAAGAGAGAAGGGGAGCGAGAGGGCATTTAGGGTGCCTATTGACGAGAAGGAGATAAATTTTCTTGCAAGCGAAAGAAGACGCAAATCGTCCTTACAATATAAACACTAACCACCTGCTCTTTGCGTGGGAAGGCGAAGGCGAACAAACAGCGCGAAAAGTATGGTGATCGGGACGAAGAGAGTGGTAAGTCGGTGTAGGTTTGACCAGGTTTGACTACGTGGAAGACTATAGTTTTTCTCAACGCGGCATCATTACAGCCAGCCTTCATACGCCGCATAGACCGAGCGCAGAAGTGCGTCGGACGAGCAACGTCACGGAGCTTGCTTCGTTTCTCGCGACGACAGAAGGACCCGCAATCTGGGACCGTAGAAAGCGGACTAGACAGAACACGCGAAAACATAACAGCAAATCCGATAACCATGGTGCGAAAGCGAAACGCTATGCTAGGCAAGAGGGGCGTCGCTTCTCGCACAGGACAAAACGCAGACGACGACGTGACCTTAGGCCATCGCCGCTCGATACGCCTTCTTCAGTTTCCTCTAGCAGGGGCGTTAGCGTGACGTCACGGAACGGCACGGCGCCGACATCCTTCCCTCGCAATGCCTGACTACACGCTCCTTGTATCGGTTTTCGTTTTATTCCTCCCTACAGACGTTCTGTTATCGGGGGCTTGCATTGACAGGACGGATGACATTAGTCAGCCCAAAGGACAGCCTGGCGAGATCCCTTTATCGCGGAGCGCAGGCATTGTCGTCTGGCCGGTGTTGATGAAGCTCTATCCGGGAGAACGCGTAATACTATACAACCACCCAAATAACTGGCAGGTTCCGCGCGTTCTGCGAAACGGGAGACGGGTCCGCATCGAGCGCGTTTCCGCGCTACACTCCAGCGAACGGAGTGCGCCGAAAGGAGTGGGAACGCAGAGTGGGAAAGAATCTAACAGACGTTCAGCTGTTGGTGCAGCCACACGTGTAGCTACGCTCGACTCCATTAACAACGCTGATCGCAATTTTACCCGCGTCAACACCGAATCAATCATGCTAAAAGGCGGACCAGGAAAAGATACGACCAAGACAACCAAGAGGAGTTACGGAACTGCAGCTGCTGCAGTTCCTACGCTCGGTTACAACTCAAGAACGGCACCACCTCATGTAGTGTATCACTCCGCCAAAGCGCCGGACCCGTGACGTCAGTGCGCGCGCGTTTTGAAAGCGGTTTGCTATGATTGCGTGATATCGTCTGCCTTGTCTCACGCAGTTTGTCTGTCGTCACTGGAGTCGTTTATAGGCATATTAAGTCCAAAAAATCCCGGGAACGGCTCGCGCCATGTTCAAAATATTCTTAGTAAGGCCCTACTTGCGCCGCGCGGAGAAACATCCGGCTACGGTGATAAGGCACAGCAGCAACTTCCGGTGCCGTTCTTAAGTTGTCACCGAGTATAGCAAAGGTTCGTATTGTATTGCCGACCTTTGAGCCCCCTGTGCTGTCAAGTTCGCTTTGCGGGTAGCAGAGGTAAAACTGAGACGCATAAAGGAAAGCGCTGTCGGCACAGCACACTTGAGGGTATTGGCGAAGTCCATAGGCGAAGAGATAGAAGTTTTTGCATGTACAGCTTGACGTTCTCGGCTGTTGGCTTTCCTTTCCGTCTCTTAGTCATTCCGTGATATCTCTATCTACCTGATATAATTTGCGTATATACTCGAATTAGAAGACTGAGGTATGGCCAGTATGCGTAAAGCATACAAGCTAAAGACAACAAGACCGGAAACGGCAAGCACAATGCTGTCACATTACAGAGAGACGGTCTTGCAGGAGCACGAGCTGTTATCAGCAAGCGGTGCACCAAGTAGCGAGCCAAGATTATTATTATTATTATTATTATTATTATTATTATTATTATTATTATTATTATAAAAGTGATGATTATGATGATGATCCGCGGTGAATGACACACCCAAACACGGGATCCCCTAAATATCAGTGGTAGGAGAGTAACAAGAGAACACCTTTTGAAGAGGCTCATTTGGAAGGAAGGAAGGAAGTAAACTTTATTTTCCTGAGCACCCTTAGTCCAGGGCGCCGTCTTGGGGACTCTTGGCGGCAAGTATACCGCGGATAATGTCACTGCGCTAAGACAATAGAACAAAAACGCTAAAAACAAATGGCGGCTATTCCGCACCGAGAAGGATAAGAACGCGACCGACCAGACCAAAAGCAACCTTGACACTCACGACGGCGTCGGCGACTCCGGCGTCTCCATCGTGGGTCACACAGGACCGCCGCGTGATGTCAGTGTGAATTTTCCGCCACGCTACCCTGAAGAGGAGGCACCGAGTTTTAAGCAGTTCTTCCCGCCGAGTTCGAAAACAGCCTTTGAAACCCCGCTACTACGTGGCACACAGCTTAGAGTGGCCAGCAGAACTTGGACAGACAAAACGCAAAATAGAACATGATCAAAGATAGAAAGACAACATAAAGAAAGCGTAAAGGAGGATGGCATTGAAGGAGAATTGCACTAGGGCCTCGGTTCTTAGCGCGTAAGGCATGGAAGACGAAGAAAAAATCCGGAAATCACAAGCGGAAAAGGGGAGGAGCTGCGAGACGGCGTCCGTGATGAAGCCGTGGCCGTTGAGAGCGAGACGGCTTCATGTCCCAAGTCTTGAGCTTGGGATAAGCACGCTGAACAACGAAGAAAGAAGTTAGCCAGAGAAAGGCAAAACTAGAGCGTCAACGGTAGACCGCTACTTTACCCTCCGTGCCCCGGTGCATTGAATTTTTTTTTTTTTACGCTATCTGAATAACGACGTCATTTGGTCCTTGGAGAAGAATCCCACATGACGTGCAGCATATCAAGCGCACGTTTCTTGCAAGCTCGTCGATCGCAAGACGCCAGAATTCTGACTTAATTTTTTTCTGTTAACTATAAACGAGGAATTTCGAAGTGTCGGAGCGGTCACCCAATCTGACTACGCACCATGCATCTCGCTATTTACTGCGATGTTGTTGTAAGGCCTAATCACCTTAAGGAATTTTTCCTAGTACCCAAAGCGAACAGTGATCGGCACATCAATGCGTGATTGGCGAACTTGAATTGAAGTTTGAATTGAAGTTTATGTTGGCAGTGAAGCGTACAATAGTATACCACGGTGCCGAGGCTAAAGGCGACGTAAATGCCGCCTGACTTGACCTCTGACACCCGGCAACACTGCAGCACAGACGGCGCTTTAAAGGAGCCATGAAGACAGAATACAAGTTTGTTTTATTCGAAAGATTTCGCGTTTTATAGCGCCCCCAGCGCTTGTCCGGCAGCAAATTATGCCACATTCACTGAGAAATTGATCAATTTAGGTTAAAATTTTGATTCTCCCGCCAAATGGTAGGTTTTCGTAGTCACAAATGACGTCAGAAGCGCGTGCATTAAAGCGAACTTCCACTGCGTCATTCGGGTTTGCGGCCTTGCTGTCCGTCAGCCCTCCCAGATGGCGCAGCTATAGTCATCCACAAACCGTTGTCCGCCGTTGCTTTGTTTTTGAGCGTATTTGCACCTGGCTTGTTTTTGTCACTGTAAAAAGTGATCGTCTCATGAAACCTGGGGTATCCTCGACAAATAGGGTCACGTAAGACAACGCCGCTTACGCCAATCGGCCAGTGGCCTGTAAAAGAACTTCAAAGCGGCGGAGTGCATGCTGTGTAGCTAAAAACAAGCATATGTAGTGCACCCAGTACCAACAGCAGTGCGCATCGGTACTTCTATGCTTACGTGCGTTTTTGTAACTTTAATTGTTTTTCGCACCGTTCTTACTGCTGTAAAATGAATTTGCATAACACTTAAGCGCAAATAGTTCGTTCGGAAGCCTATAAGCCGTGCCTAATTTGCGTTTACTTTTTTCGTCCTCAGCCAATCGCACAGCTGATCTCATGTGACATCATAGGTTCTGCTGCGGGAAATGAGCTAGTGGGTCGCATGGCCATTCCGTTTTTTCCTAGTTATGTAGCTTATTTGAGCGAAGTGTGCGTTAACGGTGGTGTCAGTATGATTCTATCGAGGCAATCTTTCGAATGAACCGAACTTGTGTTTTCTCTTCATGGCTCCTTTAAGCATGATAAGATTTCACAAAGAAAGAAAAAGAACAAAAAAGGCTAATTCAATACAAAAATATAATTTTGCAATAGCCAACACTTGTGTAACCAGCACGAAAAGGTGGTAGATAGTATTACAATTCAAATAAAGATTAGCCCGTCTGTACGAGATTTCGGCGCACTTAAAGATCGCGAGGTGGTCAAAATTAATCCGGAGCCCTCCACTTCGGCGCGCCTCATCGCCTGCGTTGCGTCGGTGCGTTAAACATAAGAATAAAATCAAATAAAAAGTAAGCAAGCGGATGAAAAGCGAGCACTTCCAGATGAACTCGCATACGTATATACTGCACTTGCAGACGACGTAAAATCTTGCAGACGTCGTAAAATGTCTATAAAACCCAGTGGTTCTACCCGGGAATTAGTTGCGGTCGAGCGATTACGAGTTCCACGTCGAAACCCCCTGGGCGCCGGTTAGAAAACTGAGCTGGCCTGGGTTCGACACCAGGCATTCATATGTGTGTCGCATATTTAAATGTCCTAAAAGCGCACACACGCGCATGCAAGGGAAGACAGAATTTCAGGATGAGTTGCGTATACCCTGAAAACCATTTCATGCAGAAAGTGCCACGCTGGCGAAACCCCTCCCCATATATCTCTAGGATCTACGCAGCCCCACTGCCGTTTACGAAGTAGTTTCTTGCACACTGGTATAGGTTGTGTATGGCAGTAGGATTCAACCAGTACCCCGCTGATGCTTCACAATGCGTGTTTTTGCGTGTGAAAAAAGACAGAAGACAGTAAATAAGTGCATAAATAGTCGCGAAAGCGATCGCCATATGCCAAAAATTTCTCGCCAGTGAGCTTCCGGGATAGTGCGGCTATCCTAGGGATTCACCCTATGACATGTTTGTGTTGATTGGTTTGTACAGTCTGTGGCGATGCTGCTGATGTGATAGGCATGCTGAGCCACCAAGAACAACAAAGTCATACAGTTCACGAGGCTACTGGTTTGGGCTTATCGGTAGAACATGACAAAGAAGTGAAGCGCTAGGACAATGGGACAAGAGAGTCAACACACACAAGGCGCTACACAAGGCGCTACTGGTTGGAAGTAGCGCCTCGTGTGTGTTGACTCGCTTGTCCCATTGTCCTAGCGCTCCAATTCTTTGTCTTTAACGAAGTCACATTTCCGAGAAACTGGCATTTGTGCATAGTGTTTATAATTCACTTGGCCAACCACCTGACTGGTTCCCAGCTTTGAACGCTTGCGTGAGTTTGCCTGAATTTTGATGTATTTGTGCTTTTCTTAACTGTAGTGTCTTCTCTTTTTTGCTTGACTATGTTCCCTCGTACTGTCACGCCTGAGCGCATTCTGCCATGCAATAAAGAAAAAAAAGGAGTGTGGCAGAGGGGTGCCGAAGGTTTGTTATTTTGCAAGTCGCGAGTGCAGTGTTTTTTAAGTTGATTTTGTTTTGTTTTGGGGCAATGGTTTCTACACTGAATTTCCCATTTTTACGCTAAAACCTTCATTGCGCCACGAGCGAGTTCGCAGAACACGTGCAGACTGACACTGATGCGCTGGCGAGTTCTCGTTGGCGTGGTGTTGCGATAAGCACAGAGTGTTTGTCCGCAAAGTCCCGAATCAGCCAACCCTTGGCCTGGTGCGAACACGCCTCTTAGGATACAGGCACAAGCCAGGCAAGCTCCAAATATGGGGGGAAAGCTCATCGCATTTGAGCGTCTACGGTGACGCGGAGGACGTTCATCCACTGCGTACGCCTCGGCTACTGTTTGTTACGATGCCAAGCCGTGCGATTCCACGGTATACCGATTACTGAGACATCGAGAATGCTCATCCAACGATAACGCCGGAAGCCAAGCATGCTGTTTCATATAACCAAAACCGAAACTGGTTTGAATTCTAATCGTGGACATCACCCAATCCCGTAGCACCTTTTTTTGACGCCACTGCTGTTAGTTGGTGCGGGCGCCGCAAACCGCGCAAGGCAGTTTATCTTTTTTCAGGCTTTATAAATAAAATACCGCCTTATCACCCGAATAAACGATGATAATTAAGTGCGTTTATTTGAGCCAGTCTACGCAGTGCAAAAAAAAAAAAAAAAGAAACAGGAGCTTGGCGAATTCCCGTTAGTGTCCCTTTAAAAGTACGCCACGAATGGTTTAGGAAAAATAAGGCGTGATTCGATTGCTGACGACGGTTGCTTTAAGCATCTGGCGCTTCATTCTATTTGTTACTTCCAGAAGGACCTGGAACGACATGATGATGATGATTAGTGGCTCTCCCTTTGAATCGGGGCGTCGGTTGTCAGCAACCGACTATCTATGCATACAAGCGCCATCTCGTTTAATCTTCGTCGGATGTCTTTGAGTTGGAGTTGCCTTCTTCGCCACGTTATACGCAAGGCACCAAAAAGACGCCCGATGAAAAAAAAAAAAAAAACGTAGAAGAAAAAAAGGGGGTGGACAATGAAAGAGAGGCGGTCGCCGGCAGCTCGCGTTCAAGAGTCATCATCCACCAAAAACTCATTTTCCTTTCTTTATCTTTCTCGTATTTACCGCTTAGCCTCGTCCGCCCCTCATTTAATATTTGCTCTCGCCCCTCATTTTTATCTCTCTTCCGCGTGCGGAGCTTTCCGCTGCAGCCGGCCCTGACCGGCCTAAATGGACGCCAAACGTGCGGCGTTGGAGCAGTACCGCCGAAGCCACTCGACTATTTACGGCCCCTCAACGAACAATAGCGGCAGCGGCAGCGCGTCCCGGAGGGATTCGCGGAAGCGACGCGTTTCCGCCGCGAGCGCTTCCGAGATTCCCGCGGCGCTCGGGCGGACTCGTCCACCTCGTCCTTCGCCGCTGTAGCGCCCCCTACCCTTCGCTTATCAGCTGCGCGAGCATGACCCGATTTCCTATTGGACGCCTACTGAACCAAATAACAGACAATAAACACTTTACCATCATTCCTTGGTAAATAAAGTTGAAATAAACGCGAAACCTTTCTCACGTCATAACTGCGTCAAAACCTTCGCTAAAAGTGCGTACAATCGATCGCCAAATTTTCGGAGGCCCAAATGGCAAGCGCAGAAGGAACCCATGCGACGATTTTCCACGCACTAAGAACCGCACTTATGAACAATTTAAACGTACACGTGGTTTATAAGATAAAGGTATAATACTCTTGTACTCCTTCTTCATTATCGATGCGTGTATCGACTTATCGACGACCGTTCCTTTTTCGCGATTTCCACGTAACCGTTTTGACGCGATCGAATCCAGGTTTCACGCATGCGCCGTGTGTCCAAAGACCTTATCATAACCTTTCTGTCGACCAATAAGTCTACGGGGAAATGCATGGACGTCATCGGTCCCACTAAGAAAGCTTTCGCTTTAAAATAATACCGACAGTAGCGGGATGAGATACGTTTTCCGTTGTGCCTATAGGCAACAGAGAATGGAAGCGAAAAAAACCCTGGAGACTTATAGGGCAGAGAAACAGGAAATTAAGAAGGACTGATTCTATGGCAATACGAGAGGCAGTGCGTTGCTCTTGGAGGCACGGGCAGGGTGCCTGAGAACCCGGGCATACACGGGTAGCTACAGGCAGCAAGATGAAACGTGTGCATGCTACGGCAGTGATCGGGAAACTATAGACCATATTGTCAGGAGCTGCACAGAGATACGGCCACCCGCGGGGTGAGGGGGAAACGACGCTGGCGGAGGCTTTGGGATTTGGGGTGAGGGGGAACCTCAACTTCAAGGTCATATAGGCGACGAAGAGGCGACTGGAGTGGTGGTGGAAGAAAAGTAGGGAAGGGATGGGTACGCAGGAGGAGCAATCATGCGGATGAGAATTTAGAACAGCGAGCGGAGAAAAAAATTCCCCCGCATTTCCCCGAGGGGGAGAATGTGAAAGTGCGAATGCACGGTTGTCGGCCCGCTTGCGGCGCTTGCGCTCGGCCCCCGCAGCCCACCGCCTCGCCGCCTTCTCTTCCATCTCTTCCATCGGGTTTGTAGTATCACGTGTACACCACGCAGTTATCAAGCCGCTATAACACCGCTGAGTCGCCAACGCACGCCGCTGACGACGTAGTTTGAACGCGTTAAAGATATAAAGCGCGTCACTAACACTGATATCAACGTCGCGTCCGTGGCTTGGTCGGTAGAGCGTCGGGCTGCGGCCCGAAAGTCCTCGGATCGAAACCTGGCACCGGATGCTGTTTCTTTATTAAATATAGAGGAGCACTGCGGACGCCGACGCCGCCGGCGGTGGATGGTTTGGGGTCACTTATAAAGTGCATTCGCACTTAAAAAGGGGGGCGGGGGCGATGAGTTTAAAACAGGAGAGAGGGAGAGACGGGAAGCAAATCTATAGGCTAGGTGGGAGTAGGGCAAGTAAGCGTAATAAAACAGGCAAGTCGGTTGCTGACAACCGACGCCCCGATTCAAAGGGAAAGCCACTAATCACCATCGTCATACACATTACGCTTTTGGGACTGACGTTATGCTGCCCGGGCCTGAGGGGCCGGCGAAGACCTCGGTCGGTCTGGGCGCGCGCGTGCGCTCGCTCGCGCGCGCTTCCAGAGCGGCAGCGATACGGCAAGAATGGTGACGTCACGTGATACCTCCTGTCATGGCGGCCGCTCGGCGTTCGTTTTGTCGAAACCGAAACTGACACGAATAAACGACGCCGTAAATGAATGTTTACGCTGTGCTCGACCGTCTAATCTGTGATTCTATGATTAGTGGGCTGGTAGGCACGCATACCAGCGAAAAAAACGTAACACAAAAATTTCGTGTCAGTACTCTTTTAAGCACGAATTGCACCAAAAAACAAGGTTCACTGTTAAGAAAGGTGATGCTTTCAGAAATACGCGGGAACCGGGGGAAAAAACAAAAGAAAAGAGAAGAGGATGATGATGATGATGATGATGATGGTTTGAGCTTAATGGCGCAAGGCCGACATGGGCAAAGAGCGTCAAACACAAAGTTATTTGATGAGGAGGGAACACGAATAAAATCAGTTAAAGGCTATGAGCACGGCTGGTGCAAAGGGCCAGGGTGAATACCAAGAGTGGTTAAAAGATAAATAAGGTGGCTGGTGTATAGGACCAGGGGTAAAACTATGGGTGGTATGTGATGAGTTGTAAGAAGTACACTCCTGATAGGAACTTAATGGTGCGCTGAACAGAAAACATGACGTCGTCTCCTAAGAAGGATGACGGGTGTGGTGGAATATGTCGTGTGTGTAGTTGTGGGAAGTGTTTGCGTCGTGTAATGTCGAGTACCTTACATTGTATGAGGATGTGGATCACGGATAGGGCCTCTTCGCACCTGCTGCACAGAGGTCTTGGAGATCCAGTGAGAAGGTGCGAGTGCGTTGCATGTGTGTGCCCTATCAGTAATCTAGCCAAGGCGACTTCTGCGTATCTATTGCGTGTATCGGTGGTGTATGGTCCTAAGTGAGGTTTTATTACGTGTAACGTGTTGTCTGTTTGTTCACTCCAGTGTGTTTGCCATGTTTTGCGAAGTTGTCTGACGTGTGGCTTTACGTCGGTGTAGGGTAATGGGGTTATGTCTACTGTATTCAAGAGTGTAGCAGCAGCAGCCATTCGATCCGCTGCTTCGTTCCCAGCTATACCACAGTGGCCAGGGACCCAGCAAAGGACCAGTTCAAATTTGTGGACATACACAGACATAATACCCTTGACTATCAGATTGACAACATGGTTTTAGGAAGACTTTGTTGACGACAATGCCATATATATATATATATATATATATATATATATATATATGAATTGTGGGATGTGGCTTTGAAGTATATGATTAACAACAAGAAGTACACCGTAGGCCTCTGCCGTAAAGATACTAGTATTACTATTGAGAGTTCTAGTGACATTAAGGCCAGGCCCATGTGCCGCGCAGGACACAGAGGTGGCAGTTCTAGAGGCGTCCGTATAAAATTCAGAACATTGATACTTCTGCTGCAAATACAAGAAGTGCTGCAGAATTGCACATGTGGGAGCTCGGTTTTTATCTATATGCGTAAAAGATGTGTCCCATGATACCGGGCGGAGATGCCATGGTGCCATAAAATCTGTTACAGAAGTTTGAATGGTGTCTAAAAAGGAGGTAGCAAGCTCTGACACTTCCTCTCTAACTCTGTAAGGGAAGGGCGCAGAGAACGATGGTCGATTTAAAAGGAGTTCAGTCATGGATGTATCATGAAAAACTGATTTAGAAGGATGGTGAGGCGTGGATGAAATTTTAAAAGCATAAAGGAGATCTGTGTGTGCTCGCTGGCGTTCTAGGTTCCATTTGTTGCACTCCACATAGAGGCTTTCGACCGGGCGGAAGGCGCCACACGCCAGGCGGAGCCCCAGATGGAGTACTGGGTCCAGCATTTTGAGGGATGTTTTACTTGCTGACCCATAAACAACGCTACCATAGTCCAATCGTGAACCTATCAAGCTGGTAAAAACACGTAAAAAAAGTTGTTTGTCAGCGCCAAAAGAAATGTGCGAGAGAACCTTCAGGATAGTCATTGTTTTTAAGCATTTATGTTTTAGTTGTTTTATGTGTGGGATGAATGTGAGCTTTTCATCGAAGATTATACCTAAAAACTTGTGTTCATTTTTGACAGGAATGGAGACACCATTGAGTTGAATGTCTGGATCTGGCCGGATGCCACGCGTCTTGGAAAACAAAACACAAGTGAACTTCCCTGGATTAAATTTAAAACCATTGCTATCTGCCCAGCCGGCTAGCTTGTTAACACCAAGCTGGACTTGGCGCTCACAGACAGACAAGTTACAGGATTTAAAGGAGAGTTGAACGTCGTCTACATAGATTGAACAGGAAATTGACGGTGGCAGCGTCTTCCTAAGGGATTTCATTTTCACAATAAAAAGGGTGCAACTTAAAACTCCACCTTGTGGCACTCCATTTTTCTGCACAGGAACCTTAGAGAGTGCAGTTCCAACTCATACACGAATGGTTCTTTGAGAGAAGTAGCTGGCAAGTGTGTTCATCATGTTACCCGACATGCCGAATGACTTCAGGTCGCTTAGGATGCCATACCGCCACGCGGTATCATACGCTTTTTCCAGATCAAAGAATACCGTCATACAATATTGCTTGTGGAGGAAAGCCTCCTTTAGATAAGACTCGAGCGCGACGAGTTGATCGTTAGTGAACCGCCCTGCCCTGAAGCCTGCCTGGCAGCTCTCGAGAAGACCATTGTACTCAAGAAAGTACACGAGCCTCCTGCCTCCCTCCAAGAGCGAGGAATGTGCCCCAAAAGCCATATGTTGTTGTATAGATGTAGGAGTGTTTCAAGAGTGTCTGGGTGTAGGTGTTGTATCATGGTAGAAGAGAATCACACAAGACGTGATCAGTGAAGAATGATCGATATATAGGGAAAGGAATCACGCAAACACTGCTTGTACGAGATCGCCGGAGAGTCAGAAGGACCACACAGAAGTGAACCCTCGTTATAACAAAGTCCTAGGGATATAAAGCTCACTTCGTTTTAACCGGTACTTCATTAAAACCGGTAATAATTTACAATCCCGTAACTGCAGTTGACGCTGAGAAACTCCAGTAAAATATTCTGTTGGTCTAGTTGGTGCATATTGCTTCAAGAAAAAGAGCGCTAAAAATCACGACGGAAAAAAAAGAACAACGAGAGAGAGCAAAACTTTTATTGAGCATTGATATGCGTGGGGATGGCTTCTTAGTCCAGAAGTCCAAGCGTCGTCTTCGCACGTTCCGCCCTCGACAGAAGCGCATCTGTCTCGTCGTTCTTCGTTTTTTCTGTCGTGGTTTTTAGCGCTCTTTTCCCTGAGAAACTCTTCGAATAAAACTAGATTTCGCATAAACCAATCTCGTTATAACCATGGTTAGCAACACGTATGGTTTGGCACCTCCCCCCCTCTCACACACCTGTCATTCATTCAGAAAAGCTATAGAAAAACTTAAAGGGGCCCTGAAAGGCATTTTGAGCACACTAAATGAAGTAGCGCAATCGTTAGATTGGGTCGTCAAGGTCATCTGGGCCAAGTATTACTCTTTACGCGCAGCGGAAAGCTCACACTTTTGTTGCAAAGTTTGTCGCTTTTTTCTCACCCTTTCCTTCGTGTTTTTTGGACGCCGCCATCTTCACATGTCTACATCATCGATTCCCAGATGTTCGTCATGAGCTAGACATCCTGCTATTGGGCGGCTTTTTCACGCACTTCCGGCAAAGAGAATGAGTCGTCTGCTCAGCGTCGGCTCGCCGGCTGATCTGCCAGCGTAGTGCCGGAGTGCTTGGACATTTTACGACAAACGAAACACGTGTAAACAAACGCTTAACCGTTCGTATTGAATGCAACACGGCCATAACACGACATGGATATTCTCTTACCCGAGTACGTTCCATAAAGAAAGCGTTGAAGCCCCGTGGCACTTCTTTCGTGCAATCGCAGAGAAGCCCTGAGCCGAATGCCCGGGTTTGACGGATCTTTTTTTCCACTTCAAAACAATCCAGAGATGCGTTTCGAACGAACACAACGTCATAACATGCGTTGCAAGTCTGAACCGCGATTGACAGACGATGGGTTGCCTCCTCCTCCCGTCGTAAATTCGGCACTCACCTCGCGCGCGGTTTGCGGGGACGAACAGCAAGTCACTTAACTCTGCGCAAGCCGAGATGTTTTAGCCACGCACACTGCACATCCCCATGCGAGGTTGAGTCGTACCGCTCGAAAAGAATAACTAGCACTATCCACCCGAGCAAAAAGAGCAGACGATAACTCACAGAGAGTGAGTGGTACCGTTCCGTCTTCTATGTTCTGGGGCGGTTTGTGCCTTGTTGCCAGCACGTACTCAAAGAAAGGCGCTGCATACAGTTCGGCACAAAGCTTCAGCTCGTAGTGTCCTTTTCTTTTTTTTTTTTTTTTGCGCGGTGCAAACAGCGTAACTGCATCGGGGCGGGCGAAGAAGCGAACCTCACGGGAACCCCGACCAGGAGAATGAACAGAGTTTGCAGCGCGAAAAGCAAAACATGGCGGGCAGCGAGGAACAGCCCTGTTTCATTTCTAAACACGAAAAGAAGTCCGCACACTTGAGTAAATATTCGCGAAAGATAGAATGTTAGCAAAAGTAAATAGAGCGAGAGAGAAAAAGAGAGCCATGCCCACTGGATCTTCCCTTAATTAGGGTCTCGGTAGCGGCCTCAAATGTTCGTTTCGGGCGCGGATAGCCCGATTTAAAACCCCGGCTCCTCCACCGGTGCAAGGCACATTCATCAAAGCTTAAAAAAAAAAAAAGTAGCCCCACAAATAACCCGAAAATCGGAGCAGCAGCGAACAGGCTGGCACTAACTGCAGCTCCAGGCATTATGTGCCTTGCATGCACGGAGCGGCAGGGCTACGCGTGTGTGTGTGCATATCGGGGCCGGCTCTCCGCTCTGTATAACTCAGCGGGGGAGCGGTCCCGGTACGGTACCCGGTACGCGACCGGCGCTACAGCGTGTGCGCACAGGCGGAAACGCTGCTTGTGCGCATGCAGAGGTGCACCGGGTACCGCGCCGAAACCGGCTCTCCGCTCTGCTATCAATCAATCAATCAATCAATCAATCAATCAATCAATCAATCAATCAATCAATCAATCAATCAATATAATTCTAGAATTTATAGAATTCTAGAATTTATAGAATTCTAGAATTTATAGAATCTATAATTCTAGAATCTATAATTTAAGCTATAACTCTCCACTCTCTATCAACGGTTACCCAGGCATCGCGCAGCGGTAGATGACGTGGTATAGGATACCGCTGTTCCTCATAATACGATGTCCTGAAGGGCGCCTATATTCAAACTTTATTCCGGTAATCAAGCCCCCAAGAGCACGACCAAACGGGAAAGGTGGCTGTGGGGTGAGTGACGGAAAGGCGGAGAGAGGAGGTAAACTCCGATACACCCGCTCAACGACGCGCTCTCTTGGAAGGCATTGGCGAATTGAAGCTTCATCGTCTGGACAATGCTGCGGAGAAGGACGCGAAGCTCTCCGCAATTTCGAGTAAAAAGCCTAAGAGGGAGTGGCACACACCATCACTCGCTGCGTGTTCGTAGAAACTGTGTGGGTTGGCGCAATGGGCCTATCCTGACGAAGTATCGTGTGACAGGTGGTGGCCATATATCTGACATGACACCTCTTACGGGTGGTGACATGAAAGGTCCTGGTTTTCTTCTTTCCCCTCCAGCACAAGTGCACATGCCGCGCGACTCGGAGAATCTCGAGAGCCGATAACGGCCCGATCGATTCCACGGTCGTGTCGACTCCAGCCTCCGCCTCGGGTGCATCCCATGCGGGCGACTTCACGTCGCCGCGTTTGCTGGCCCTGACAGGCGGAAATTATAGAGCGCACGCGCGGTATTCCCGCAGTTTTGCGTTGCAAGCTATGCGGAAACGTTGCTAAGTGTGATTCTGTCTCCAGGCATCACCCGCAATCGAGTTGCCTCCCGTGCGAGCAGCCTCAGCCACGTCCGTTGGACGCATTCTCAACGCCTATAATCAAGGCCTGCTCACTTGGCAATTCGCAGATTTTGCAAGCAGGGGAGGACAACTGCACGTGCTAACCGAGACGCTGTCCTTAAAGGAGTACTGACACGAAAATTTTATGTTCCATTTTTGTTGATTTTATCAATGCTTGATGGTCTGGCCATAGCCTCCTATATAAGCTACTGTGCCTGCTCTATCGCCCCGAACCCATTGCAGCAGCCCGTTCACTGTGGGGGCGCCAAGTTCCCAAGTTTTTCGATGGCCATGCCGATGCGAACTGCTGTTTCAGGCGGAGGTGAACTGAAACGCACCTCGGCGTCGTCTGCTACACGAAGGCGTCTTCCAGCTACAAAAGTCCGCAAAACAGCGAGCTTGAACTTCATGAGCTGTATTAAAGACCGAAGCTGTATGCGTGGCGTCGCCGAACTGCTAAACTAAGTTCAGTGTACTGTTTCTGCCTGCACTCTCGCCCTTTTGGGTACGCTACGGCAGTTTCACAACCAAATGTATACATGATCTCATGGTTGTCATTGCGATAAGAGACAGTTAACTTTCTGCCACTCTATAGGAGTTGATAAGTGAAAAATAATTATGGTTGATTCGGTGTTTAGTGGTAACTGAGTCATACGAATTAGATTTTGTTTAAAGAAGTGCAAACCATTGAGCTCCCCCTTTTTACTGACGAGTCCATTCAGTCTCGTTCTGCCGCTAATATCTAATAACGGTCACCGAAAGGGTACGCCCGCACTCTCCTCCTCCCTTTATTTCTCCGCCGCCTCTGCTCCGCGAAATGGTGCCATCGCGCATGCAGTAGATATATTGAAGACGCGGTAATCAGCCAATGCCGGGCTGCTCAAAAAGAATGACTTCAAGCTTTAGCGCAAGACGATAACTCAGTGTTTGAGGGCCCCTGTATAAGCTTAGGATAAGCATTCAGCATGCACTAAGCTTAGTTTCTCTCTATACTTCTCCCTGCTACACTCACTCTTCCCTCACCAATCAGATACCGAATAAGCGATCAATTCCCAGTGGGTCACGAACCCACTAGCGAACTCACCCGTAACATTCTGGCTGAATCGAGTGAAACGCAGAAATAAAATTTTGCGCTAAATTATATACAAATGAACAAGGTAGCAAGAAAGACCATCTCTTTTCTAATTACCGCAGTCAAGTTTTACTTGTTTGCTTCGTGAAAGGCCCCGTGCATTTTTATACCTTTTTTGTTCAATAAGGAGCTGCCCGTCAGTGCTAGAGTCAGAACCTCCGTAATACAACACAAATATTTTTGTTTGCAAAGGGCCTTGACAACTTTTTTTTAAACCACCCATTGTTGTGTAAAGACAAATGTTGACTGTGACCTCACCAACACACCTGCCGCGGTGGCTCAGTGGCTAAGGCGTTGCGCTGCTGAGCACGAGGGCGCGGGTTCGATTCCCGGCCGCGGCGGCCGCTTTTCTGATGGAGGCGAAAAGCAAAAACGCCCGTGTGCACGAGATTTCGGCGCACGTTAAAGATCCCCAGGTGGTCAAAATTAATCCGGAGCCCTCCACTTCGGTGCGCCTCATCGCCTGCGTTGCGTCGGCGCGTTAAACCCCATAATCAATCAATCAACCTCACCAACACAGGAGAACCTGGGATTAGGGCGCCACCAGAGAGAACGGCGGAATTTCTGGCACTGAGCAGGCACAAGGCGTTATACAGGAGGCTATGGTCTGGCGAACCCGACACAGCACTTTAAATACTTCAGCGCGCGGCAATTAATTACATTGAAGGCCTGAAATCGTTTGTTTCAATTTCCCGCGCTTTCAGCCCGAAAGGCGCATATTACAGAATGCCGACATGACCTCACCGCTTTGTGCTGACGTCAAAACACGGCGGAGGCCAATGAGGGCGTTGTTTCGACCGAGCCGCCGCCGGAGCTGAACGGCTGAGCTGCCTGAAGGCGCTAGGCCTACCATTGCGGCGGAAATTCGATGACCGCTCTCAATAAAAGTATTGCGATTCCGGACTGTATTATCGCTTCCTTTCCCGTGTGTGGAACTTGATTTTTGCCGACAGTGCCTCTCTTGGCAGCGGTTATGCCTGTAGCTCTGGCTACGTGCACCCGGCGCCCAGACGCCGCTCGCGGGGCCGCGGCCGGGGAGTGACGTCACGAGTTTTTGACGAGCGCTGTCCGCGTCACTTCTTTTGGCTACCACGGGATGATGTCACGTTGATGTCCATTTGCTGAGTGCCGCGCTGCGTGCTGTTCCGTCGGCGCAAAAATATAAGATCCAATTAAGGAATGTCCTTCGCGTCGCAGGCAGCTCATATTTCAGCCAGGGTATTCTGTTGAGTAGAGGAAGCGAACCGTGCAATAATATTAACGCCGAAAATCGGTGTCCGCACCCCTTTAAGGAATCACATTCCTCCCCTCTTTGCGGTTCGGCTCGCGCTGCGCGCAGGCTTCTTAGCACCACCCTCCATGTTCTCTTCAGGCTGGCGCAGATATGTTGTTATACTATCAGGACTTGTTCATACGAACAATCGTCACCACCTTTTACATTTGTTAGCTTGATTATACCTTGTTTTTTGTTGTTGTTTGTGTTATTCATAATTCATGCATAAATTAGTGTGGTTTCCTTTGAATAAACAGCTTGATAATTGGCGCTTGTATGTGTCGTATATTGCTTTCTTCGTCCACGTCTAGTAGGGCTACATTTTATTTTTTCTTTAACTATGAACCAACAAGCTCAGCGGCAAGTTTTGCTGACAAACGTCAGAGTGCTTTGTCGTGCTGAACCGATGTCACAAGGCCAATTACGTTGTCAGTGAATGAACGTTCGCGTCAGAATCCAGCCATTGTGTGGGGGTAAATTTCGTGGTGCTGAGGGTACCACTCGAAACGACTCAAAACCATCTTTCCCATTAATTTTCCTCTGCAGCTTCCAAGGGAGATATGATGCCGGGTCACGGGGAGACTGGTCTGGATTAAGAAGTGGGACCAGGCGGTCACCCTTCCAGTCCTCAGGCACCAAACCATTTTGCCACGACTGGTTCAGCCGATAGGAGGTGTGACGGGCTTCTTGACCCAGGTGAGACAGGGCGTCGTACGTCACTCCGTGCGGTCTTGGTGAAGATTCACTTCGGTACAGAGCTAGGGCCGCATCGAGCTCTTCTACTGAAAATGGGATGCTCCTGTGGCAGTCGCGCGATGCGGGGATAATGAGTGCATCCGCTTGGCTGGTCGAAGCTGGGCCATTGGCGATTCTCAAGTCCTCCGCTACGCCGACGTCTAGGCGTTTCTGATGGAGCGCCAAAGCACTGAAAGGCCGTCGTTGCTGCATCGCTGTTCGAAGGCCTCTGAACGTGTTCCACATGTGAGATAGAGGTTTCCTAGGATTAAGTTTCTCGCAGAACATTTCCAGCGCTGTGCTTGCACCTGTTATGGCACCACGATGAGTTCTTTTCTGTGTACGTCTGACCTCACGAAGGTCATAAATAGACTCTGTGCACCCGTATCCTCGTTCTGAATGACGACGAATAGCTCTGAGATGTTCTAGCACTTCGTCTAATTCTGTAAGCTTGGGATGCACCCGAAAAGAACGCGTGGAATCCTGCGCAGTGCTAGTTCAGGCACATTCAAAGGTCGAGAAAAGCCCTTCGCTGCAGATATCTTCCACTAGAGATATTTAAACCTTTCCCACTCTATTCGTCGGATGATTTTTCCAGGAAGCAAACCATCAAAGCCCTCGATCCTAAGGTATGTTGGAAGGTGGTCACTCCCACCATAGAGTTTCATACTAATATATGCTAGTGGGAAATCTGGCGCCACTGTCTAGGGGAGCCCCGCTTCAGCGAGCGTTCCGTCATGTACCGGGCAGGCACGTTCCACTTGTCCTTGGCATGGCTCATGAACAGGCTGAAAAGTTGGCTCTGGCTGCATAAAAGCAACAATATTACTGTAGAAGGTTCATCAATTTGTTTTGTCATTATAAAATTGTAACTGCAAAAAGATTAATTTGTCAGTAATTATCTAGAAGCTTCATGTACAATGAACAAGAAAAAAATGTTACCCTTTTTTGTTGATTTTGGCTTCCAGACAAAAAAGAAGCCATATGGCTAGCCAAGCTAAGTAGGCGAGGAACGTCGCTAGCGGCAATGGCGCCGCCCACGGCGGCCCGCGACTGCAGCGACAGATTTCCCTCTAGTATATATTAGTATGAAACTCTATGACTCCCACGGCTTTCAATGTCCGTGAACCATTGAATGCTGTCAGTGAGACTTCTCGAGACAAAAGCCAAATCCAGACAGCTACTATATGCCGTTCCCCGAATAAATGTTGGGCTGCCATCGTTTACACAGCAAAGCTCATGACGGGACGCCAGTGAGACAAGATTTCGACCTCTCGGATCATTTCTTTGGCTCCCCCGAAGCATATGATGTGCACTAAAGTCCCCCATCAGGATCCCAAGGTCCAGGGATGTGTCTGATGATTGTCTAATCTGTTGTAATCGAGGCGTCGTGACGGAGAAAAACGAACGCCTATGAGTGCGAACGAGACACCTTTCTTTTTCACTGTGAGGCAAATGTCCCGGTTGCTGTCATGAGGTTCCACAGGAATCCATTGTTTGCCCTATAGCCGTCTTCGCCCGGGTCACCAGAACGGTCCGCTCCTCCAGTCGACAGCTGATCAACAACGGGTGGAGAGCGGTGGTAGCGCTGAGTTGTGAGCGCGTTCCAGAATGTTAGGGCGTAGCTAGCTGTGGAAAAAATTTGCGTAGAGCAGTGTACACTGTGTTGGGAAAAATAAATGCATTCAGACTGTGCACACGTGAGGTTACGCTGAGCAGCCATCGCGAAAAGTCTGAAAAACGTGTGTAACTTCCACAGAAACGCAAGGCGCAGAGGCTGTCTCCTTTTGCCAAAGACAAACTTTCCCTGAACCCGCGAGAAAACAAGCGTGCCTTCCGCTCCGTACGACGAAAACAGGACGAGTTTCTCCTCGGGAAGCCAAACTTGTAGGGGCTAAGGCGCAAGCAAAACAGGCGCTGGAAAGGCCTTTCACACCCAAGGGGGAAAGGAAAAATGAGAAATATACGCAACAAACAGCGAAACACCAACAGCAAGAGGCCAGGAATAAAAATTTAACTTCACGCTCAGTCGGTTCCTTTCCACCGGCTCTAGTATATGCGGTGCACGGTCTTGCCGCGAACCGCAGCGAACAAAGACAAACCCATGGTGGCCATCGTCGTCGCCGTCATCTGGACCCGAGCGAGGGCTCTGGGGCCAACACCTATCTCGGCCCGTAGGTCCGCGTGTAACAGCCCACATTGCCTTAACCCTGCAAAGCCAACGGCTTATTAAAGACCCAACACCCGACCGCATAGTGGAAGTTTCGGGCTTTAAAGCGCGATCTCACCGAAGCCTGACGCTCGAACGACGATGTTGTACATGTCTTCGTCTCTCACAGTGTCGCGAGTGTTGGCAGTCGTGCCTGCCAGCACAAAGGGCTCAGACGGTCGTGCGCGCTGGGGCCGGAGAAGCGACAAAGAGCGGGCAGCGAAGGAGAGGGTCTGATTCTTCGCTCTTTTGACACTTGGCGCGCGCGTTAATTCGCTCCCCGAGACGACTACGGCCTCCCAGCAGCCACAACCACCGCCGACAGGGACGCTCGAACCAATCCCTTTTGTTTCCAACTCCGCGACGACTCACCTCCCCCTCTTCCCCAACAATTGCGCGCCACAACACTAATTTTACCACCCTCCGTTTTTTAACACTATTCTCTCTCTCTCTCTCTCTCTCTCTCTCTCTCTCTCTCTCTCTCTCTCTCTCTCTCTCTCTCTCTCTCTCTCTCTCTCTCTCTCTCTCTCTCTCTCTCTCTCTCTCTCTCTCTCTCTCTCTCTCTCTCTCTCTCTCTCTTATGAAGTCCGCTTCACCGAAACATTCTCCCCAACCCTATCCCTGCAAAAAAGCGCTTCAGACAAAAGAAGCACATCAAACTGTGCAACTAATTTAAAGACCCCGCAGACGATAAGTGTGGCGTGTATACTTTATCCCTTTGTATTTAACTCAAAAATGAAACAGCACCCGCGTTCGCAAAAACCTGAGAGAATAGTGCAAATTTTTAATCGAGCTCTAACTAACACGCGGTGTACCGTGTTTCTCCTTCTTTTATTTTTGCTTGTCCTCGTTCGTTTCAATTCAATTTATGTGTTACATAATCAGAGAAAACTGAACCACGTCCACCTCTTTCGTGGACTTTTCAGGGCGTTCCGCATGTGCAGATAAAGCAAACCCGAAAGTCGACACAATAGAACACGCGACAAAGGTACACATCCATGGACCTCCCAACTCCATTCTCGACGCAGCTTGGCTGCAGAAAATGCGGCCAAATAAGGGCTCTAGTGACGTCCAAAACAGGGACAAATGAAAGCGGAAATACGGCCGAGCGGCTTAGAACACCACGGGCAAGTCTGGTTGCCCCGCCTCCTCGTCTAACTGTCACCAGTCGCGGAAGAAATTGGATGGAAGAAAGCCCGAAACTATAACAAATAAAACAAGCAAATGAACGAAAACACTGGTCGCGCGTGAACGACCGGAAATGCGAATGCGATTCGCCGTGCCGCCACCACAATAGAGCCATTGTCACAAGTTCGCGATGCGCGATAACGCCTGGACGACAGATAAAAATAACGAAAAGCGAATACAACGGAGACGAAACAAAGGAATCCGGCGGTGCTATCTACCGGGCACGCTCGCCACGGAGTGCGCATTGATTTAGTTTGCACTAACCCTAAATAAAGTCGAAAATACATCGTGATTCTCAACAGAAACTCTTCGCCCGTTCTCCTCGCCACTCCTATCTGCAGTTTTCCCCTTGCGCGGCTTAAGTAATCTACACGGGAGTCGGAAAAAGAAGAGACACTATGCTGGGACGCAGGCCCGCAAGTCGGAGGGCTTCTCCTTTCGGCTCGGCTTATTTGGAGGCTGTCACGTCAGATGTGGCAACCTATACCACACGGCGCCGCGACGTACGCCGCAGGCGGATTTCGACCGCAGTGGTTTCGACACAGCTCGGAATGACGCACGAACGGGCTGACCTACGCCCTGCGAGTTTCATTTTATTTGCCCATTACTCGTAGCTGCTGTTTCTTTTCAGGTCACGTGACCACGCAATGTTGCGCAAATGTTTTCAATTTAAAAAGAGAAGAGATCGGTTGCCTAAACCGATGGTTGCTTCACGCGGCACAGACGATGTCGTTTTGACTTGGCTTAGTTCATGGTCCCGTGTTACGCCATGGCTGCCGAGTTTTTATCTGAAAAGAACACATATAGCGCGTCGATGTAAGGCTAGCTTTACTCGAACGAGTATCATAAGCCCACAGAAAAGTTGGCGGGGCCAGGGTTCGACTTCATGCGGGCCGACTGCAAGGTCATACGCATAAGCCCGCTTCTAACGACGTCGCCATTAAAAAGCGGTGATTGATTGCCTTAGTCAACAAGGAGGCCACATAGCGTCGTCGGGGGAATGGAGGGGGGATCGAAGGGAAAAAGTGGGGCGGGTGCGTCCTCAGGCCTTTCAGTGTGCACTCCGTCTTGGGCCGAAATTTTTCTGCGACGAAGTGAACAGTTAAAACAATTTGCACGCAACGAAAGTCAAACCGCCAGAGGGAGACGCACTCAGGTGCAAGCATGGTATTTTATGGGGACGGTCACTTATGAATAAGATGACATCTGACGCAGCAAATTGTAGCAACGCTGCTTTACGCGCATTCACTTAGGTGGCAGTCAAGTGTTACGACGCCTATGTGCGACAGAATCGTTTAAGTTTAATAGTGGAATTGAACAACCGAGTTCAACGGCCGGGCTCAGAAAATTATTTGAACGAGGAAGTTTAATGGGCAAGTTTAACCATCAATTCCAACAGTAAAGCCCAACAACTAAAATCAACCGTTAGGCCCCACTGTGAAGCTTAAAGGGGCCCTGCAGGTAAAATACAAGTTTCTTTTATTCGAAAGATTTTCTGTTTTGTAGTGCCCCCAGACAAATTAATCAATTTCAGTTAAAATTTTGATTCTCCCACCAAATCATGTGTTTTCGTGACGTCTGCAATGACACCATATGTGCTAGGCAGCCTTGTTTACCGTTTTCAACCTACATGGCGCCACTATACCGCGCCGGGCCGTTTAACGCCTTAGCTTTGTTTTTCGGCGTATTTGTACCTAGCTTGTTTTTGTTGAGGGAGAAAATAATCGTTTCGTGAAACATGGTGTTCGCTCGACAAGTGCGGTCATAAAGATAACGTCGCCTACGCCAATCGGCCAGTGTGGTGTAAGACAACTCCAAAGCGGCGGACTGCCGTGCAGCTAAAACACGCATAGTGCTCCCAGTACCAACAGCAGTACGCATCGGTACTTGTTTGTTTACGTCTACTTTCGTAATAACTTTCACTGTTTACACCATCATTCTTAACGCCATAAAAAGAATGTGCCCTTTAACGCGAATGGCTCGTTCGGAAAGCTTATTGGCTCGTTCGGAAAGCTTTTTGCTGGCCCCATCCAATCGCAGAGCTGCCACATATGACATCACAGGTTCTGTTGTGGGAAATGAGTTAGTGGGTCGCATCGTCATTCCTTTATTTCCTAATTATGCAGCTTATTTGAGCGAAGTTTCCGTTAAAAGAGGTGTCAGTATGATTCTAACGAGAGCGTCTTTTGAATGAACCAAACTTGTGTTCTGTATGCATGGCCCCTTTGAAGCGGCCATGAAGACAAACACAAGTTGGGTTCATTAAGCAGACTGCTCTCGCCCGATAACAACGATACCAATTTCATCTCAAACTTCAAAAAAATAATCGAGATATTAAAGAAAACACATATGAAGCAGTGGCGACTCCCCCGCCAATTTCCATCAACTTTTCTGTGACGTCACAGAACCTTCCTCGTGTGATTGGCGGCCGGCGACCACAGCCACAGCCAAGAAACATGACTTTGCGAATGTAGTAGTAGAAGTCGCGTTTGATCGGATCACCTGAATGCTAACGTTCAGTTAACACACTAAAAACTACGTTTTTACTACTGCTCCATGTGTCACTCATATCCATAACACATGACGCGGTAAAGAAAAATTCCAAAGTTTGACAACGTTTCTTCCATTTTCTCCGGCTATAAAACGTCTTTCATTGCTCGTATGGCACTGAGTGAGTTTGAAGTTTAAAGTTTATTTATTTCCATAAACGTACACCATTATGGCGGAAAATAAGGTTAAAAGTTGCCCTCAGCAACTTGACGGAGCCCTAAATCCTTCACGGTCAGAAATAACACCGGCGAAAAAAAAAAAAAAATGCAATACATAGACAACAGCTTGTGAATGTCAAACAAAACTAGCACCAAATATACGATATATTCAAGACTGCAATAGATAGTGATTAAAGAGAAAATATATTCAACAAACCGCACAAAAACAGCAAGGAACTATTCCCAAAGTTTCCAAGTTTCCAGAGGCTAGTTCTCTCAAATTAAGCTAAGTTGTCCTGTGTGTTCATGGGACCTCAACGGTGAAGCTTAACGGTCAAGTAAAGCTCCTTTTATCACCCACTTTCAACATTTGAGTTCAGCTGCCACGTGAGCTGTGTTACTGAGCTAGCTGTGGTTGTAAGTTTCGGAACTGCTCGCATGAACCCCAAGCGTTCTTGCCGGGTTTCGCTGCCGCCATTCTTTCGACGCTTATGATGAACATGTTATGATGAAACTCTCACTGGCGCGATGTAAACTTTCGTTGCATACTTGGAGTGATATCTTATCCTTGAACGGGCGCATGCTTGCAGCCAGTGGTTTTCCGTGTATTTAGTGTCGTGTAATAAATAGTACTTCAGTCGTTCGTCAGCGCTCTAGTTTGTCACTTCTTCCGTCCTCGTCTCTGCGCTCTTTTTAGCGTGAATAATGTGTGCCCAATTAGCCCGACGTCATGCCTTAGTAAATTAAAGTACTGGCAGGAAATTTTCGTGTTACGTTTTTTTTTTTTCGCTACTACGGGTGCCTATTAGCCCACTAATCATATAATGGCACGTTAGACGGTCGATCGCTGCGTAAGTAATCATTTATGGCGTCGTTTATTCGTGTCAGTTTCGGTTTCGACAAAACGAACGCCCAGCGGCCGCCATGACAGGAGGGTGCACGTGGCGTCACCATTCTCGTCGCGCCGATGCCGGTTTGGACGCGCGCGCCAACACCGGCAGAGGTCTTCACCATCAGAACCATCAAGTGATACACACGGCGTAGCAACGCGCGCCAACGCGTCGGCTACGTCACGGGAGCCCCGACGTCAGCAGTTTGGGGCAAGGAGCTGATAATGTCACGCTGGCCCGCTTTGGGCTTTCTCATGCGGGCAAAGATTAAAATGGATTTGAAATATGTTTTACTGAACGGTTACTGTTGAAACTTGCTGGGAGATATCTCCTGATAAAAAAAAGGAAGCATTTTACATAGTTATCTCAGCTTTCAAATTTCGTGTCACGTCTCCATTAGGGAAATGAATAAAAAGGGGCGAGAGATACAGCAAACAGCCATACGCACGACAAGATTCTGCGTACGTCGTTAATTCTGTACTTTCAACGCATCCACAAAACGCCCGAACTGCTCTAACGCACGCCTTCTTCTAACCCTGTTTTGGAATCCGGTCCCCGTCCCCACGGACGTCCGTTTCGAGGCACATTTTAAACGATCGAAATTATTACTCCCGACGCCGAGCCTCAGCACGTTTACATCAGCCGGTGCATGAGTCCGCCGTTCAATGCAAGATCAATTTGCATCGTCGTAAGCTAGCACCTCATCACGAAGAAGTTCTGTCGTGTTTGCACGCGGAAAGAACGACATGTAGCCGCATCCACTAGCTTCGCTAGTGGGACCGACGGCGTCCTGTCAAAAAACGAATGTTATGCCTTGTAAACCACGTGTATACATCGGAATCGGTCGCAGATGCGTTCACTTAGATGCCCCAAAAAATCGTCTCATGGGTTCCTTCTGCGTTTGCGATTTGTTTCTTAGAAGGCTTGAGGATCGGTTGGACGCACTTTTAGCTTCTTCCCGCTTCTCTCAACTTCCTTTAGGGAGGGATGGTAAATTTTGTTTTCCCAGCGCTCCCATCGTTTGTAAGCGTAAAATCCTTCTCTGGATACTGCACGAAGCAAGCCTCACACTAAAGGAACTCTCTCTCTCTCTCTCTCTATCTCTCTCTCTCTCTCTCACACACACACACACACACACACACACACACACACACACACACACACTCTTAGACTCTCTCTCTCTCACACAGCACACCTCACATCACACTCTCTCTCCTCTCTCCTCGTCTCTCGATCTCTCTCCCGGCTCTCTCTCTCTCCTCTATATATATATATATATATTAATATATATATATATATATATATCTGGCGAGAAAGCAGTTGAAATATGAAACCCTTCAGTCGCGCTGTAAATCCGGAGCCAGAATGAATATTCTAAATTAGTTGAATGTGCAATCATCAGGCCCTGCACGGCTTACTGCCGACTCTACCATGCAGTCTCTCGGACGGCGAGAACAAAACAGCACAAACTTCGCTTTGTACGGGCCCCGGTTTTGTCGTGCCTTCGTTCTGGCCGCACGCTACAGTCGGCACGGCCAGACAACAGACGAAAGTGAAACAGCGGCCAACAACAAAAGGTGCGACGACAAGCGCGCTTGACAACGACATTCTGTTGAGTGAGCACACTACGTCGTTTGCGAGCGACGCGCAGCGCTGTAGTAGGGCCGTAATTAGATAAAGACCGGGAGATGATGAAGGCGCCACGGTCCCTGGTGAAACAAAGCAACACGACATTAATCTTTTTTTGTTACTCCTTGATTTAATTTAGCCCGCACCGCAACATTAAACGCAAAAAATGGAGGGGGGAGGTGTTTATGGGAGCCTTAGTGCGCACACGAGGTTAACGAGTCGGAAACTATGCAATAAAGAAGTGGGAGGCAAAAAGAAGATGATGAAGAAGAAAAAAACCCTCTGACCACTCCCGTTCGGCGTGAGGAGACGACGCACAATGCGGCCTAAATGCCCGCGGTGCTGTCCTAGTCGGGACCGAACGGGCGGGAGATACTAAACGTTATATAAATTTGGTTATATATTGGGCTGGTAATATCAGGACCCTTTCATCATCACCTCTGTTTCCTTTATCCATTTAGCGTGTTGCAGCCAGTGAGGTCGTCAGGCCATCGCGTAAACCCACGTTCGCTGCGATGCGATATTTCGCTCCGAGGTAGGTACTACAAGCCCGGCACTTCGGGATAGATGCAGAACGCAAACCTGCATGTCTGTCGATAAAGCGCACGCCCCTCTAAACCAATCTAAAGGACTCCAAACCCCCTTAGTTGCCGATTCTTAAAACTGAGCTAAGAGAACATTTTACAGAACTCAAAGTTAAATGCCTTTTAAAAATTAAAGCCGTTCCACTCAATGTGAAAGCTGTCGGCAGTGCAGAGCAGTGATTGGCCATAATGGGCTGCAGCGCCGTTATCCGATCACTGCGGCCACCCAATGCGTTTCGAATTTCCCGCGCTCGCACGCTGCGACGCTAGTTCGAATTAACCTGTGCGCGCTAAAATTTTGCCGAATTAACGAGAGTTCCGGTCCATAGACTCCTGTACATACTTTAGGAACCACGCGCGTAGGTCGAATTAAGCGATTGTCCGAATTAACGTAGGTCGAATTAACGAGCTTTCACTGTGCTATTTTAATTTAGAACTGCTACAGGTAGTTTGTGAATATTTTTGAGGGATTTACAGTGAGGTTATTTTTCAGTTAGGAAGTAATGCATAACTTGTACGTTTTCATGCGTTGCCTGGCCCATCTGAGGGAGAAGTTACCCACAGCCCGGTTGACGAAAAAGCCCTTGCAATGAAAAAAAATCTGCAAACATTCAGGCATTTCACAATT
The DNA here is from genome assembly GCA_013339765.2 of Haemaphysalis longicornis. NCBI lineage: Eukaryota > Metazoa > Arthropoda > Arachnida > Ixodida > Ixodidae > Haemaphysalis > Haemaphysalis longicornis. Next base: position 185,459 of record JABSTR010001265.1, read on the forward strand.
AATGCGAGAATTGTTGTTCCGCTTGCCTAGCGTGCGAGTTCCTTACAGCCAAATATGGCTATTAGTAGCAAAAGACGTTAGATAATTTTATTCTGTTTTTCAGTTTTCTTTTGTTTCTTTTCGTTAATTATGTAAAGTTATACCATTATAGCGATGAAGTGACATCGCTATTTCTTTTTCCTGTTTTCGAATATCGACGGCGTACTCCAGAGTCGGTTCGTTCACGCTATTTTTTATTCGCATTCTCAACGTTATTTTCCTCACTTTTTTGTTTAGCCTTCGGTTTTCTGGGCAGATGTATAGGATACACACTTTTGATTTTGTCAGACGATTGTTGTGAAAGTTGTACATTTCTATTCGTATTTTTTGTTTTTCAAAATTCTGTCCAACCAATAATCTCCATTTACGCTATTATAAGGATTACAGGTGTTACTTCCGCCAAATCTGCATTTCTGTGGGAATGCAGGGCAATACACTGTTCATTTTCATTACTTTTTGTTCGTATTTTGAACGACGACAAACTAGATGCAATAATAGGTACGTGCAGCATAAACGTACTCGGGGCGATAAAAATACTTCTTACGCGCATGCATTCCAAAATTTAACAACGTATGGGTACGAGCTAGTTAATACTCCATTATAACTCCGTTAAGCGCAGTAAAGACAACATGTTGAGGTGCCTCAACACTCACACTAAACACTCACACTGTAACAAGGTACGGAAAGGCAAAGATAATAATTTGGCTATTCATTGCCAAGAGTGCGACGACTGCGAGCCTGTGCACGATGCGTGCTCCGTCATGTTTCGAGACGCAGATCAGCGCACGCGAGAGATTGTTGAGGCAGCGGAAATGCAGCGGGTAGCCGACTGTGTCAGTACCACGCCCATATCTTTGAGCCTGCTTGAATAAGCATTTATCACACATGCGTGCTTGACGGGTACGCGGGGGCTTGCGCAGTGACGTGACCAACGTAGTAGTCATTTGGGCGTGTTCTTTTTTTCTATTTCTATGTCACGTTGTTGTTATTAAAATTCAGCTGTAAGTAGCGCGGGTCCTTGTATCACTCGTCCTGTGTTTTCTTTACTGCGCTTAACGGAGCTTTCACTCTAAAATATTACTTTAATCGGGACCTTCGAAGCAATTTTTTCCAGACAACGCTAATTGGAACCTAAGAAGCGGTGCCCGTTCAAAGGCGCAAAAATAATCGAAATTCCGTGCAGGTTCGTCGATAACCAGTTCAAACGCGCACAAGTCCGTCCAGACCAGTTCCTACTACAACGGCCCTTCCTTCGTTAACGGCTATGGACGAGCCTTAACGGTATTTCTTCGGTTCGACTCACTGGTTCAAAAGAAACGGTGTTACCGAAGCGTCGCTCCGCCACAGTACATGCGTATCACGTTTCTATTGATCGATCGATTGATTGATTGATTGATTGATTGATTGATTGATTGATTGATTGATTGATTGATTGATTGATTGATTGACTGATTGATTGATTGTGACCCCCCATTAGTATTGTTGCGATGACTGTGCCACCGCATCAATCTCGACGCGCGTCCCCCTTCACAAAGTTGGCTTTCCCTCAGCAAGGGGCGGGGCGAAACCGCACTAACCTCGCGTTCACAGCTGTCGCCGTAAAGCAAAATAGTCCGGATCCCAAAAAGCGGGGCTTTTAGAACGCACCTGGAACTGATGAAAACGAGGAGTACCGAGAAGTTTTTGCGCGCATCCTTTGTATGGTTAGAAGACAAAGCTTTACCGCCCAAAACTCACACGTCAGCCGCGTTACAGCGAGAAAACAAAATTGACCCGTCGAGTCAGCAGAGCTACCTTCTCCGTCTGAAGGGCACCCGCGTGAAAGAAGAAACTATGCAGCGAAAACAAGATAAAAAGGAAGACGCATCCCGTCGCTCACAAAGAGCTGCCACTTTCAGCTTGCTCTTTGGAACCTCGGCGAACTGTTAGGCGCACCGAGGCAGCAAATGTCGTCGTCGTCACCACCAGCGACTGTGAACTACGCCCCTAGATAAGAGAAAAGCCTCCGCAACCGCCACTCTCTGTTCTCACGTAACATGACTGGGCACAATCACTGTATGACGTTTCTTTTTGATTTCCGTCAACGAGAGCAGCACAAAGCGTATCATTTCAGCCGAATCCAATGACGCAGTGGTGTTCCAGGCAGTTTCTGTGGCTCGCTCGACTCCGGGCGATGCCGCACAATGGAAAGCCGACCGCGCGCGCGGACCGCAGCGGGCACGGGTTCGGAAAAAGAAGATGCTCGGAGAAAACACCGCCAGGAACTTAAAAGGGCCACGCACCGTACTTTCGAACCAAAAACGCTTCTCGTCATGTGATTGGCCGTCTCAATAGTGACTTTTTTTGTCATAAATTTGGCCAAGCAAAAGAAGAGAAAGGGTGCCATCAGCCGCAATATGATGACTTCACACAAACTCCTTGCGGACTAGGAGACGAGTGGCACGCGAGCGAAGGAATCGATGAATAAAAACAAAAGGCAGCCGCGACTGTCCGAACTCGAACGGAAGAGAGACAGGAACACGTTGGGTTGGGGGGACACAAACGAGTACAAAAACTAGGAACGAAACACTTCTACAGGGACGCCGGAATGGAAGAGAACAAACGGGCGAAACTAATTCACTTAACCGAATAAGAGGACGCGTTGGACACTGTAATGTACGGAGCCAGCAAGGGAAGAGAATAAAGTAGCGAGTAATGGCTGCACTCTCTCGCGCGGCGTGCGAATAAGGGAACATGGACGTTTGGACAGTCCCGCGGGAAAAAAGGACGATAAGGGTTGGATAGAAGACAGAGACACAAAAAGAAAATCCACATACAAACGGGCGAGAATTTCGTATAGTCATGCGCGTGGGAGAACAGAGAATGGCGGTCACTCGGGCGTGTGCGCGCGCCCCGAAGAGGATGGGGAGGATGGGGATGGGAAGAGGCAGGGGAAGATGAAGAAGAAGAGAACATGATAGTAGTGCGGAGTACTAAGGTCAGCCGACTCAAAAAACAGCCGGCTAGCATGAAGCAGCGTCCACGCAATAAAAGAGACGAGCGGTCGGTGCGCTGAAAGAGCACTTATCGGCACGTGTAATGCAGGCGGCAGGAGAACATATGACCGATAAAAAGAACAGAAAAAGAAGTTTGAACCGGACAGAATATAGGGGGAAAACGACGAAGAGAGAGCAGCAAGGAAAGAAAAAAATTAGAAGCGAGCGAGAGAGAGAGATATTTTGTTCGCTTTTATTTCAGCGGAGTCGCGGCGGGCGCCGAGATCCGCGCAGTTGAGCTTCAGCGTCATCTGCTCCTCTTCGGCCCGTTCGATTGCCCGCAGGATTTACACGCTTGGAGACAACGATCAAATTTTCGTGCGTTTTTTCCCCTTTTCGTTTTGTCATGTTTGTCCTTATTTTTTGGCCTTCATCCTTTATCGAGGCCCTTTCCTGCCTCCTGCATATATGCAAACCGTACGTATAGCCGTCTCAAAAGCAGCACCGGCAATCAGGCCGTGCAAGCGTTAACGGCAGAAGCGCGCCCGCTTTTTCCTGTGCGATTTTTCTTTTCGCGCGCGCTTAAATAAGAAAGGTCCCACGGCGCAACATCGAGTAACCGAGAAACGTTTCCGCGCGGGAAGCCGTAATTGATGCGAAGAGCCCGCGGGATCTTTAACGAGAAATGAGCCGAAATATTCAACCCAAGTGAACGCCTCCTTCCGCTGGTTACGAGAGGGCGCAGTATATTGCCTTTTAAATTTCGCGGGTATGGAACTGTAACAAAATGCAAGCAGCACCCGCTGGTATGCTGCCTTGAAGCGCGAAACCTCCACCGTGCCTATCGGTTCCTCCTGCCGCCCCACGGAGGGGCGGGCGAGGAAGAACATCCAGGCACCCTACATCCGTGGTCGCAGGCAACTGCAGCGTCGGCCTCTCGCACGCCGCGTCGCTTTCGCTCGAAGCCTAGGTTTCATTTTCCGGGAATGCGAAGCGCTCGAGGGCGAGTAGAGCGCCACCACACAATGAGTGCGACTAATAATATATCTGTTGACGCCGCCGCCGAGAATTGGGATGAAACGTGACAGATGATGCACGCTAGTGTTTGTTTTTGTAGCGCAAGGTACACTATACTCTTCCTCGGGCAGTCTTCGCGGGGTGGCCAGTTTTGCCATTGAGCGCTAGAGGTCAAACCACACCCCCTTCCCCAAGCGCCCGGCACGGAGCAGGGGCCCGACAACGGGGAGAGATAGGCGGCAGGGGAGTGATAGGGGAGGAGGGAAAGGAGACGTGCGCGAGACGTGACTGAGGAAGGCGAGGAGGCCGCCGCCGCAGCGATAAGCGGGCGCCACGAAAGAAGGCCACGAGGCCACGTGCGAGGCAAAACCGAGAGGAAGACAAACATCCAGCTGTGATCTCTCGTACAGCGGCGAGGCTTAAACAACGCGGTGAGGCGAAAAGGGGTAAAAACGCTATTGTTGAGTACAGCTCCGCTACCTTCAAGTATTACGCATTAGTGTGAGCTTCCTTCCGGTCGCAAAGCGCATGCGCAGGCACAGCGGGAACTGTCATGGCGGTTTTCAATGTTGCCAAACGAAGAAATCAGCGGCTAAACTTTTCAGTTAAATACCACCTACACCGAAGGACTCTAAATCGCCGTGTCAAACTGTGTTACAAACAGCGAAAAAAAAAAAACTCCGAAGTTTCGTTTAATACTTCTGCTTTTTTTTCTATCTATCTATCCAACTATTCTATTCTATCCAACTATTCTATCTATCCAACTATTTATTTTTAGTTGGAAACAGTGCTGGCCGGTGGAGCAGACACAATGCGTGGGTAAAGATTCTTCTGTTGATGCATAGGCGCAACAGCGTTTACGCAATCATTTACAGTAAAAGTTGGACACAAAACTACGCACAGAAAACAATGTGCAAATACGACCACAATAAAAATACAGCCAGCAAGTTGTCGACATAAAAATACAGCCAGCAAGTTGTCGACATAAAAATACAGCCAGCAAGTTGACGACAAAGTACGCACAATAGTAGGCGTGAGCAGCCTAATCTAAATTTCCAGTATTTTTCTTTCCGAAAACACTAATTGCATGTCAAGCAGCGGTACCTGTTCATTCGTGAGGGTGAAACCGGACTAAAGGCCCAAAAATCATCCAAGTTTCGCGGAGGTTGGACAATAACCCGGTTAAACACGCACGAGTCCTGCCAGGCCCGTTCCTACTATAACTGCGCTTCCTTCGTTAACGGCTACGGACGTTATCACGAATAAAAAGGCCAGCCGGACAAAAGGACCTCCCCGCGTTATAAGCCTCCTTGGTTCCCCGAAGCAAAAATACCTGTCGTAAGAGCCGTTCATTCACACTCCTCAGTCCGCGCCGCACGGCACAAACGGCCGATCTAAAGAGTGTACAGTAACGACATCGCAGAACGTTTAGCCCAGAGGTTCGTTTCCAAAACGTCGGCATTCGCCTTTGTGCCGGCACGGCGAAGCGGTGGGCGCATTCAGCGGAGATCCGGCTGTTTATAGAACAAGCGTATCCGGCAAAACGAAAATCTGCAAGGCCGGCAAGATCCAGCGTACAGCTTTTCAACCCAGCTGTGATTTAGGCTAATAGCGAGCGAAATAACGGCCGCTACTTCGGATTGCCTCATGACCTTAATTGCGTTCATCCGTAACAGCCAAGCACCGTTTTTCAGGCACTGCGCACTTCAGTACAAATACCACAACCGAGGCAATACGGGAACGTCTTCGCGGCTGGAAAGCGGAAATGTCTGGATTTACATTTGGGACTCGAAGTGTGATCCGACGCTCGGTCGTTCACGACGTGAAAGCGTTCAATTAAGAAAACAAAACGGTAACGAAAAGCATTAATGAAAGAATTCTGGCGATTACTTTTTTTTGTTCTGCGGCATTCCGAACGTGTGGCTTCAAACAAACCCTCCAAAGCGCGCGCGCGCGCGGGTAACGGATAAATAATAATAAACAACAGGAAGTAGGATGTATCCAATTAACGGATCCGACGCGAGAGGGAATAGGCTTAAAAGGGCATGCAGACAAAATACAAGTTTGCTTTATTCGAAAGATTTGGTGTTTTATGGTGCTCCCGGCGCCCTTCCGGCGGCGAGGCTTCATTCACTGCGAAATTAATCAATTTAAGTTAAAATTTTTGTTCCCCCCACCCCCACCCAAATCATGTGTTTCATGACGTCAGCGATGACGTCACATGGACGCGTCTTCAAGCGAACTTCAAGTGCGCTGTTCAGTCTGCGCCGGACTGCGGAGGCCTGTTTACCGTCAGTCCGCCTAGATGGCGCCACAATGCTGCTCCGTAGCGCTATTCGCGTTCCTTTGGTTTGTGACCGTATTTGCACCTGGCTTGTTTTGTTACGTTAAGCAGCAATCGTTCCGTGAAACATGGGGTATGTCCGACAAATAGGGTCACGTAGGACAATGTCGCTTACGCTATCAGCCAGTGTCGTCTAAGAAAACCCGAAAGCGCCGCACCGCTGGTGCGCGCAGTACCAACCGCAGCACGCGCACTAGTACTTCTCTATTTACGTGAACGTCCGTAACTTCCATTGTTTCACCCCACCATTCTTATTGCTATAAAATGCATTACACTTAAGCGAAAATAGCTCGTTCTGCAAGCTTACGATCCCTGCCTAACTTGCGTTTGCTTTTGCAGGCCTCATTTGACGTCACGTGTTCTAGTGCGGGAAATGAGCTAGTGAGTCACATGGCCTTTTTTTACTAATTATGTAGCTTGGTGCCGTTCGTGCTGCCGTTATCATACTTTGTTGTGCGCCGCTTGATCCTACGCAGCGATGTTTGATAACCACAGTGGGACCCGCCATCAGATGCTACGGTGGGCCAAATTAACATTCTCACATGCCGAGCGATGCTCTTTCCAGACCAAGATTGGTCACTAACTCTTGTAACTTGTCCCTGTACTGTGCATGCACGGTCTGTCCCCAGTGATGCACAGCGTGTACTGAAAGTTACATAGGACAGATTGGGCAGTGCCTAACAGTGGGTGGTGGGAGCATGCCGCGTCACCGAAGACTGGAACAGGGTTTATACTATAGATTTATGTTAATGATTTGCGAAGCAATTTAAATGAGTCATGAAGAGAAAACGCAAGTTTGGTTCATTCAAAAGATTTCCTCGTTAGAATCATACTGACACCACTTCGCCTCAAATAAGCTACATAATTGGAACAAAAAGGAATGGCCTTGCGACCCACTAGCTCATTTCCCGCGACAGAACCTGTGACGTCATACTAGACAGCTGTGCGATTGGCGGAGGGCGGCAAAAGCAAACGCAAATTAGGCAGAGCTTATAAGCTTGCCGAACGAGCTATTTGCGCTTAAATTTAGGGCACATTCTTTTTAAAGCCGTAAGAATGGTGGGACAAACAGTGTAAGTTGAGAAAGCACACGTAAACATAGAGGTACCCATGCGTACTGCTGTTGGTACTGCGCGCACTATGCTTGCTTTTGCTGCACAGGACTGCGGGGCTTCGGGGCTTCGGGGTTGTCTCAAACGACACTGGCCGACTGACACTGGCTGATTGCCTCACGTGACCATATTTTTCGAGTGAGCACTGTTTCACGAAACGATTATTTTGTCCCTGAACAAAAACAAGCCAGGTTTAAATGCTGCCAAAAACAAACCAAAGGCAGAAAACGTCTTGCCATGGTATAGTGGCGCCATCTAGGTTCACTAACGGTAAACAAGGTTTCCCAATCGGCTGCAGAGCGGTCGGTTCCTGTGATGTCATTGCAGACCACGAAAACCCAGGATCAGAGGAAAAATCAAAATTTTGACTTAAATTAAGGAATTTCTCAGTGAATAAGAACCTTTCGCATTCGGACAAGCACTGGGGCCACTAAAAATACGAAATCCTTCGAATAACACAAACTTGTATTTTGTCTTCATGGCTCCTTTAACTGCCACTGTAAAGCCTTTTGCCGGTGACTGTGCTGTTTACCGAGTGATTAAAAGCGCTAATGACACCGTGTTACTCCAAGCAGATCTGGGCGCGATTTCGGACTAGTGCTCCAAATGGGAAATGAAACTAAACTACTAAATGTAAACTAATGCACTTCTCACGTCGTAAAATTATTGACCACTCTTCCTACATCCTGACACGCTATTCGAAACAGTAACACCTTACAAATACTTAGGTGTCTTTCTCACTTCCGATCTTTCTTGGAACAGCCACGTCAGCCGCGTAATCGCCAACGCTAACCGCACGCTGGAGTATATTAAAAGAAATTTTTATATGACGTCACCTTCTGTTAAAACTCTTCTGTATAAGTCGTTAATTCGCAGTAAGCTTGAATATGCCGTTTCGATACGGGACCCCCCAGAACTAATGCTATTGAGGCTGTACAGAATCGCGCAGCTCGATTTATTCTCTCCAACTACGATCGTACAGCTAGTGTTACACTTATGAAACAGACTTTATCGCTGATACCCCTGGAGCTACGCAGACAAATTTCACGCTTAAGCTTGTTCTTCAAAATATATCACATGCATTCATATCTAAGAAATGCGTTGTTCAACCCGGCAACCTACGTTTCATCGAGCATGGATAATCGCCACAAAGTGGGTACGCCTTTCTGTCGTAGTGTTCGCTACTGATCATTAGAGACCGGATTTTAGGCAAATGCCTATTTTTTTCCTTGCGTTCCAATCACCCCATTTCGATATATGAGCACAAATTGGAGGTCAAGGATGGCTTTTATGGTGGTTTTATAGTGCCTATAAATGCCTATTTTGGGTGTTGGTGCCTAAACTTCGATAAATGCCTATAAATGCCTTTTTTCTCAAATTGGCGCCTAAATCAGCACTATGTAGCGTCAAGTTTCGCTTTCGAGTGCAATTTGATACCTTTATTCATTCTACCTGGAAATATTTACTGTTCTGAATTCTATGGGTTTGAACCTGGTCCTCTTTTTAACACCCCCCTCCCTTTGCGCCGGTGCAACCCGAGCGGCGGCTTCTGCATGCTTTGCGGGTGGCTTTCCCGCAGGACTTGGCGGTGGACGCACAACTCTACTCCCCAGGGGAACTATGATACCGTCAGGAGCAAAGAAAGTGATGGGGAAAAATTACGCCCACCTCCCCTCGCGGGAACCCTGGTGTGATGCAACGCATCTGGGTGGTTCCATTGGTGTTTCCGTTGGGTTGATTCTCTAAAGGAACCATCGCATCAAGCAGTCCTCGAGTACTGCGAGAGAGTGCACCCTCTCGCGTGCGCGTCTTCAAGGAGATGCTGAATGTTTGTGCCCCTTCCGCCAGAACCCGTCGTCACACGATGGGGAACGTGGCTAGATGCTGTTTAGTACTACAACGGCTACTTTTCGGACATCAAGGCTGTTATCAACGGACTTCCAATTGACGAGAGTGTTGCAGTCACAAAGGCTCAAGCTGTGCTCTCCGTGAATAGCCTTCCAGGAGACTTCGCGTACGCTTGCGCCAACTTCACGTTCTTAGCGAATCCTATAAAAAAACTTGAAACTGCGGGAGAAACTCTTGTTACGAACGTTGCGCTAATTCTCCACGCACAGGAAAGAATCGCCACTATTCCCGAAGGACCTGTCGCCTAAAAGGCACGTGCGAAGCTGCAATCGGTCTTGGAGAAAACAAGGGGTTTTTTGTCCTTAAAGAAGCTTCAGAAGTCCTTGCTGGTCAGCACTGTAGGATCCCAGTGTCAATTAACCTATCGAATCTTCCCAAGTATAAGTAAGCACCAATCACATCTGTCGACGTCGAGCGTTCGTTCTCCGCGTACAAACTCATTCTCAGCGACAAGAGGCACAATTTTGAACCCGGAAATCTGGAGATGCTGGTAGTTACCTATTGTTTCTATACTTTTCATAGTGATTCTTAAACTAGGTTCCGCGTTCTGTCCAAACATAATTCTTAATATTTATATTTCGAATAAGCGTATGTGTATTTGGCAGTGTTCAAAGGTCTTGCCTGTAGAATTAAGGTACCTGTAGAAAATTGCTAAAGTTTGTACGTAAGTTCTCACGTAACAACATGTTAATTTCTTAACAAACCTTGTCTATCTTGCATTATTATTTGCTTGCTTTATTGTAATTTAATTGCGTCAGGCAGACATAACTTTGCGCTTTTATAAAGCAGTATTACCATATTTCAAGTATTGTTTCTCCTGCCTGTTTCACAATATGCGACGCTTGAGTGACTTTCGCATCTGAACATGTATGTAAGCAATGCGCTTGTGAAATTAAGCCAATTGATCGCCATTAGCCCAGAGGTATTACGGGGCAATTCCACGGCTAAGGTCAATGTGTAGAACTTGTTATGAGAGAAAAATAAATTGAATTGAATTGAATTGAACTGTTACTGCCATTGTGGCCTCATAGCAGTGACATTTTTGGATTTCCTGTCGTGCTTACAGTTCGCTCACGTCTTCACTTGAAATGATTAGCATTTATCTAAAATTTATTGGGCCTATTTTATTCTTTTTAGTGCCTAAAACGTTGTTTTTGCCGCCTATTTTTGGCGCCTAAAACGTGCTTTTTTAGTGCCTAAAAATCCGGCCTCTACTGATCATCTTTCATTCCAAAGACGTCATCAGAGTGGAACCACCTTCCAGCAGCAGTCGTTGATACTAACAATATAGAAGAGTTAAAAAAGCGGCTGCGCACGCACTTGAGAGTACAGGCGCCTGATTAGTTGCCTGTTTTGCGCTGTCGTCGTTGTTTACTGAATGTTTATCTTTTTAGTTTTTTGCACAGTTGAAATTGCTCCCTTTTTTCTGTCCTTGTATAGTATTGAACAAGAAGGCTTTTTTTGCGTTTAATTCATGTCTGCGAATAAACCTGTTAAATATTGTTCTCTGCTAAAAATGTATGCTGTACCACTCCCCTCTCCAATGCCCTTTGGGCCATGAGGGCACATGAAATAAATAAATAAATAAATAAATAAATAAATAAATAAATAAATAAATAAATAAATAAATAAATAAATAAATAAATAAATAAATAAATAAATAAATAAATAAATAAGCAATTTGGTGCTCCGCTCAAGACTCAATGCACGCCACGTACTCAATGCAAGCCTACCGGTATTTGATATGACCAGGACGTGCTGCAATCGTATGGCCCAATCCTAACAATACAGCGCAACAGAAACAAAGACTTAAGCTGAGGAACACAGGACAAGCGACCTGTGTTCCTCAGCTTAACTCTTCGTTTCTGTTGCGTTGTATTGTTCAATGAATCACGAACTCGCCCAATACTAGACTCTGCGTATGACACAAAACAAGAATCATTGAAATTTATGCGGGTGCTCCCTCATCACAATAGCAAATCGAACAGCTATGCAAAACGCTCGTGGTCACCGTAGCAACCCTAGAGAAAACCAAGACGAGAAGCGCAGCGGAGCAATTTATTTATTTATTTATTTACACAGTACCCACAGCGCCTGAGGCATTACAGTGGGGGGGGCGGTAGTACAACTTAGACCAGAAAAATATAGCAATAGGCCCACAGCAGCCATCTTTCGTAAAGTTTCTCAAACCCTGACGTTACATCCGGCAAAAAAAGTTTATTTCTTTGTATTTTTTGTTTTCTAGTTCGCGCATGCGCAGTAGGGCTCGTCTAACGTTCCTGAACACCAGGTCTGAATGGTCAGTACGAGGTCGGCAGGAATTAATCAGGGAGTCGGATGATCATGGCTGGCGGATGGCGTCATTCTTGCCGGACCGGCAAAAGTTGAAGTTGACCAACTTTGGGCGGAAGCGAATTCTTATGCCGGAAGGCCTGGCGGAACGTCCCGGTGGATTGCTTTTCCCGGAACAGAGAGGGCTTGCGGACGTACCGTCTAGTGGCTATTAGCGAGCACAAAGGCCCAAGAAAGCGCAAACCGAGCACTGGAACAAACAATGAACGGGACCCAGCGCGCTTTCGGCAGCCGCACTGCTGCCGATATCGGCGCTCAAGAGCAGAGCGGGCGAGAGAAAAAGGGCGTTGGGGGAGAAAGAGACAAAGAGAGGGGAAGCAAAAAAGAAAAAAAAAAGAACCAGCGACAACACGGTGGACACGGCAGCACCGCCGTGACTATGTCGCCTTACGTCCCTTTGCTTGTGCAGGTATTGACAGAATGGTTTCTCGTGGACGGAGCAGCGGCCAGTGGACGAAGCACGGCGGACAGTGCGCACCAACCTTCAATGGGAAACCTTCTCGGCGCAGCTGGATCACATTTGGCGATAATGATGCCGTACCACGTGGACTTCATCAACTGCGCACCCCCTTGGAGCACGATGACGTCCGTGGTCTCCCTGATAGCAAGTCGTCCGGAGCATATAAAAGCAAGGGCCACCACTCCAAGCTTCAGTGGACACGGCAGCACCGCCGTGACTATGTCGCCTTACGTCCCTTTGCTTGTGCAGGTATTGACAGAATGGTTTCTCGTGGACGGAGCAGCGGCCAGTGGACGAAGCACGGCGGACAGTGCGCACCAACCTTCAATGGGAAACCTTCTCGGCGCAGCTGGATCACATTTGGCGATAATGATGCCGTACCACGTGGACTTCATCAACTGCGCACCCCCTTGGAGCACGATGACGTCCGTGGTCTCCCTGATAGCAAGTCGTCCGGAGCATATAAAAGCAAGGGCCACCACTCCAAGCTTCAGTGGACACGGCAGCACCGCCGTGACTATGTCGCCTTACGTCCCTTTGCGTGTGCAGGTTGGTGACAGAAAATATGGCTTCCGTAGTAACTGTATCTGTTTGATAGTGCTGCCGTGTCCACATATTGTCCTTAGTTGCTTGAATGATTGCTACTCTGTTGTAAGCTTGTTACTAAAATTATCGGGTGACGTAGAAGAAAACCCTGGGCCAGAAATTGAAGAAATGTTAAAGGAAGTGTTAAGAAATCAGAGTGAATTATTAGCAAAAGTAAACGAAATCCATACGAAGCAAACTTCTACGGATGCTTGCATTACTGACATGCAAGGTAGGCTCCAGAATATGGAAAAACAACTTGAGAGGTTAGGCGAAACTGAAAACCGTCTTGCCAATATAGAAACAAGTGTAGGTAAGCACGACTACGAACTGACAGCTCTTGCCAGACAGCTTGATGAATTAGAAAACCGTTCAAGACGTAACAATCTGATCGTACGCGGAATAGAAGAAGAGGAATCTGAGGATGAGGCAGTATTATTAAGAAAGGTGAACGATGAGATCTTTGGTAATGTACTCGGGACAAGGTTGAGCTCAATTGAGCGGATTCATCGTCTCGGAAAGAAAATGCCGGAAAAAGACCGCCCTGTCATCTTGAAAGTATCAGATTTCAGAGACAAAATGAGGGTATTGAAGAATTGTCCCAAACTCAAAGGTACACAATTCAGCATCAACGAAGATTACTCCAAACGAGTTGTTGAAATAAGGAAACAACTATGGATTTCATCAGCGGAGGAAAGAAAAAAGGGAGTAAAAGTGAAACTTATTTTCGATAAATTAAAAGTAAACAACGTCCTTTACGCCTGGAATGAAGTCACCAAAGAGCGGTTCAGGTGTACTAGTTCGGGCCACACTGGCTCAGATTGACGCAATTCCGGCCATCAGCCTTGTTTAAAGTTATTAATACCAATGCAAGGAGTTTGCTTAGTAAAGCTGACGCAATTGAAGCCGTAATCTTAGAGCATGAGCCGGATATAATTGCCGTAACAGAGACTTGGTTACATAGGGATGTAGAAGATTCAGAAGTAACCCCTCCAGGCTACGTAATTTTAAGAAAGAGACCGACCAAGCAGAGGAGGTGGTGTTGCTTTCATTATTAAAGACCACATTAAATTCTCAGTACTGGATGACAACTCTGACGTAGAAATGTTGTGGATTATGACCAGGTTAAATCAGCGAACTGTGTACGTTGGTGTGATGTATAGGGCCCCAAATTCTTCTCTGGATACAATCTCTAAGCTCAGAGATTTCATGGATTCCCATTTTGGTCTACAAGAAAACGTTTTATTATTAGGGGATTTCAACCTACCGGGAATTAATTGGTTATCCCAGTCTTGTGGAGCGGAGCAAGTAGGAAGCGCTGAGCAGCTATTGGAGCTTGCGTTCTGTTATGGGCTAACGCAAATCGTTGCGGATTTTACTAGGATAGGGACTACAAGGTCGTCAGTTCTTGACTTGGCATTTGTGTCACCTGGGCTGCGGCCCTTTCTCGGCGATTGTGATGTTGAAGAGGGACTGTCTGACCACAGAATGGTAGTGACGAGCCTAGCGATGTCCCCGGACACTTCGCGTAGGCACACGTCTAGCGCAGTATTGAATTTTACAGCCGCCGATGATGTATCTATTTTAGACTGCCTTGAAATGTCTTTCGATGATTTTATGGTCCTTTACAATACCGACTGTAGCACTGACAGGTTATGGCATTTCTTTTCGAATGTTGTCGCGAGGTGTGTAGACAGACACGTTCCCAAGATTTCAAAGCGCATTCGTAGGAACAATCCTTGGATTTCTAGAGAAATCATTCATGCAAAAAGAAAACTAAACCGGAAACAAAAATCGTGTTCGAAAAATCGTACTCCTGAAAGCAAAGCCGGCATTACATCGATGAGACGAGAACTGAAACGTCTGATTAAGGAATCCAGGGATAAGTTTTTGAATGTGACCTTGAAGAAATTTTTGAAGGAAGCCCCCTCGAAGTTTTGGCGCTATATAACTCCCCCGGCAAGCTCCCAGACACTATCAGAGGAAATTACGCAACAACGTGTCGATGACTTTAACTCTTACTTCGCATCTGTTTTTACGAATGATAATGGTATCTTGCCCGAGTTTGCAACATCATCATTTCGGGGGCCAATTGAAGATGTGGTAATTACCGAAGAAGGCGTCCTAAATCTTTTACTTAACATAAATACAAGAAAAAGTCCCGGTCCTGATGGTATACCAAACGAATTTCTGTACAGATACGCAGAATGGGCGCCTCGCTTCCTTACTAAAATATTCCAGTCGTCCGTACGTAGTGGTTCTTTCCCAAACGCATGGAAGTGCGCTAAAATCACCCCTGTTCACAAAAGCAGCTCCCTTTTAGACGAGTCCAATTACCGTCCCATCTCGCTTATCAGCACCTGCTCAAAGTTACTCGAACATATTATCAACAAACATTTGATGGCCTATCTCGATACGCATAATCTGTTGTTTCCGAGGCAGCACGGATTCCGCCAAGGCCTATCTACGTCAACCCAGTTAGTCGAATTTGCTCATTACCTTTCCGAAACAATAAATACGCGGGGTCAAACTGATGTAGTGTTCATGGATTTCGCAAAAGCGTTTGATAAAGTGTCCCACTCAAAGTTATTGATTAAAATTAACAACACGTTTAAGAATAATCTATTGACAACATGGTTTGCCTCTTATCTTGGTTCCCGCCAGCAGTTTGTTCAAATAAAAGACAAACGGTCCAGACTGATTGCTGTAAATTCTGGGGTTCCTCAGGGGAGCGTATTGGGCCCCGTTTTATTTTTATTATTTATAAACGATTTACCGAATTGTGTCACGGTTCCAATCAGGTTGTTTGCCGACGACTGTGTTGTCTATAGCAGAATTGAGACACTACGTGACCAAGTTAACTTGAACGACAACCTTCGAAAAATTAGTAATTGGTGCAAAGAATGGCAAATGACTTTAAACGCTGAAAAAACGGTGTTTATGTCAGTCACAAGGAAGAGAACACCGCTAGAATATAACTACCAGATTGACGATACTAGGCTTCAGCGCGTACAGAAATATAAATATCTGGGGGTATTGTTTACACCCGATCTCCGATGGAATACGCACATTGACTACGTGTGCTCCAAGGCTACTAAAGCATTGTACAGCCTTAGGCGTAACCTTTATGGCGCCCCTCCTGATATCAAGTGCCTAGCTTATAAGACCTTAGTCAGGCCAATTATTGAATACTCTAAAATTGTATGGGACCCCTACACACAGTCCAACTGCAATAAAATAGAAAAGATACAGCGACTTGCAGCGAGGTTTATCTTTAATAAGTATCGTCGGCATTATTCCCCCACTGAGCTTTGTAGAACAGCGAACCTTGAAAGTCTGGAAATCAGGTCAAAAATTGAGAGACTAAAATTTCTCTTCCAGCTAATTCACAATCATTTCAAACTACACCATTCAGATTTCTTTCAGGTTAATACACAAGAACACTCCAGGCATCGTCATAGCATGTACATCCCACCCCTAGCCCCGCATAACGACTGCTTTAAGTTCAGCTTTTTCCCACGTGTAATCGAAGAATGGAATATGCTGCCTGAGGCCACAATCAGATGCTCTTCGCTTGCGTCATTTGAAGGTAATCTGAAACGGTTTTTTCTGTGAATAATACTGTGGCTGAATGTCATTCTTTTTTTTATGTTTTATGTCTGAGTGCTTTTTGTTACTAGCATGATAACGCCCATGCTTGTTTTATTGATGCCGCCTTCCAGGCGTCGCAAAGCGTTGTCTGAAAGCGTTGAGTCATTGTCCAGCTCTGACCGCGTGTATTCCTTTCCGTGAGTGTTCCATTTTTATGTATAATTTGAGCTGTTGCTCGCTACAGCCCCGAGAAATATTGTTTCAACTTGATAACCTGCTTTCGAGTGAAACTTTTTGTCCTTCCACCCTGTAACGGCCCACTTCTGGGCTAACAGTATTAATAAATGAATGAAATGAATGAATGAACAACGAAATTAATTTCAATCGGCGCCTTATCGTCTGCGCGCGTGCCCCAGACGACGCACGGTCGTCTGCCGGTTTGCGGAATAGCTACGCGCCTGCGACTTCCCGCGCCGAACACGCTCCTCCGTAACGCGGTCGCGCGGAAACAGGAGCGGAAAGCGTCGCCGAAGCGAACTGGATTGCACACCAAGGACGAGAGGGCCGTCTCCTCGTTTGGAAGCAAATAGGGGAAGAAGAGGACAGCAGGGTAGAAGCGGGCTGGTACGAGCGAAGCAGAGTCGGGGGGTGGCAGAGGGGGCTCATTACGCCACCTATCGATCCAATCTACGAGCTCCCTCTCTCCTGCCAAATCCTCCTCCTTCTCACCTCCGTGACGCCTGCATGCATACCAAAGCAGCGCTGGAGACGAAAGGAAATGGTTGTTTGTTCTGTCGTCCCATTCCGATAGCCGCTCTGCGGTCCTCTCCGCCTGCATAGAACGGCAACCTTTTCCTCCTCGCCCACCAATGGCTAATTCACACCGACCTTTTCGTGCGTGAGATAACCGTTCGCCTGTTTACTCTTCCCTTGTGTGTTCGTTCTTTCCCCAGGCATTGTGCGGCAATGTTGGAAGCGAATACAAGGGGGCTTGGGCGTATACCGCAGCCGGTGGCGGCGTCTTGTGTCGGGGACGTCCGACGCAGAAGCTTAATTAATCGCCGCGTCTTGAAGGACGCGCCTCTGTTGCCCGGCTCGCTGACGCCGGCAATGCTCGCATTGTCTTCGGCGTCGCGGCGGAGCTCTGGCCGCGCTTAGGGACGACAATGGCGGCCGGAGAACACCCTCGGTTTATTCACGCTTCCGTTTTTTGTTTAAAGCATCGGGTATTAGAAAAAATACAAAGCAAGAAATCAACCAGATTCGCGCCGTCGCTTCAATTTACCACAGCGCAGCAACTGTATCGAAAGTCACCTTGAAGGGAAAAAAAGCTGGAACCAGGACCTTGTGCATGGGTTGCTCCAAACTGTTTCTGCAGAAGCCACGCATCGCACTCACCTGCGAAGATAGGAAAATAAAAACAAAGCCGTTACGCTCCTTTCCAACCTAATATGACAACTTTCCCCCATATACACTTGAGGCAACCAAAGGTAACAAAACAGGGTTGGAAGGAGTAGAGCCAAGAAACATCACTGCTTTGGTCCAACCACTGGAATGCTAGCGTGCATCTAACACTAATAACTCTTTCTGTTAGTCCGCCTCGTACACCACTGTTGACGTCGTGTAGCGCGCGACATTTGAGCTTTTTTAAGGCGAAGCTGTTTATTGCTAGGATATCGTGTATTTTTGTACTGCGTTAACAAAGTAATTGCCTCTCTTGGATCATGCTCCAGTTTCCAGTTTCCACCGCCTTCAACTAGTTGGAGGTGGTCGTCCACATAGACAACAATCGCGAGTTCCCGCGTGCGCGCGGCGCTCCTGTAAGTTTCTCTCTTTGCTTGCGTGCTCGCTTGCGCGCGTGCTTAGAGTCTGGACTGAACTGGAAATGACTTCAATTCAATACAACCTGCAGTGGGCTGGAGTCAGCTGCTGCCAGAAATGGGAGGCGGCCGCAGGGGCAGAAGCTAGGACTCTGCTCGGCGCGTACGCGACAACGTCACCGCGCCGCTGGCTTTGTGGTCGCCGTTAATTTTCACAGCAGTACGGCCCACCTTCGAGCTACGATAGAGGCCGAGATCATTCCTCGACTGACGCTCCAAACGCAGAAAAAAAAAAGGAAAAATCTATCGTCACCCCGAGTGCATAGCTTTGTCACCTCGTCACCTCGGCTTCGCTGGTTCTTCGCTGGTTATCCTCTTTAAGAGAGCAGAACGGCTCAAAATTTTTTCATAATTATTTCTGTTTCAGCTACGAAAAACGTGTTTGGTAGCTGGGATTGGATGAGCTACCAAAGGCCAGTTCTTTCAAACGATACCGGGCTGTATTTGCCCCTCACGTCCTGTCCAACCTACGCAAGCTGCCACTTCACGTCTGCCGTACCGCCAAGATCCAACTTTGTGCGGAAGCAAACTCGAGGGAAGCTACGGGGCATAAACGCCAAGCATCAACGCTGGTCGCGAGTGCCCGGTATCCTTCCTCTCTTTCGGCTCCAAGAAGAAGAGGCGAAGAATGGACGCTCGTTCCGCATTCGCAGCCGGCGTCGTCGTTTCCTGTTTAACGGCGGCGGCCGACGACGCTGCCAAGACAGCTTTGACGTCGACCACGTCGGCGGCGAGAGCGGACACGACCGTAGGTCGGCAAAGCAGAAAGAACTCACTCAAACTCAATCACAATTTTCTACCATCCCCCTGTACTCACTTAAACTGAGATTCAAAAAGCTCGTCTGTACTCAAAATCACTCGTACTTACGCATCACATACTCATTTATAATCTTACCCACTCGTACTCAAACTCATTATTCCTAACGAGCGCTCGTACTAAATCTGTACTCACTTATACTCAGTCTGTACTCATGAGTACTCGTCTAAGTCTGTACTCATGTGTACTCAACTCACCTGTCTCACTTGTACTCGGTCTGTACCCATTCGCACTCGTACTCAATCTGTGCTCACTCGTATTTATCTGTACTCATTCGTACTCAATCTGTACTCACATTTACTCGTATTCAAAAGTGTTTCGACTAATTTGTTTTCGCAATCAACCACTTGAATTTACGTGCTGCACTGCGTCTATGGACTCGACTAAGCCATAGCCTGAGAATGCTTACAGCCCGTACCAGTTAATTATCCTGGCTCCCCTTACACCACTTCGTCTAACTGAAACAGGCGAAAACTTTCCGGGTTACTGATTTTGAAGACGTATAAAGAATGGCCTCAGCGTGCGTTGTGCATCGCAGCCTCCCCACCCCCCCTTCCCCTTAATTCAAACAATTTGAACGAACTAAGTGCAGCGAAGCCACCCATGCTTACCCGGGCTTACACTATGGCAGCCCCGTGCGTTAGCACGTCATCTTCCCTTCCTTTAAGGGGAGACACGCCACGCGACACACGTCGCGACTTGAGTGCCCGATCAAATTCGCAAGTTTGTATTCGTGAGTACAGTACTCCCGAGTACGCTACTCGTGAGCACTACACTCGAGTACTGTACTCATTGTACACAGTACTCATGAATACTCACTGTTCTCGCGAATACATGTATTTACGTCTCTCCCCACGCGTCATCATACTCACTTTTTTTTCTGGGCCTGTACTCACTCATCATTGTACTCACTTTTTCGTCTGGGTTTGTACTCACCCATCATCGTACTCCCTCGTGAGTTTGAGTACAAATGAGTGTACTCACGAGCGAGTACGCCTACCTATGGACACGACACGCTGGACTGCACCGCAAAGCTAAACGGAGACTTGATACCACAGAGTTTCTTATACTCACGAACAAGTTAAGAACGGCAATATATCATGCACGGTATCACTCCGCCTAAGCGACCGGTCCGGATGCTCAACGGGCGCGCGCGTTTTGAAAGGAGATTGTTATGAATGAGTGATATCAACTGCCTTTTTTCACGTAGTTTATTTGTCGTCGCTGCACTACTTTACAAGCGTACCAAGACCGAAACGGCTCGTGCCATGTTCAAAATATTCCAAGTAAAGCACTACTTGCGCCGCGCGGAGTAACATCCGGCTGCGGTGATGAGGCACATCGGCAACTTCCGTTGCCGTTCTGAAGTTGTAACCGAGTATAGTAAGATATACCCTGGAGAAGAAACTGCGCCTGGTAATCCACGTCGTCATGGGGGTTTGTGGGGGGGCTTGTGCTTGGCATGACAATTGGATTCTGAAGCAGTTTTTGGGATTTGCTTTCTTCACTATACATTAACACGTCTACGAGCTACTAGGAAGCCGAAATCTTCCCTGTTTTGTGGTAGCCGTGTTCGGTGAAACAGCAGACAGTGCGTGATCGTATACTGCTGTTGATCATGCCGCAGTCGAAGGACGTATGACTGGGCGGGTAATATGCCGCCGCGAAATTGGTACCTCGCGAAAAAAGAAACAAAACGTACTTCGACGAAGACGAGATACAAGAGATACGGGAGCCTGTATCCGTCCTATCTTGTCATCGTCAACGACTGTTTATCGCCGCATTTTCTTTTTTCTGACGGTCGGTGCACCGGTTCACCGCGAAGCCGACGTTTTCATAGGCACGCTCAAAAAACTTTCCAAACTCTTCAAACAACCTATTATTTTAAATAATGGTAAAATTAATAAAACAAGCGTCTGTAATGAGTCTCCCTCCCAAATATTAACATTGTTCGTAACTACCACCTCGGCTTGCAGAATAGCAGCCCCAACCGTTCCGTCAAAAATACGCTTAACTGCCGTTTTCCTTAGTTTTAAAACAGCCTGTTTTATTTTCCACTTACATAATCTCACACTATACTCTGAGTTTTTGTGGCCTTTTGTTTAAATCTGCGGTCCCTAAAACGCTTCAATCCAAGCCAATGATGAAACTAAGGCAAACGCCTGATGTAATGGCGGTCCATGACGACACAGACGGCCTTGATGTCAGCCGCATAGACACTAGCGCCAGATTCCTCTCTAGTGTACATTGGATGAAACTCTATGCTTGACACGGGCATCGGCACTGCATCAACATTCGAACCCGACCCTGCTGATGCGACTGGCAGTCTTCAAAAAACGACAGCATTGATGGCCGCGACACTAGTGGCAGTAAGATAGCAAGAATCGGCGAATATGTCTCCTCCCCGTATAGTACGAGTCACCGATGAGACTCCATTGCCTGGACGGAATTTTTTAAAGCGAACATTTAACCAAAGCATCCATGACTAGGATCCAAGATTTTATGGCATCCGTGCGAACGCGACAAAACGCATTGTGGGAAAACCAGCTTACAATGACCAAGCTTACCGGGAAAGCAGACGCGTGTCGCTGCTCGCGTCGAAGTGCACTCTTAGGCAAAAATGACTAAAATAGGGACTAAAATACAGCCGTTAGTCTTCAGGGGCAACCGTTCATCTTTAAAGGGAGTATCTGCGGCAGAGTTGTGCCGTGTGCACAAATGCGGACTAACTGTTCGTCCGCGCCGATCGATAAGGAGTAATGGGAAGACGAAACGCATGCAGTTAGTCTCTGCTGCGTCGTTAATCCCCTGTAATGGCGTCGTCGTTGCCCTTTCGCGCATATGTCTATGAACAGTTTTAGATTTCCAAAACACAAGTCATTGCAGTCAGTGGGTCCTTTATATGGTGCCACGGGAGCAAATATCGATGTTAATTATAAGAAAATCACCTAGGGTTCATAGAGCGCCGGGTAATGGCAAGGAGCGGCGAAGCGCGATGGCCAGACGCTTCTCGGTGAGGTTATGCACACGATTCGTGCGAGGTAATAATGTCCAATGAAAGCTTTCAAGCGCGTCAACCGTAACACAAAAATTAGTGACAATAGCAAACGTGTATGCCTAAGCGTAATGAATATGTATATGTTTAACAGACGAGAAAAAACGCAGTTGTTGCTGATGACAACTGCAAAATAAAAATGCTCGCTACAGGTAAGCGTCTCAAAGTTATCTTTTGCACTCGGTACATAAGTGCCTTGTGCACCAAAGCTATGACAATGGTGCAACTGCTGTAAAACCCGCTTGCATTTCCCAGTTGCAATCGTCTAGCGACGCGAACTTGAAGAATTCAGGCTAAGCAACACTGAATTTGGTTTCGCCGATGCAGGAAAATATGGTCTGTTTCACTATTCTGACACTCACACAGACGACACCTTTCACATACGTTACATAGAGCACTTAATATATCGAACACTAAGAATACACCTAGTTTGCGCTAATTTGTGTGGAAACAAATGAGTCGTCCGATCGCCCAGCTACCTACCTCAACTAGGCGACGACGAGTTGATTGTTATTTACGAGAAAAAACTATGGTTCTGAGGCTGTACTTAAAATCAAATTGAGCAATAGTCCCTAAAGATAGCAAAGCGCTAAGCGCAAATCGTGGTCACGTTTGCTTGCGCGAACAGAAATTCGGACACAAGTTGCAATGGATTTGTCGTGTCATGCACAGAACTACACGCTGTACACTTAATAGAGTTTTAGCAGTCCGTCCGTTCCGTATACGTAGTTAGTGTGTTGACCGGGACCCGTCTGGGCACTCGGGCATTCGTCACGGTAGGGGGATCAGTTCCGCTTGCACATCCTACTTTTTATTATTTGAAGCGGATTCGCTATCATTATGGGGCACCTTTTTCAAGATTAGTAGAGAAGAAATAGAGGTGTATGCAGCGGTCTTTCTTAGGCATCACCGGTGTCAACGGTCAACAGGAATAAAAATTTTCCCACCTTTCTATATGAAAAATAAATAATAGCAACAACCTTCCTTCTATTTCCTTTTTTACCGGCTAAAACAAATGCTTCTACAACACGACCACAACGGGCCGGCTCGAACCTACGTCTTCGACTTCAGCACAACGCCCTAGACACTGAACCACCGGCGGATTTCATTGCGAGTTCCCCCATCCAGGTTAGTGCATGCATTTATTCGCAGACCCGATATTGCCACTCCATTCAGGGAGTTTTGAAGATGAGCCCTTCCGCGAAAACAAAATCAGTCGAGATGTTAAACCGGTTACGCGTGCCGAAACCCCGTGTGCAGCCACGGAGGGAGGCAGGCTCGAGGGCTTCTTCTCTCTGCAGCTGTGCCGCCGTCATCGGATGCCCAGGAAGCGAACGAGACGACCCCGCCGAACCCGAGACGGCGGAACGTGACACCGCGGCTGCGCAAATAGGCGAGTCGCGATACTATAGTGCCTAGAATATACTCGATACGACGCCCACACCTGAGGAGCCGCCCGGAGACCGCTGGACACAGGCTGGATCCGCCGCACGCATCGCCTTTCCTGCCTACGCACGTGTTCAAGGAAGGGAAACATTTGCGCAGATTGCCACTATACTAGGGAACAAGTTAAGAACGGCAATAGCTCATGTACGGTGTCACTCCGCCGAAGCGACGGACCCGGATGTCAACGCGCGCTCGCGGTTTGAAATGAGATTGTTTTGAATGCATGATATCGTATTATCTTTCTCACGTAGTTTGTTTGTCGCCCCTGCAGTAGTTTATAAGCGTATTAAGTGCGAAAAATCACGCAAACGGCTCGTGACATGCTCGAAATATTGCCAGCAACGCACTACTTGCGCCGCGCGGAGTAACATCCGGCTGCGGTGATGAGGCACAGCGGCAACTTCCGCTAGGAGAATTAGGGCAATTAAGGTTTAAGGGAAAGCGAAACGCAGCGATAATGAAGCATAAAGCTCTGGGGGGGGTATAACAAATATGAGGTAGTAAGAGGAATGTGGAAAGGAGTAATGGTTCCGGGTCTCAGGTTTGCGAATGCTGTCCTCTGCTTAAAATCAGACGTTCTATCAGGCCTTGAAGTAAACCAGAGGGCGGTAGGACGTTTGGTCTTAGGCGCGCATGCAAAAACAACTAACGAAGCAGTCAGGGGCGATATGGGTGCTGGCCGTCGTTTGATAAGTTAGAGAAAGCACAGAGTAAAATATGCTTTGCGATGAGGTTGAGGGCAAATTGATCAACGAAGGTGGGCAGCTAAGGTTTTTAGGTATCTATACTTGAAAAGCGTGGACACGCAGTGGTTAAGGAAGACTAGAAGGCTAACGATAAAATACGGAAAGAACAATGGAGAATCCGAAACAGCCAAGGTAACCAAAAAAGAGGCAAGGCAGATTGAAACGAATAAATGGAGGGAAAAAAATGGAAGCCAAAACGTCGTTAGAGATGTACAGGGCTGAGAAATTGAACATCAGAAAGGAAAATTTCTACGATAATTCCCAGGGCAGTGCTTTGCTTTTTGAGGCTACGGCAGGTTGCCTGCGAACTAAGAGTTTTGTGGGGAAGTATTCACAAAATGATGGGGTATGCGCGGTCTGCGGAAAAGAAACAGAAACTATGCGGCACATAGTGTTAGGATGTGAGGGTATCCATCCAAATCTACATGAAGGGAATATTGGGCTTCCAGAAGCCCTGGGATTTAAGGGTATCACAAAGGAAGTTAACTTCAAGGCTGTCGAGGGGACGAAAAGAAGATTAGAATGCTGGTGGACGAAAAGCAGAGAGGGGAATATTGCCTAGGGCAGCTACCACCTGTAACAGGAAAAAAAAAAGCATTTTGTGTCTAATAAGCTTTTGTGCCTGCCATAAGCAGCGCTAGTATTAAACCAAGAGCGTAAAACATGGGTATATTAGTCCTTTTTGGTAAGATGACATGTCATCACCCCGCTACAAAGGGGAAACCAATAGCAATCATCATCATCATCGTTGCCGTTCTTGAGCTGTAACCGAGTATAGCGGTGCAAGGCTGGGGAGAAAGCAGAGCTGGCGGCCATTCTCCTTTCGTCGGAGACCCGGCTGTTGAATCATAATTATCAGCAGCCCACTAGGTCCACTGCAGTGCAGGACGAATGCCTCTTCCATCGACCTCCAACAACTCCTCTCCCGCGCCGCTCGACCCCATTCGTTGCCTCCGAATTTCCATATTTCGTCCCTCGATTGAGTAATTCGCCGTCCACTTTTTCTAGAGCCGCCTTTCGGTGTCCACTCTGTCACCCTGGTAGTCCACCGATTTTGTCATTTCGCCAAATTACGTGGCCAGATAAAGTCTACTTCTTCTTTATTTGAACTATATATGACATCTTCTACTCTAGTTTGTTCTCTGACCCGGGAAGCTCGTTTCCTTTCTGTAACGCTGATATTGCCGCGAACCATGTATAAGTTTATTGTTTGTTTTTGCTGCCCGGCCATGTTATCTGCGTTCCAAGCGAAACGCGTCTTCCATTCTTTATTTTTATGCCGCACGGGCTATCACATTCAGATAAGCAGACTGTCTCGCCCTAACGTCACTAGCTAAGAATGATCTTCTTTGATCTACAATGTTCTGGATGTAAATCGACAGAAACACTCACGCCAAGAGAGAAAAGCCTGCAGAGCAGACGCCATGGCATTCGAATCGCCGACACCAGTTTACGCACGTCACTTCGGTGATTGCTGTATCGCCGCCTTGTATTCTCTGAGTTGTTAGGGGAGCACAAGTTCGCTCCAATAAACTTGTTTTTCTTGAAGACAACTGCGTCGTCTCTGGCTTCGTGACAATATTCTCAATCCTTCCTCCACTCGAGACCCCAGTGGAGGAGATCCTTGAAACCCACTTTCCTGTGCATAAGCATTGCGGAATCTTGCCCTCAGTCGAGTGGAGGGAGAGAAAATCGGGTTGAGGAGCGACTCGGAATACTACTCCGATCATTATTCGTTCCATTGCCCGTTTAAACGACCTAAGCTTGCTTTCAATAATTGTTTGGCAAGGCTCCAAGTTTCGGCTCCATATGCCATCACCTCACGTTTATTTGTGAACTTCCGCTCAAAGTTGTCCATGACTGGCAGGCCCCAATCGTTTCGTCCGCAGGCTTTAACATCTCGCCCAAAGTGTTGACCGCGTCAGCACGCGCTAGAACTCCCGGCCAAGTAGCTCAATCGGATAGACGCCGGTTTCATAACGCGAGGGACCGACTTCGATTCCGACCACGAGAAGCTCTCTCTCTCGCTCTCTCTCTCTCTCTCTCTCTCTCTCTCTCTCTCTCTCTCTCTCTCTCATCTCTTCTCTTCTCTCTCTCTCTCTCTCTCTCTCTCTCTCTCTCTCTCTCTCTCTCTCTCTCTCTCTCTCTCTCTCTCTCTCTCTCTCTTTCACTGCACATGTTTCGCCCCCACCCGTACCTCTCCGGCCTTTGGTCTCGGGTGGCCTAGTGGATCGGTTGCCGGTTTCAGGGCGTAAAAAATCCCGGGTTCGATTCCCGGGACTTCCCCATCCCCATTTTTTTTCTTGAGGCTTCCGGGTTTTCTGGCTACGACGGAAGGATTTGCGTCGGCATAAACAGTTCTGCTGTTAAAAGAGAGAGAAACTTCTTTATTAAGAGCTATGATGTTCTCGCGGCAGCGGTGCCCAACTTCCCGGGTATCCATGCGCCGTCTTGGTTACTACCGCTCTCCCAACCAGCACGAGCTGGTCGGCGAGATGGGAGCTGGACACAAGTGCGCGCTCCGAGACATGTACCGAAACCGCAGCGGTATGTTTTAGAGCGAAACTGTCTAAGGCTAGGGTCTGGGATTTTATGGTTTTATGGCGTCCACGCGCACACACACACACACAAAAAAAACGATATGCGGGAAAGGCAGCTTACAGTGACTAAGCTTATCGACAAAGCAAGGTCGTATCGCCACTCTATTCGGTGCGGAAACTCTCCCCCAAAAAGTCCGACGGATGCAAGGTCATAAACTACTCAGTATAAAAAAGGAGAGAGAGAGAGAGAGAGAGAGAGAGAGAGAGCAAGAACAATAAGATGGACTGGAAACATAACGGCCACTCCCCAGAAAATAGCGATAAGGATGCGTCGAACCCTTAGAAGTACGAGCGAGTTTGTACTCCATTATAACTCCGTTAAGCGCAGTAAAGAATACACAGGACGAGGGAGAAGGCAACGGCCAGCTCCATGCCATCGTAACCAGGAGGTTCACGTACCACCTCCCATACAGCAGGCTCACCGTAACCTACAAAGCCAAATCAGACTTCCTTCTTTTGCCCTCACCGACCGCCTTTTTCTGCTTGGCGTACATAACACCACGTCTGAACTCATCGAAGCCCACCGCACGGCCCAAATCCCCCTCCCGTTGGTGTTATGGGCCCTGTCAGTGAATCTAAATACGTGAACAGACTGTGAAAGACCGCTTTCCCCTCCGCACGTTCTCGATCAACACACTTCTTAATCTCGGGAGAAAATGCGGAGCGGGCAGCGTCGCAACAGAAGGGCGGACTATTTTCACGAACAGGACAACCGAGCTACACTGAAAACCGGCCGGGCACCACCAGTCTGTCTGACATACCAGACCTCACAATGAGGCCATTTTAAGCGACCAAAGAGGCCCAAAACCGCAATCGAGATGGAATAATTAAATGTTAAAACACTGGCAAACTCCTTCGATATTACGTTTTGTAGCCCTAGCACGTGGCAATTCCCTCACATTTTGAGTAATCTTTCCGACAAATCTCCGTCCTCCAGCGATAACAACCGCAAGTGAACGAAAACCAGCGCGTCCACGTGCAACCTGCATTACCAAACTATATCCGTCTTCATTTTAGCGGCGAAGCACCTTAGGTGCTCGGACTGTCGGCGTATCCTGTCGTCGTCTCGTGTAGTCACGGTACTAAAACACAGGGACACTCGTTTTCCAACACCGCACGCTATTTCTTCGCATACTTCTTAGCAAGGTCACGCGTGTGACACGGAGACAACTCACGGCCAGTCTGCCTCTTAAATGCGGTTCATCGCAAGAGAGGGCGCCACCACCTCAGCAAACCGCGATTGCTCCTCCCACCGGCGCTTCTCCGCCGCCCAATCAGCGCACAGTGTGGCGAGAGGGCATGCTTAATATGCATCCTGGGTGCGGGATTTGTTTTTAATCGAACAGCAAGACGAGCACCACCAAGCTTGAACGAAGGCACCAGCGCACGAGCCTATGAAGTTAGAATTGAACAAAATTGCGCAGATTGTCCTATAACATTACAATTGAGAGTATCTCACCACAATGTCGATCTTGAACGAAGGCACCAGCCACACGCGCGATTGACCTCACAAAATAATTGTGGAGAGTATCTCACCCTCGCCTATGTCGATCCTTTTCGACATTGTTTTTTGGCTGCGTATAGAGTGCCATCGGACGGCACTGTAAGCACTCAACTAAAGCAACATCCCCAGGCGTTTCGCAAAAAAAAAAAAAAAGTGCTGTGTCTGTCACTACTCCGCTCTCCCATGAGTAACGTCACCTTACATAACCCCAGGAACACACAGCCATCGTTTCAAACAGCGAACGCTGACGTAAGCCATGACAATTATAACTGAACATAAGGATGTCAAGAGCCGGACTCTAACCACCGTCCTTGGTATCAGGAAGCTTGAACGGAACCTCTACACCACAACGGCAGACCCTTTGTCCTGTGCCAGCCTAGGTTTTTAAAAAAATCCCGACGTCGTCATACAGCACTTTAGTCATGGCCGCAGCGCCTAGCTGGAAAGCCGTCGAACGGCACTCCAGAAACGCGTTTTTTTTTTTAAGCGAAGCTTTCATCCGCCTCTCACTGATGTCGTCTGTAGTCCACCCAAAACGTACTGCAGGAAAACCAACTTTCTACGACGATGATGATGGTCGTGCGTGCAGTGAACAAAAACTAAAACGCTTCTTGTGGTCGGAATCGGTGCTCGGTCCCTCGCCTCATGAAGCCGACATCCGTCTGATTGCACCGAAGAAGCAGTTTGAATTTGGCGCGCAAATTAGTTTGACGTGCGAAGTAGACAGAAAATTCACTCCTCCGTCTAACAACGACGACCACCATAGTAGTAATAATCATGCATAATTAGGGTCCGCTTATTTCTGGATTGGTTCGTCTGGTGTTGGACATGATTTTGGAAAGCTTCGGTTTCCTCCATCGTTTTTTTTTTTTTAGAGATGAGCAGTTGATCTTTTATACTACCGCGTACGAAGATGCTCGAACGCGTTTGGTAACGCCCCAACGCATCCTCCCTTCCACACTACAAAACGAAACACCCCGAAGAACGTGAAAAAGAAAAAAAAGAAAGAAAGAAAAACGTCAACCGAAGGCGACAAAGCGACACAACGTCGACGGAATGCCTTCCCTCTATTCGCTGAATGAAGGATGATGGCCGCTGCTAGCCACGCCGCATGCGACTGCCGAAGGGAGCGAGGCCCGCAGCGGGCGCCGGAAGCTGCACTCAGACAGGAAGCGCTTGGGGCCATCGACGAACGGGGCTCGCGCCCGTTTCCGCCGAGATCCATCGAAAAGCTCCGAGGAGCGCATTACAGCGCCGCCCCAATACGGAGTGGCGCTACAGAGTGCCTCCCACCCCCCGCTGCGTCTTTCGTGAAGACGACGCCGAAGCTCTCCCGCAGGGAACCTCTTCTTCAGGATGGCTGGAGGCCCGCTTGATCGCGCGCTATAAATTGAGAGATTAACCGAGTTGAACTTTCAAATGCCCGACTCACGACAGGTCGTCCCCGTCGCGAATTCCGTGCGGAATCGGAAAAAGTACCGATTTACTCCCCGGCGTGCGATCCTTGTTTTAATCGACATAGTGGGGGGCAAACGCACGTATGCTGTAAGAAAAAACAAAAAGAAAAAATAGCGAAAACCTCTCATGGCGAAAGTTTATCGTCCTATTTGTCTGCATCATTCCTTTTTTTTCTGTCTCTCCCTTGATTAGCCACAGGCGCTTCGCACGTGAGTAGAACACAAGTTTTGAAAATGAGTTGTGTAGAGCCGATTATTTATTCAACGTATGGATTGTTCGCCAGCGTTCTCGGCACAACATTCGAATCCCAGTTGCGGGGACCCATGCCATCGGGTTCCCGTATTTCAGACTTTCGTATAGTTTTCTTCGTCCTGCGTTGTGCAGCCACCACGTTCCTCTTTTGTTCATTTTGAAGGTAGCGCACTTAAACACGGACACTAGCGAAAGAAACCACAAACCACAGCGCTGTGGTTTGTCGATTATTTCGCTAGTGCCCGTGTTTAAGTGCGCTACCTTCAAGATGCCCCATATGTCTTACCAACTAGCCCAGTTGTCACTTCTCTTTTGTTCACCCTGTTCCGTGGCGGCTGAGTTCAGCACCACGCGACTCCTTATTACGATGATGACAAAGTTTCGATATGTTCCGCAGAAAAACACACAGACACTCAGAAGAAAACTCCTGTAGCTTATAGTAACACGTGACCTCACCGACATTTCAGGCCACAATACATATCTGACATGGGCGGAAGAGCGGTTGAGGTACTCCGAACACGGTTCATGCAAACTCTGTCACCGCTATCCTCCGGCATGTGTCGAATGAAAGCAGATACTTATGATGATGATATTTATGCCACGTCGGAAACAACGTTGATAGCAAGCGTTTATATCTTCGATGTCGCAGCGTAATTAAGAAGCGTTCACATTAGTCGGACCCACACAAAAAAACTCCCGTGAACCCAGCAACGCGTTACGTCACCGACACTGTATATAGGCCAATAACAGCGTGCAAATTGATTTCTTCCTTCACGCGAGCATAACACATGGTAAAGCCCCAAGCAGTGACTGCCAAAAAAAGAATGCTGACAAAACACCAGGGCCTACTTTTAATCGGAAAGAAAAGCGCCACAATACGGTTGTAAGCACCCAAAGCAAGCTTTATGACCCTCTTGAGTAAAGACAGCGTTCTGAAAAGTTAACAAAGTGTGGAAGAACGAGAAAAAAAAAAAAAACTTAAGAGGAAGCACCCTTGCCGGGTTATCTCGGCGGCGCCGGCCAAACGCGCGTTGACGTAGCTAATTAGACAAATAACGACCACAACACAAACACAACCTAAGCGAGGGATCACGGGAGGGGGGTACGAAACACAGAGCGCCTAGTAAGCTCCGGGAACTGTCGGCTGGCGGAAAGATGCGAGCATTTCGGGCCGGGAGCTGCTAAACCAGTGCGTTGACCAACGCTTAATCACTTTAACGCTGCCCAGCACACCCCGTGAGAGCGCAGCGCGCTCGCGCGTACGCTTCCAGCCGGCCACGAACATCAGCCCAACACCCCCATGGTATGAAAGGAAGCCTACACACACCGCTTTTTCGTCAAACGTTTCTCTCCGTCAGGTCAGTTTCAAGATGAGCCGTAAGTGCGTTGTACTTTTAATCATACGTTAAAGGCAAAGGATAACGTGTAAGTACTTAGAACACCGAAGGATTGCAGGCTTCCTTCTAAAGAAGGCGTTTCTTTGACCCGTCACCTCAGTTCCAGCGACCGCGGCACCCTGGTGGGGGGCTTCCCGGCGAGGCTATTCGTCGATGCGGGGTAGCGCACAGCGGGGGCTGCGCTCTTCGGAGGAACGGAGTTCCGGCGCACGCGTTGCAAAGAGTGTTCTTCCCTCCTCCTCCACCTCTGATACCACAAATCGCGACCCGCACGGCCTGGCCCCTTGATGCATTGGAGAGCACCCGCCGCATCCCGCGCCTCCCATTCTTGGACTCTCCGGCCTCCCTGCTGCGAGGACGCCCTCGTTCGTTTGCCCGTGTCGAGTGAAGGCATCTGCTTTCCTCCTCCTCCTCCTCCTCCTCCTCCTCCTCCTCCTCTTATCCGCCACTATACTTTTGACGCGCAGAAGACGCTGGTAGATCAACCAGATTCAAATGACGCGCTCTTGCTCTGTGTGAATTTATGTTTGAGGTTGCCGACACCACGGGTCTCGTGAACCTTTTCCACATTTTCGTTGGCGCACGGGAGATTTGTTTGCAATCGTACGCGAACATAGCTGCGGCTTGTGAGCTGAAACGTCATTCTTTTTTTCTTTTTTTGCAAACTAGTTCTGTAGTCGGCGTTTATTTGCTCAGTCACCACTAAACCCCGTAGGAAAGATTTCCAGACAGTTCTAGACCTGGCTGTAGCGTTAGGGGACTCATATTGTTTGCCGCACTGTCATTCAACTGGTGTACAGTCAAACCCGGTTATAGCGAACTGCAATATGCGCCACGATTAGTTCGATATATCCAATAGTTGGATGTAGCCGAACCCGCCTATAACGAGTTTATTGTTACAAGATCGCAATACGCGGCAACTCCTCCTCCCCCCCCCCCCCCCCCCCTATCCCCGCATGCAGAAACGAACAAAATAAAGTATGGCATTACCATACACAAAACAATGCATTTATTGCAAATAATAAAGCTACTTTCCGCCTTAACTGCCTACTTCCAAAAAGCACATTGATTTTTTGTTTTCCCTTTCGTTTTGGCAGCGTCAACTAGCACAGCATTCTTTACACGAAACATTGTTTGCACCAGTTCGAGTCCGTGTCCTTCAATATCGAAGAAATATTGGCGGAGGAGATCGACTGCCGAAAACACTTTATTAAGCGTTGGACGGCTTTCACTCACGACATCCTCTGCCTCCTCGGTGCTTTTCAGCAGCATTACGACGGTGCTGCTGACGGTGTCCGCGTCTGAGGGGCTCACAGTGACGGCAACGTCGTCGTCGACACTCAGGAAATTTTCGAAGGATACTCCTTTCGGCACAACATCGGGAACGTTGCCGAGCTCTTCCCACAGTTCACCGATGCTGCCGTCTTGGTCCGGACACACTGACTGGGCGGGTTCCGTCGTGAGTCCCGCGCGTCGGAAACAATTACGGAAAGTGTCGGGCGTCATGTCGCTTCGTACGAGGCGCAATGTCTCAGTCGCGGCCTTTTCTCAGTGGTCGCGGCCAATGAACATCTCAATCGCCGCTCCGAGACCATGCATTTTGGCGGCCATTCTGGGCACGCGGAGTTCGATGTATACATTGTATCAAATGTAAGCATCGTTATAAGAAATGTGTTTCGCGTGTATTTCCGCAACTGATTTGTTTTTGTTCGATATATAGCATAATTCACTCTATCCGGGTCCATTATAGTCGGGTTTGACTGTAATAGATTTCGCTGTTACGATTTAGCCTAATTCATGCATTCCAAAATAGAAAAAAAAAATAACGTGCCCTTCGCCGCGGTGCATCATGGAAGTGCCGCAAGACGTCTTACTGGTTTTAATGTGCTACCTGAACCTCCTACAACATTGTTGTTCATCTAACCCACATTCAGTGTAGACATTGCGGTTCACCAGGCACAGTTTTCACTTGAAACTGGCCGTGAAAAACTTGCTCCACTCGCAGCACTTAACTCTGATCCTAAACGATAACTAAGCCATGTTTGCATCCCACTTCAGTGTGCTACGAAAAATGGCAAGCGCGCGAAATACAAATGGAGAGTCTCCGCCTGCTTCTTGTGGAGGTCCACCATTACCAGCTGTTCATTCATTCATTCATTCATTCAAGCTTATTTCGTGGCGAGGCAAAAGTTAACGCGTCCCGAACGACCGCATGTGATGAACTTCGAGACCTTTAATCGTGTTAACTGGAGGAAGGGAGGAATCTTACTTTCAGTGTGGCTGTAGAATGTCGCAACATACATCAATGAAAACACCCCTAAAGCAATCCGCCTAAGGTGCGGGTCCTGTGTAGTGCGATTACCGTTATCTAACTCGTTCAATATCTCGTTTTCACCTCATATAAATTGATTGTCCTCTGCAGTGACTGTAACATCAGTAATCTTCATCTCCAGTGATAATATACAAAAATATTCATCTCAAGCGACCTTTACATAAGGTAATTTGCGCCTCAAATGATCGTTATTCGTCTCAAGTTATTCTCACCTCAAGCTATCCTAATTATTTCTGCCTCAAATGATCGTTATTCGTCTCAAATTATTCTCCCCTCAAGCTATCCTAATGTGATTTTTTTCGTTAACCTGCTCCTGATTCTGATGAGGTTGAAAATGCGTAACCGTGCATATTTATTCCATAATTTACACAGTACACATAAGAAATCGTTTCACTTAAACGACCGATAGCGGGATATCAAGCATAGTAGGCTTTAGTTGCCCAGGTGGAGGATGAAAAGTATTCGCTCCTCTGCCTTTCCCTCTTCCCCTTCTCTCCTTTCTGTGTTTCCTTCATCTTCCTCCCCCTCCACCTATTCTCCATCGGAGCGAAGTGGAGGCTCTTCTCCTCCGCCTCCGCCGTACGCACACGCAGTCGGCGCCCAAAGCACGATACGGCTCCGACGAGCAGCAGCAACCAGCGCGAAGGCAGGACGCGACGTCTGCCAGCATCGATGGATGAAGCGGGCGCTCGGAGGGGGAGGAGGAGGCGAGAGTCCGAGTCCCCACTGCGGCGCCACAACCGCTGAACGCAACAGACACACACGCTCTCCGTGCGGACGCCGCCAGAATCAGAGACGTCGGCGGCGGCGAAGACGTAGACGAGGGGGCTCGGTTATCGACCTGCCGCAACCCCGAACCGGACCTTGGCGTCGGTCGCTCCGTGGCACCACTACTACAGGGCGGCGCCGATGGAGGAGGGCCTCTTTCACCGAGTTCGCGGCGCCTTACATAAGCTGCGAGACCCTCAGACCGCCAATGCACAGTTGTTACCGCCGCCTCCCTGCTCTGTACACATTCCCAGTGCCGCCGCTACCCTTTGCTTTCACTTCTCATCACGGACGACGCACGTGCGATCGGGACAAGCCTGAAGCTGGACACCGCAGGAGCGGCGAAGTAGTCACGCAAGGAGCTGTTCTGTGCCCCAGCCTTTTCTATTCGGCCTCCTGGTGTGCCCCCCCCCCCCCCCCCCCCCCCCCCCTCTCCCTCCCGCCCTCTACTTTGCCCGCTTCCTCTCCTCGACACTCCCTCCAGTCTACTGCTACCAGACAGCACCTAAACGCGTGTTTTGTGGGCGGCAAGCGTGGCCGCACGGAGGGATGATTTAATGTCGGCGGCAAATACAACCGGAACAAAAATTACAATAAAGAAGAATTGAACGTGAAGGCATTAACGACTATATTGCGTTGATGCAGTAATCTAATCCCTTGGAACATTCCAGCAGGTTTGCGGAGTAGTGCGACTGCGCACTGTTAAAAGAAAGGAATCACGTGAATCACAGGCACTGGATTCTAGAAGCCCAGGATTGCAGCGGTTGGATGTCCATTTGGAAAAGCATTTGACCTGCAGTAGACGTAAAGAGGCCGGTGATTATGATGATGATGACGACAACGATGACGATGAAACAAAATTTTCGAAATTTTTGCGTTCACGCCCACATACCGCGCTCGCGTTGCCCCGATCGCGTTGCCCCGGATGCGGGTGGAGCGGTGAAACGTCCCGTATCAGCCATTTGAATATTTTCACTTGTGTGTGCCGGCCGTTTTCATTCCGTCATGTAAACTGAGGCGTGGTTAGTCTTTGCTGATTGTGCGATCGATAAGCTAACGAGTGTGGCTTCTTTCTGCAAACCCGCGTGACGCGCCAAAGATACACGTGGCGCGCCGTAGTGGAGGGCAAGCTTCAGATTAATTTGGACCATCCGGGGATATTCAACGTGCACCGAAGTCTAGACACACGGATATTTTCGCTTTTCGCCACCATCTGAAAAGGAGCCACCGCGGTAGGTACAGCACCCGCGTCCTTGGGCTCAGCAACACAACGCCTTAGTCCTAGCTTAGAGTTCCTGTATATAGCTCCCGCTCCCTGCGGGAGCTATATACAGAACTCTATCCTAGCTGAGCCACCGCGTATGCACGGGGAATCTAACCGCTGATCTAAATGAGATAGCACGTAGGATAGCCCGGAGTAAGCTTTAAAGGAGCCATGAAGAGAAAATACAACTTCGTGTAATTTGAAGGAACTAGGATTCAGTATCTCACTCAGCTCCATTACAGCCACAAAAGATGTGTTTTTTTACGAAAAAAAAGGAAGAATATTTAAAAAACTTTCAAATTTTGCGCCACAGTGACGTGTTATGAGCAAGAATGACGTCATACGGGCCAACAATAAAATGTAATTTTCAGTGCGTTAACTGCACGTTAGCATTCAAGTGATGCGGTCAAATGGAACTCTACTCGGTTACAACTTAAGAACGGCAACGGAAGTTGCCGCTGTTCCTCATCACCGCAGCCGGATGTTACTCCGCGCGGCGCCAGTAGTGCGTTACTGTGAATATTTTGAACATGGCACGAGCCGTTTCCCTCATTTTAGATGCGACTGCATCTCATTCACTCGCCTTGTCCATGCAGCGTCGGCGTTGTTGTCGGCCGCCCCTTCCCCATTCTCCTCGCCGCGCGAGCTGCGCTCTCCGCCGCTCACCCCATCTACTCTCCGATGCCCCTCTCTCATCCACACCCCTCCCCCTACACTATAAAAAAATAATAGTTAGCGGCGCCCGGTTTCGATACCACGACCCTGAGGTCGTGGGCGGAACGCGAGGTACATGGTGCTCTTCCCACTGCGCCACAAACCGAGACAGAATCAAATGCTACGAACGCGCCTTATATCCTTGACTCATTCAAACTACGTCAAGATGCTACTGATACAACGCATGATGGGGCAATGATTAACACTTGCAATAAAAGAATAAAAAGAAAAGAAGCTCCCACTTACAGCAACAATGATAGAGTAAAGGTCGTTGCGACAGCGAAGCCCCAAGCATACCACTTAGAGAGATTGACCAAGATTGGCCAATAAAACATAATAATAATCATAAAACATAATAATCATACGCGTTCCCGACACGTTTCATGCGATTTCAGAATCAATCCAACGGAAACACCAAGTGAACCCCACGATGCGTCGCATCTACACAGGGTTCCCCTCGCGGGGAGGTGGGCGCAATTTTATGGATTGATATGGTTATAAACTAGTGGCGACAAATAAACTACGCGAGAAAAGGCAGGCGATATCACGCATTCATAGCAATCTCATTTCAAAACGCGCGCGCCCGTTGACTTTGTCCGTCGCTTTGGCGGAGTGATACCATACACGAGCTATTGCCGTTCTTAACTTGTTCCCGAGTATAGAGGCCCCATTACAGACGTCCAGTCATGTGTCGTGGCGACAGGTCAGTTAGGCGGCCGCCAATCGCACAAACAAGGTTCCGTGACGTCATAGAAAAGTTGCGGGAAATTGGCAAGGGGGTCGCGACTGCCTCACACGTTTTCTTTAATATCTGCGTTGTTTGTTCGAAGATTGCGATGATATTGGTATCATTGTTATCGGGACTAGCAGTCTCTTAATAAACCCAACTTGATTGTGGGGTTTGATATTGATTGTAGGGTTTAACCCCGAACGCAGGCGATTGTGGATCCGGATTTGACCACCTCTTAGGGTTTAACGTGCGCCGAAATGAACACACGGGCGTTTTTGCCCCGCCATCAGAAAAGCGGCCGCCGCAGCCGGGAATCGAACCCGCGACCTCGTGCTCAGCAGCGCAACGCCTTTGAGCCACCCCGGCGGGTAAACTAACTTGTATTTTGTCTTCAGCCTTTAAATTTCTAGGAGCATAACCGCATCTGCGCTAGGGAATAGAACACACCAGGAGAAAAAAAGAAAACGAGTAGAAATATTTTTCTTTTTTAATTTCCGCAAGATATGAAACATTTCCAAATTTGTATCACAAAAGCAGCAACTAAGATTTGATGTGACTTAGCTTTTTGTTTCTTTTAACGCTACTTGAAAAGCACTCGCTGATAAAAATGAGCAGAGTTCGGTCTCCACGATACGCAAAATCTGGGAAAACGGGTCCCAACCGAGTAAACAAACTCAGACTTGCAAAGGTACCTTTTCATGCATGAGAAGGTAGGGACTCGAACAATCCGTCAGGTTGAGAATACAACAATGCAACGCTAATTCTTCCAGTACTCCACAGCCGGGGCACCGAGCTTTCCCTGAGGGTCCACCTGCCTTGAGGAGTCCTTAGTTTGACGGTTCACAATGTGTTCGCAACAGTTGACGATGTCTGAAGGCTCACAACGAATGTCACAGCCTTAAGTCATTGACGTAACCTTGAAGTTTTCCCGCGGAATCGCGCTTTCCCACGCCTTCAATCCGCCAGGATACTACGGCGCCTTGAAGAAATGCCGCGGCACTGACTTTGCCGCTGCCCAAGCAACCCCGAACGGCAGCCCGGCGGGCAGCACCTCAACAAACCGCACCGACACTTCATAGATCCGCTAAAATATGTATGCACGATGACAGCACAGAGTCAATACGTTAATACAGGCGTGATGGCAACAATGGAGCTCTATATAGGGGGTTATTTAACGACGCCAGTTAGACGCCGGCCCAATTTCGTGGCTTTCCTCACTCTTACGTTTTCGCGGCTCTTGCGTTTTGCTTTCCCGGTCCGGTGAAAAACGTATTATTAACTGGGTTCCACTGTACATGTTCTATGTCCTCATGAACACTGCATACGGGCCAGTGAGGGGAGGCAACTCGACGCGTCTTGAGCAAGTAGTGGCTGGTAAAAGCGAAGTTGAGGCGAATGCGGTGAACTGCTTCGTCGCGCTTTCCCAGGCCACTCGGCATTCGGAAAGTGCAGGCGGGATCAATTCTGTACAATGGCTGATAATTTTTTTATTCGTCCGTTCATATTCAGAGTTGTAACTGGCGCGCCACGGAGTAAGCCAGCGTCGCGGCGTCACGTCGAGAGAAAGGAATCGGGCTGATGACACTATAGATTGGGTGTGGGCCGCGCAAGCTGTTTCGTCGGCCACCACATTCCCATTCACCCCACAATGTCCAGGTAGCCACTGTAACACTACCTCGTGAAGCAATCTGACAGCCTGTGTATGCAGGGTGTGTACTTCATGGGCCAATTGTTCCCGCGGAAATGATGCAAGTTCTTATTAGGAATGCGGCGCTTCGAGAAGACGCTTTTTTTTAGAGCAAAGAATGTAAATACCTATTTGTAATACGCAGCATCACTTAGCGTCATGACGGCTGCCTGGTTTGGTGCTTCATAAACTAACACAACCGAGCCGAATAATTAGATTCATTCAATGCTTCTGAAGGACTCCGACGTTAGGAACGAAAGCTAGCACGGGGAATTGACAACCGCGGGCAGGTGAGGAAAGAGGGGAGGGGGCACATATGTGATGTTGCGCACCTTTCTGGACACGATGTGAAACTTTTTAAGGCGAAAGCTTTCTAGGTTTCATTTCCCCATAGACCGGTTGGTCGACCGAAAAGCTCTGATAAGAGCTCTGGACACACGGCGCGCGTGTGAAACTGGGTTTCCGTTGCGTTGAAACCGTTACTTGGAAATCGCGAAAAAGGGGCTGTTCCAGTTAAGACAATACACACATCGATCATGACCTTTATCTCATAAACCACGCATCGGTATACATTTGGATCATTCGTAGATGCGTTTACTTAGTGCGCGAAAAGTCGTCGCGTGGGTTCGCTATTCGTTTGCGATTTGGGTCTTTGCAGGATTGGCTATCCATTGGACGCACTTTTAGCCACGGTATTGACGCAATTTTTATGCGAGAAAGCTTTCGCGTTTCTCCCAACTTTGTTTAGGGAAGGATGGTAATTTTTTTTCCCTTTCAGAATTACGTTAAATTTAATTTTCGCTGCGAATGTAACCTCTGGAGAAGGCCGTGCGTAAGCAACGGAGCTCCCAATTCATAGTGAGGTCCAGTGTACGTACATCCAGCGAAGCTGTCGTTGTGCTTGCGCTGCAGGCGAGAGTTTCAGCTATCCGGAACACGGCTCGAAAGCCTTGGGAGACAAAGCAGGTAAAACTACACAGCCGAATGCTTTACGACTCGAAAAACATCCCCTTCTCGAGTTTACGAGGTTGCACTTGTGTGTTTTTTTTTTTACTGCTCTCTTTTCCAGCCGATTGGGTTCCGTCGGTTTTCTTTTTTTTTCTTTTTTAACGAGCGATCAACACAAAACTTTCCGCGGAGGGGGAATACCTACAGGGCATGACACAGAAGGAAAAAAAAAACATAAAAGAAATTCCCATAGACGAGCACCCAGTGACCCCGTAAGAGTCGGCGTCCGGTCACGGACGTACACCGGAATAAGAAGCCGCCGCACAACAACGCCAGGATACCATTCGGGAATCTCGACCTGTAC
The DNA here is from genome assembly GCA_013339765.2 of Haemaphysalis longicornis. Lineage (NCBI taxonomy): Eukaryota > Metazoa > Arthropoda > Arachnida > Ixodida > Ixodidae > Haemaphysalis > Haemaphysalis longicornis. Next base: position 225,804 of record JABSTR010001265.1, read on the forward strand.
GCAACACCCCAACCACCCTCTTGGACACACACACAATAGACGGAAGATGCCCGAAACTTGGTTCCAGTATGTTGTTTTCTTCGCCTGGCTGCTAGTTCAACCACACTCAAGCGTTTTTTGGGGGTTAATACTCTCGTTCAAGCTCTCATAGGAAAAAAAGTGGTCGAACGACGTTCCAGCGGCGCCGACGTCGTCTCGCGTTACATCGGAGGTGAGACGGCCGTTCTCACGACTCTAGCGGCGAACACCCGCGCAGACCGGCTCCAGCCCGTACGCGGTGTCGTGCCGCGGACCGTGGGCGGCTGCCTCTTCCGACGGAACACGCCGCGGAGTGATCGCGGGGCCGGGGGGTGTGGCCGAGGGCGCCAGTCGGACTGGGGAAACAAGACGAACAGGAGGGAAGAGGAAGGTGAATGGGCTATAACAACGTTGGCGTGTGTTGCGAGCTCGCATGTCTCCGATGCGCCATGCGACGGCGGGTACCTGAAAGAGGCACTGCAACACGGTACAGGGCCATGGCGTCATGCACACGGAGGAGGGCTGCCCATGCGACGAACATTAGAGAGTTCTAGCAGTCCGTCCGTTCCGTCGTGCACGTTGTGACCGGGTTGACCGGGACCCGTCCGCGAATGCGCGTGCGGAAGGGCGAGGATGCGCGGACATGGCGAAGGCAGGCCCGCGGAACTAATCCCCCTACCACGACGAATGCCGAAGTGCCCTGACGGGTCCCGGTCAACCCGGCAACAACGTACACGACGGAACGGACGGACTGCTAAAACTCTCTATTCTCTGCCTTTCTTTCTCTCTTCCTTTAGTGAGAGAGAGAGAGCAGTCTCCTCTCGTTCAGTCTCTTCTCGTTCTTTATGGCGATCTATAAAGACAATAGAGTACACCTTACATGGGAAGGACAGAAATGCGCCCAGCAGATCAACATCCATCGGGGACTGAAACAGGGATGCCCTTTGAGCCCAATACTGTTCATGCTTTACATGGCAGGGTTAGAAAAGAAGCTGGAAGAAAGTCAAGTAGGGTTTAGCCTAACCCATATGCTGCAAGGCGAAGTGGTACAACAGCATATTCCGGGAATGTTATACACAGACGACAGTGTTCTTTTAGCTGATAACCAAACCGACATGCAACGGCTAATAAATATTAGCGGCCAGGAAGCCACCGACCTCGGGTTAAATTTCAGTGCAGAAAAATCAGGAATAATGGTTTTCAATGATGCTACCACTGACGTAGTGTCTATCCAGCAAGGCGAATTACCTAGAGTGAAGGAATATAAATATTTGGGAGTGTGGATAAACGAAGGGGATAACTACTTAAGAACTCACGAGGAGCAACTTAAGGTTAAGGGAAAGCGAAACGCAGCTTTAATGAAGCATAGAGCTCTGTGGGGGTATAACAAATATGAAGTAGTAAGAGGAATGTGGAAAGGAGTAATGGTTCCGGGTCTCACGTTTGCGAATGCTGTACTCTGCTTAAAATCAGACGTTCTATCAGGCCTTGAATTAAACCATAGGACGGTAGGACGTTTGGCCTTAGGCGCGCATAGAAAAACAACTAACGAAGCAGTTCAGGGAGATATGGGCTAGGCGTCGTTTGAAGTTAGAGAAGCAGATGAAGAAGATGAAGAAGATGAGGTTGAGGGCAATGGATCAACGAAGGTGGGCAGCTAAGGTTTTTAGGTACCTATACTTAAAAAGCGTGGACACGCAGAGGTTAAGAAAAACTAGAAGGCTAACGATAAAATACGCAAAGAACAGTGGAGAATCCAAAACAGCCAAGGTAACCAAAAAATAGGCAAGGAAGATTGAAACGAATAAATGGAGGGAAAAAATGGAAGCTAAAACGTCGTTAGACATGTACAGGGCTGAGAAATTGAACATCAGAAAGGAAAATTTCTACGATAATTCCCAGGGCAGTGCTCTACTTTTTGAGGCTAGAGCAGGTTGCCTGCGAACTAAGAGTTTTGTGGGGAAGTATTCACAAAATGATGGAGTATGCGTGGTCTGTGGAAACGAAACAGAAACTATGCGGCACATAGTGTTAGAATGTGAGGGTATCCATCCAAATCTACATGAAGGGAATATTGGGCTTCCAGAAGCCCTAGGATTTAATGGTACCACAGAAGAAGTTGACTTCAAGGCTGTCGAGGGGACGAAAAGAAGATTAGAATGCTGGTGGACGAAAAGCAGAGAGGGAAATATTGCCTACGACAGTTACCACCTGTAACAGGGAAAAAGCATTTTGTGTCTAATAAGCTTTTTGTGCCTGCCCTAAGCAGCGCTGGTATTAAACCAAGAGTGTAAAACATGGGTATATTAGTCCATTTTGGTAAGATGACATGTCATTACCCCGCTTCAAAGGGGAGACCAATAGCAATCATCATCATCATCATATGGTTCCCAGTCGACCTTGGTGTTTACTCGGCGGTTGAATGGAGAAACGGGCGTTCCTTGTCCACCCCCTCTCTCCCCGTCCCTTTTCGTTCGCAGCTGCGGCATCAATGCGCCCGCTGATCCTCGCCCCGAAATTATTTCTTTAGTTTCCGTGTGTCAAGAGGCGGAACAATAAACGTCTCTATGGAGAAGTTAACTATGAGGAAGAGTTCTTATCTTATACCCCTGTCCCACGGGCACTTTCAATCGCGATCGAGTTTTCAAGCGCACTGGACGCACTGCCGCATGTTATAGTATATTCTAGTCCCTATACCGTTGCTACACGGCACGTTTCAATCGCGATCGAGAAGTTGCACCGGTTGCACTCGTGTGCGCCTGATGGCGCTAAAAATGTACTTGCGGCCGGCGTCTGGTAACTTCGCGCGGTCGTAGGTATACGTAACTATGTAAATGTTACCGCACGCTTATTTGGGTCAAGTTATTTGACACAATTTGTGGCGTTAGTTGAAGTTGTCACCTTCTATGTCATTACTGAGCGGAGACGAGAGTATCGCCGTTTCCGTTCGATCGCGCATGAGAAACCAGGATTTAGTTCGAGCAGGATCGAGCTCCATCGCGATTGAAACTGCCGTGTAGCAGCGCCCGATCCAAACTGAGCTCGATCCGTATCGACTCAATCGCTATTGAAAGTACCCGTGTGACAGGGGTATAAGTCCATGACTTCTTGAGATCGTCCGGCTTCTTGAGCTCCCTTCCGCAGCCAAGCCAAAGGTGGTCGTCAGCTGGACAGTGTACTCACGGGAGGGGAAGGGAAGAAGGGGGGGGGGGATCTGTAGGTGAAGGTTCTTTCCACAGCGCCACATAATACGGTAGCGTGTACTCGGAGCCTCGCAGAAGCGGCACTGCGAGGAGTGCAGGGTGGGGAAGGGATTTTGCGCCGAAGCTCCGCCTGGGCTGTGAAGAACGACGCAGTGGAAGGCTCCGGATTAATTTTTGCCACCACGGGATCCTAACAAGCGCCGAAATCTCGACACACGGGCACTTCTGCTTTTCGCAACCATCTGAACTGCGTCCGGTGCGCCTGGAAATCGAACTAACATCCTGGAAATTCATTGGTGTCAGTTGTCATATTCGACAACTGTGACAGTAGTTGCGAAATATCACGTAAATCATTTACGTGTGTAGGGTGCTGATATCGTACATGCGTGATATCGTTTGCCATTGTTTGGGCACGACATTGAGCGATCCACTCTCGCGCGTAGTTTTTTTTTTCTTTTAATTGGTAATTGAAAGGACAATGAATACAAGATACTAAATCTAAACATTGCTGCGAGGCTTTAACAATCACGCCAGTTTCAACGCGAACCTCGAGAAGTTACGCTACGTAATAAGCAAAGCAGACGAAATAAGCAAATACACCAATCACTTTCTGCACTGCCTTTATGACGTTCACAGGGACCAGCAGCTGTGATTGGCGGTAACCGCCCACAAAAGCTACCGCCAAGAATCACATTTGTGAGATTGCAATGGGGCCACTGCATCGACTCGCTTGAACAGCCTGAAGTTTCAGCGCCACTTACTCCGCTTTTTGTGCTCCCTCAATAACGTTACTGCTGACGATCGAAGCGGGAAATTCAGATTTACCTAAATGCCATTGATTTTTTTTTCACGGTAAAAATAACGTCATTCCGTGCCGGTATCATCATCATCATCATCAGCCTGTCTACGGCCACTGCAGGGCAAAGGACTCGCCTATACATCTCCACTTATCCCGGTTCTGTGCTAACTGCGAACCAATTTATCCCCGCAAACTTCTTGATCTCGTCTGCCCACCTATTCTGCCGCCCCCTGCCACGCTTGCCTTCTCTAGGGATCCACTTTGCTACCCTTAATGACCAACGGTTATCTTGACTTCGCATTACATTCCCTGCCCCCGTCCATTTCTTCTTCTTAATTTGTACTAATATGTCCTTAACACGCGTTTGTTCTCTGACCCACTCCGCTCTCTTCTTGTCCCTTAATGTTACACCTATCATTTTCCGCTCCATTGCCCGCTGAGTCGTTCTCAATTTAAGTTGAACCCTCTTAGTGAGCCTCCAAGTTTCTGCCCCGTAGGTGAGTACCGGTAAGATGCAGCTGTCATACACTTTCTTCTTCAGCGACAATGGTAGGCTGCTATTCATTATCTGAGAATGTCTGCCATATGCACCCCACCCCATTCTGATCCTTCTAATTATCTCTGCCTCATGGTTGGGATCCGGGGTCACAACTTGGCCTAAGTAGATATATACGCATACCACTTCCACGACCTCACCACCTATCTCAAACCGCTGTGCTGTCCCGAGGTTATTGATCATTACTTTAGTTTTCTGCATATTAATTTCAGGCCCACGGTTCTACTCTGTTTGTCCAGTGCGGTAAGCATGCTTTGCAATTCCTTCCCCGAGTTACTTAACAAGGCAACATCATCAGCAAATCTGAGGTTACTGAGGTATTATCCAGTAACCCTTACTCCCACCTGTTCCCAATACAATGTTCTGAATACTTCTTGTAACCATGGTGTAAATAACATCGGAGAGATCGTGTCTCCTTGCCTAACGCCCTTCCTTATAGGTATTTTACTCCTCTCCTAATGGAGGAGGATGGTAGCTGTCTGTTGACCCACGGTAAATATCCTCTAGTATGCTTACATAAAGCTCGTCTACACCTTGGTTCCGTAATTCCTGAATGACTGCTGACCTTTCGACCGAGTAAATGGTTTCTCTTATTGTATGAAAGCTATATATAGGTGTTTAGTATACTCTGCTCACTTCTCTATCACCTGACTGATCGTGAGAATATGGTCCATTGTTGAATAGCCTTTACGGAACCCTGCTTGTTCTTTAGGTTGATTAAAATCTAAGGTGGCAGAAATTCTGTTAGCGATTACCTTGGTAAGTACCTTGTAGACAACTGACAGTAAGCTGATCGGCCTGTAATTTTTCAAGTCCTTCATGTCCCCTTTCTTATGGATTAGTATGATGTTCGCGTTCTTCCAAGATTCCGGTACACTCGCGGTCATTAGGCATTGCGTGTACAGGTTTGCCAGTTTTACTAGTACAATGTGTCCGCCATCCTTCAAGAGGTCTACTGTTATCTGATCCTCACCAGGTGCTTTGACCCCCTTCATTTCTTTCAAAGCCTTTCTTACTTCTTCTGTCGTTACTGGTGGGATGTATATCTCCTCTGAGCTACTGTCTGCTTCGGCATTATCATGGATGTCCCGGCTACTGTACAGATTCTTGTAGAACTCCTCGGCTACTTTGACTATTTTATCCCTATGTGTGATGACATTGCCGGTTCCGGTATCTCGGGTTATCAAAGCATAGTTATTGCAAATAAAACAAGTATACATGCTGCCTTCGTGGTTTTTTTAACGGAAACGAGAACCGTGAACGTCGACAATTTTATCCATGATGCTTAGACCATTGCAGCCACATTACGCCACGGTGGCTTGCATTGGCTGTGCGTTTTTGAAACCACCCTGGCGATTAAACGACGCTGCTAAAGGACTATCCCAACAAAAGACACAGGGCGTAAAAATAAGACGAACGTGTGGAGCCTTCCTGCCCGTCCGGAAGCTTTCCTCTAAAGAATAAGAGCCACAAAAGAAAAAAAAAGAACGACAGGCTTTTCTAGAAACGCTCTGAGCCGCACGGACAAACCCCCAGCACAAGGCCATGCTGCGAATAGAATAGAAGCAACCCGCAACACACATCGACGGCACTAACAGCGAAAAACTGTTCCTCCGATTTAGCCTCCTCACAGCCCTAACTCCCACTCCTTCCTCACTTTTCTTCCTTCCGCATTATTCGCCGCTGGACAACCCTCAAGCCACACAGGTGTAGCCAGCGAAAGCTGCAACGCCAAAAGGACGGGCCCCGCAAAACGACGACAGACGCTAACTCGGCAAGAGCAACAACAAAGCCGAGCCCTTTTTTCTCCTTCACGGCTCATCCTTTCACGCGGTCAGGAGAAGCGGGGGTGGTGGGACGCTCGGCTGGACGAAAGGATTGGGAGAACGTCGGGAATAAAATAAACAAACAAAAGAAAGGAGATGGCCAGAGGGAGCGGACAAAGGAGGGGGCGAGTGAATCGAATATCAAAACATGGTGAAAACGAACGAAAACGACAAAGCAACCCAGAACCCGAACACGAAAGAAGAAGCAGGAGGGACCGGACGCCATCGGACAGCCGGCCGGCCGGCCGGGCGACCAGCACCGAGACACGGCGGGCAATGGAAATCGTCCCGCGCGCGCGCAATAACAACGGCAATCGCAGGAAACGGGCAAAACGAGAGAGGGAGACTCCACCGCCTCCCAGCCGCTGCTGGCACCACAACACAACGCACGCCAGCGTACCACCGCCTACTCCTCTTCTTTCTTCCTTTCTTTCGTTCTCTTTCTCCATCCTTGGCGTCTCCGCGCATCCCATGAAAGCAAACGACGTCTGCGAACCCGCAGCAGCAGTGGAGCAACAACAACAAAGCCGGCTGAGAACAAAACGAGTGAACGAAAAGAAAGCTGAGAGGTCTGTGCAGGATACGAGAAAGAAATTAGCGGCCACCAAAGGGTGAAGAAGAGCTACTGCTGCTGCCAGAGCAGCGGCGCGTCGGCCAGCCACGCTCGCACCCTCCCCTTCGCCTTGGTCTTGGCGGTCAGTCCGTGCACCGGGCCGTTCCGCTGGCGACGCCGAGGCGAGGCCGACGTTGTCGCGAACTGCCTCTTTTGTATTTTCTTCGCCTCGCAAGCCCTGGACCGATGGCGGTGAAGGTTCTGTGTGGCCCTAGTCCCGTTAAGGCTGTGGCGCCCAAACAAAAGGCGACGACACGAAGCTCAGAGCCATGCAGTCATTCCGTGCTCCAACGACAGGACTTGTTCCGTCGCGTCCCTCCAGGCAGGGACATCGATTTTCTGGAAGCACTAGGCCGTTACGGTATACAGAGTGGCCTTGCGAGATCAGTGTAGCCCGGGGGTGACTACCCATCCAGAGAAGAGCCTTATTAACATCATGTACGCAAAATGAGCCCTCAAAGAAACATTCGATTGTGTGACGAAGACCTTTGCTACTCCCCCATGCCTTTACTTGCCATTCCCCATGCACGGCCTCCGGGCCTCCCCTTTCCTACAATAAAGGTTTGCATCAGTCAATCCTAAATGCCTGAAGAAGCGGAGTACGCGCTGATCGAGATGTGCGTAACGTCGTCGTCGTCGTCGCGGTCGTCGTTCTGGGTGTGTCCACTGCATGACAAAGAGCTATCCGATGTCCCTCCAGCCACTCCCGTTTTGTGATGTCAATCCCATGCCTCCAATATTTACGATTTCATCCCTCCATCGAATTAGTGGCGTTCGCTCACTTCTAGTCGTGTCCTTCGGCCGCCATTCTCTGACAATAATGGTCCAGCGATTGTTTAGTCCTCTGGATTACATTCCCTGCCCAAGTTCGTTTGTCATGCAACTGCCCATCGCTCTGCAACAGTCCGGTCGCACGTTGGACACCAAACAGGTTCGGTGCGACCACTGCTTTGACAGATCGCACGCCCCATAGCGTGGCTTTTCAGCTCAAATCAATGACGCTTCTTTAATAAAAGAAGTGATCGACTTGATACAAAAGAAAAAGTGCAAAGAGAAGCAAGTAAAAATCTTCCGCCATCATCCCAAGATCATCAACATTAAAATTTAAGAAAAAAAGCTTAGAAGAAATGTCAAGCAGCCAGTAATTCGCATTTACAGGCCTCATGCCATCTTATTCGAAGAGTAATTAAACTATGGACGAGAATAAGAGGCAAATAATGCCAGCTTGCGTAAGAGTCTGATGTGTTACCCTGAATAGCAAATAGAAAAGGGATGATAAAGAAGTTGAAATTGAATTTTGCTGAAGGGTAAATGTACATAAAATATGTACAAATAAGCGGAATACTTCGGGAGGTCCCAGAGTGGATTAGAAAGTGCATAATATACAGCGGACAACGGTTGCTAAGGCATAGTTTCTACCCAGTGTGCAGGTTCGCAGTAGTAAAGTGCACAAAGGTAACGAAAACACTGTTTACAATTTTCAAATAAATGAAGGTAAAGAACAAGTCTGAAACGAAGTAAGATTAGGCTAAATCAAGGTTTTTGTGAGATGGAGTGTAAATATCTACTTATACATTAGGAGCAGCGAAAATATAATTACACATTTATAACAAACGACCCATCAAAGCAATACTGCTTTGGCAGAAAGTACAAAAAAATGAACCAATTTCAGCTTCCAAATTAAAGGAACATCTAACAGGTTATTTTCAAACAACCGAAAATCAGCTAGCCATTAAAGAAGAGAGAAAGAAAACATGTGCGTGTCCAACCAAGCGTGGGGAATCGAGGAACAGAGCGGATGTGACAGACCCCATGGTAAAGTTTTCTAATCGTGCAAATCTCCCTCAAGTATGTATTAAACAGGACACTGCCCCCGGCTGTGTCAGGCCTTCACAATACCGTTACACCGTTCTCGTCCCATACAAAATCGGTTTTCTGCGCCCGTTTTTTTTTTTTCCTTTTTTTTTTTTTTCCGTACCTTCGAGCGCTTGTTTGCTGACGCTGGCATCGGCTATCTGCGCGAGTGGTTTGGGCAGGACGCCGCATCGACAGCGCTGAATGGCTTGTACGGTTGCCTGCGACGTGCGCATTTAACTCTCCGGCCGGACGAAATACGTATATACGAACGGCATCGACAGCGAGCACATAAACAACAATGAGCGGACCATAGACGTCCCCCACAAACGTGAGAGAAAGAAAGAAAGAAAGAAAGGAATAGGCGCAACAGGAAATCTTCCTCGCAACGCGTCCTCCTCGATTCCCCATACTTATACTTGGATGTATTCTTTTTTTTTTCCTCCATCCGCGTTACTTTATTCTCGAAAGTCCCAAAATCGATGAGAAGAGGCAGGCTCCTTTCCTCTCCAGCCATCTTTTGTGCGAGACGTGATGCCTGCATCCCCCCTCCGGGCTTTCAATGAAAAATCAGTTATCGGTCAGGCTGGTTTACCAAAAGCAAAAACCGTGTGCATGGCACAGAAAGGGGGCTCCTGAATGTAAGGAACGGAGAGTAGGGTATGGAGGGTACAGGGAAGCGGGGTGGAACAAATATTCTACGGTGGTTCAGTTTAGGCTCCTCCATGAGTCAAACAATTACGTCATCACTGATCCGATGTAAATGGGAACGTGTAGCACATAGCGTTCAAAACACGGCTGCCATCGACTCGTCAAGCCACGGCCGTAGCAACGTGCGACGTTGCCAGTGTAACGCTTGGTGTCGGGCTAGTTGGTTGAACATCGTTGGTTGTGGTTGAATCGTTGGTTGAACACAAAGACGAACAGGAAAGAGCACGTACGTTTGATTTGCGTAAAGAGTGCGCACTGGCAGCTGTTTTTTATAAGTGATGTGACAACATGTATGCAAGAAAATTCACAAAAAACGACAAGGCCAAACGGGGGGAAAGGAGAAGAGGCGATTGTTAGGTCTGAAAGACCATTCAGGTGGCACATCGCAGCGTTTTTTCCAAAAACCGCATATGATGTGCGGTGAGTGAGATAGCGTGTAATGCTTTAGACATTGGGCGCCATTATTTAAGGCAGCCAAGAGTGACTAGTCTCCTTTTTTTTAAATTTCGTGATGAAATTTTCCAATAAAAGTTTCCAGGCTATACTTCGTACTCTACCGTATAGCTAACGGCTGCCGTAAACTGCATCTACCCGCACACACACACCTATGAAAGATTGATTGATTGATTGATTGATTGATTGATTGATTGATTGATTGATTGATTGATTGATTGATTTGTTGGTTGATTGATCTGACATCCGCTTTGTGTCGTGGTGATCCCATGTCAGCTCACCACATAAGATAACGTGCCTGTGTTTTAATTTTAGCTCTGCAATTAGCCTCGGATTTAAATCACATCTTGTTAATCACATCACGTTATAACCACCTAGCATGTTTTACTAGCATTCGCATCTCACTTTAGTCCAACTTATAGCAAAACAGTGCAAAACGCGTCCACGTACGGCAATTATACAAACAATCCTCGAATTATACGGCAACAAATATTGATTGATTGATTGTAGGGTTTAACGCGCCGATGCAACGCAGGCGATGAGGCGCGCCGTAGTGGAGGGCTCCGGATTAATTTTGACAGCCTGGGGTTCTTTAACGTGCGCCGAAATCTCGTACACCACGGGCGTTTTTGCTTTTCGCCTCCATCAGAAAAGCGGCCGCCGCGGCCGGGAACGAACCCGCGACCTCGTGCTCGGCAGCACAACGCCTTAGCCACTGAGCCACCGCGGCGGGTTACGGCAACAAATATGGGATATTCAAGGATCCTTCCACTACAAATATTCATTGCAAACCACACAGAGGTAAAAAAGCGCCAATTAAGGCGCCCACCGGGACGAGGATTTGCCAATAGGGGGGATTCCCGCCAGCAAACACAGGATTTGACACGGTTATTCCGCTTGGAGGGTGACAGCAAACCCCAAGGGCGAGGCCATTATACGAATCGGAGAAATGATCTTGCATTCTCGATTGAGCGCGCGTTCTAAATACTTTCAGTTGGCACTTGAAAATCTCCTCCGTAGTTAGCACTGTAGTTACATGTCAAGTGTACGCGAACGCGGTAACACCACACGACTTTCAGAGTCAAGATCCCGCCTCCCCGGCCGGCGCCCACAGCTGAAGCCTCGCGTATACCTCTAGAATCCCGGCCCCAAAAATACCGCCCACACTCCAGGTTTATCCCAAACAGCGCCTACCAGATTGGAAGCGATGGAACGTGATTCCTGCCTCAAGGGGTGCGGGGAGCCTGTCGCGCAATAATCCCGTCCTATCGAGCTCGCGAAGACGTACCCCCTACCCTCTTCGCCTTTCCTCTTGTAGAGAATTCGAGATCGTTCCCGCGGCCGAAAATGGCCGGGGCTTTGTTTACCCTACGTCGGACTCCGTAATTCACAACAGCGTAGTGGGAGGCCTAATACAAAGGCCCGGGCTGCTGCGGGACACCAGGAGGCTGTAATTAACGATCAGATGAACACTGCCCGTGAAACCCCAGCGATGGGGTTTAAATTAAGCTTTCCCGTTGTGCGACGAGGCTCGGCAAAGACTGACCTCTCTTCCCCGACACTGATTCCCGATTGCCTCCGAAACCGCCGCAGGCCGGGTCCCACGACGCCCGGCGCTCAGACCGCGGCCGTCCTTTTGCAGTGGTCAGCTTACGAATGCAACGTTCACGCGACCTCTGCCGACACCCTCACCTTTTGAAAGGAAACCTTTACTAATCACGTCGAGAGGTTTCGCCGTCACGGCAAAAGCCCGTTCTACATGGGGCGAATTTCGCCTGCGAATTCGCAGTTGCGGCGCCGCCCGTGCGGCAAAACGATTTATTTTCCTATTTTCACTGCTGTGACCTATCGCCAAATGCTAAGCGGCGTTCACAAGAGAAGTTCGACTCTTCCAAACATTTGGAAATTCGCCACAGCAACGAGAATAGATCGTTTTGGTGCACGAGCGGCGCCGCAGCTGCGAATTCGCAAGCGAAATTCGCCCCATGTAGAACGGGCGTAAGCCGAGCTGTCGTAATAATAATAAGCTCACGATAATTTTTCGAGGCGGGGTTAAAACGCTTTAAAAGTGCGATTCATGCTATGCATTTGCTGATTATAAGGTGACGTAACCGGTCCAGGGCAGCTCGCTCCAAGGATGCGCCACTAGAGCGTGGCGCACTGTTGCACCAGTGGGCTACTGGGGGTAGTAGGGCTTCTTGCAACCTATTAGTAAAATATTACTTTAACTTGTAAACACAAACGTTAAAAGAAAAATAAAATATAAGAAGAAACCAAAACTAAGTTAAGCGTCCGAAGGCATCCGACACTGAAGTGAATTTGTCAAGCTCCCGTTTTTGCTTGCACTGCGTAGACTGGCTCAAATGAACAACACACTTTTCAACGTTTATCCGGGCGATAAGGCGGTATTTATTTTGTGAAGCCTGAAAGAAGAAAAACCACCAAGCGCGGTTTACGGCGGCTGCACCAACTAACCGCAGTGACGTCAGGTAAAGGTGCTACGTGATTGGACGATGTCCAAGATTAGAATTCAAACAAGTTTCGGTTTCGGTTCTGTGAAACAACATGCTTGGCATCCGACGTTATCGTTGGATGGGCATTCTCGATATCTCAGTAATCGCCATTACCGCGCTTGTGCCATATCGACGGCTTGGAATCGTATACCAATCACTAGCCGAGGCCTACGCAGTCGGATGAACGCCCTCCGTGTCACCGCAGGCGCTCAAATGCCATGCCCTTTTCCCCCATCTTTGGAGCTCGCCTGGTACATGCCTGTATCGTAAAAAGCGTGTTCGCACCAGGCCGAGGGTCTGCTGATTCTGGCCTGTGCCCACTGCCCGCAAGCAGTCGGTGCTTATGGCAACAACACGCCAACGAGAATTGCGAACTCGTCCGTGGAGCAATGAACGTTACAGCGCGAAAATGGCTAATTCAGCATAGAAACCATCGACCGAAAACAAAGAGATCAACTAACAAAAAAAAAGGGATGTACTCTCGGCAATGCGAACTTGCCACTTGCAAAATAACATACCTAGCGCTCCAGACCACTCAGCGCTGCCGGGGTTGAAATTTAATATAAATTTGATGTATACGCCTCGAGATTCGCGATCGCTGCCGCCTGCCGCCGCTTCTCCGCGGCGTTTGCGGGATAAGCGCTGCGTGGCTGATAGGCGGTCATGCAGTGTTTTGGTTCTCTTTCGCTTCTCTTTGCCTTTTCGCGCACTAAACAACTTCTTATGGTGACGTCTGTAAGCTAACTGCACGTTTAGGGCACTTAAAAAAAAACAGCTGCGTCTTGGTATAGCGCTCTAACGCCAACAAGAGGCGGTTCGCTCTAACGCCAACCCGGGGAGGCGGTTCTGCGCGCTTCTTGGCCGCTCTTGTGGGCGTCGGCGACGGCAGCAGCATATCACCGAGGTCACCTTCGAACACGACAGCACAAGTGAATTCTATTTATTGTCGCCTCGTTTAGACCTAATATTGGCACTGTAAGAGGTTGGTTCGTTTTGTAGCGCAGACAACAAATGCGGCTTTGCATCGAATATGTACGTCGTAGAAAAATATGTTTCGGGGATGTGATAACCCAATAGCTGACAAAAACGTGTGCCTTTTATGGGAATATAAGCCACGCGAAAATGTTAAGTACACTAAAAGGCTGTGCATTGTCCGATATGTGCCCATTCATGTCTTATAGTAAGAACCAGGTATATGTTAATGAAACCGCGGGAAAATGAATGGTCTGCAAGTCAGGAATAAATAGAATAGTCGTACATGAATTAAAAAAAAAAAACGAGTGCAGCCTCTGAAATGCTAAAGACGTTTGTTTGAGCAAGGTAGTATTCACCAGACCAACTAGATGCGAAATGCACTATTTCGCTAGACATGGGGGGGGGGGGGGGGGGGGGGGGGGAGGAGGAGGAGGAGGAGGACGCTCAGCTATCGTTTTTTACACATTCGGGGCGAAATCAACAAATGAACGTTTTAGTAATCACATACACAGGCTGTGTGTTCACTTTTCGTTTGTTTTTCGCCTTCAACGAACGGCTGATCACTCGGCGGACGCATTTTTGAAGAATACAGGATAGGCAGTTCACAAGCGATACGACGGTGTCTTTGGAAGAGTTTATTGATTGATTGCCGGTTTTAACGCGCCGACGCAACGGAGACGATGAGGCACGCCGTATTGGAGGGCTCCGGATTAATTTTGACCACCTGGAGATCCTTAACGTGCGCCGAAATCTCGTACACACGGGCTCGTTGGAAGAGTGTCGTATCTGATAAGGGTCTCTGATTTCGGTTTATGCTAGATTCTGCAGTCTCCTTGTGTCATATGACGATGTTTCGAAGAAGAGTTTGGTCGCGGACGCGGATTACTCTATAAGCCCATCTTCGCGCTTCTCGTGGAGGATAAATGTAACAGATGAATCCTTTGCGAGCGCTCACCTCGGACAAGACGACCCATCATTAAATTTGTCGTCGTGTGCTGACTCCGGAGTGTAATTTTGCATTATCCATCGTACTTCTTTGGTACCATTTCTGAAATTTATGCCGCATTGGCTTGTTCATGGTACTGATCAATATCTGATATGTGATATTGGCAGGCGTAACTTGCGTGCTGTCAGGTATTAGTGCTCCGCTGATTTTGTAAGTGCACAAAGTCGATTTACATCATAGTGTGTATGGCCGCAACATGACCATCGGAGGAAACACTGCTTACGGAGACACTGCCACTAAATTTCAGGGGCAGCGGAATTGCAATCAGCTGCATGCAAATGCTGGCTTCCGGACGCCGGCCTGTGACACACGCCTGGCGCTCATATAGATCTCACTAAGATCGCGTCATAAACGTTTATACTCTCGTGAACACACCACGCTTGCAAACAGAGTGCCTGCTTCACGTTATTCGGTATTTCGAACGCGGACAAACGGTAAATCGCTGTCTTGAACGAGCCCCAAAGCAACGGCGACAGGGGGGAGCGGGCCGGGACTCCCGCGCCTGCTTTTGAAACGGGCCGCTAGGGGTATTTCAGTGGCGCCCCTACAGGCCGCGCTCGAGGCGTATACAGGAAATACAATGTATAAAAAAATATAATGTAAAACCAGTTTACATTTTTATTTAGTTTTAGCCTTTCAAGCAGCTTAGATTACTATTTGTTGCATAACGCTCGTGCAGTAAGCATCCCCCAAATTTACACAATATCTCACGGCTAGCAATTGCATTTCTTAGACCGAAAAGCGTTCACAGATGTGTGGTCGTGCTGCTGACAGCTGTGCTTGTTCACCCAGCGCAAAAAAAGTTATTCCTGCACCCTTAGTTTTACGCTGTAGGGTAGAAGTTTCAGTTGATTTATTTCCTTAGTCCCTATCAACTTCGCTGACTCTTCTTCCGCCTTCAATTGGGCTTAGATTTTCCTACTAGCGTATACGCCCTGCCGCAGCCTTCGCGATCGCTGCTGCCGCCTGCCGCCGCTTCTCCGCGGCGTTGACGGGATTTGCGCTGCGTGGCTGATAGGGGTTCGTGCAGTGTTTTGGTTCTGTTTCGCTTCTTTTCGCCTTTCCGCGCCCTAAAAAAACTTGTTATGGTGACGTCTATAGGCAAAGAGTGCGCATAGGTCACTTAAAAAGCAGCTGCATCTTCTATGAGTACGCGATCGCCTGCAAGAGCTACCCGGGGACGCGGTTCTGCGCGCTTCGTCGCCGCTCTTTCGGGCGTCGGCGACGGCAGCAACATATCACCCATGTCACCTCCAAAACATCAGGCACAAATGAATTCTACTGTCGCCTCGTTTAGACCTGATACTGGCACAATGAGAGGTTGGCTTCATTTTGCAGCGCGGACAACGAATGCGGCTTCGTTTCGAATATATACGTCGCAGAAAAATATGTTTCTGGGGTGGGATTACCCAATCCCGGACAATAACTTATGCCTTTTCTAAGAATATAAACCATGCGAAAATGTTAAGTATATTCCAAGCCTGTGCGTCGTTAAATATGTCCACACACGCCATATAGCAAGAACCAAGGCAAGCTAATGAAACCACGGAAAAATAAATGCTGTGCAAGTGCGGAATTAAAAAAAAACATAATAGCTGTAACGAAAATGAAAAAAAAAAAAAAACAGTGCAGCTTCTGACATGCTAAAGACGTTCATCGAAACTTAAGCCAGGTAGGGTTCACTAGACCAACTATACGCGAAATGCACTGCTATTTCGCGACACATCGGTGGGGGGGGGGGGGACGCTGTGTACAAATGCGGGCCGGAATCAAGCAATGAACGGTTTAGTAATCCCACACACAAATCTCGCGTTCACTTTCCTTTTGTTTTTCTACTTCAACTAAGAGCTGATCGTACGGCGGGCGCATTTTTGGAAGTATACAGGGTAGGCTGTTCAACAAGCCATGAAAGGTGTCGTTGGAAGAGTGTGGTATGTGTAAAGTCCCTCTGATTTCAGTTTCTGCTTTATTCTGCAGGCTCCCTGTGCCAGATGACGATATTTCGAACAAGCGTTTAGTCGCGGACGCGGATTATATTCTAAGCCCGTCTGCGCGCTGCTCGCAGAGGATATATGTAGCAGATGAATGTTTGCGGGCGCTCACCTCACGAAAAGACGACTCTGTCGTGTGCTGATCCCCGAGTATATTTATGCATTATCCATCGTACTTTTGTTGAATATTCCCGCAATTAACACAGACTGGCTTGTAAATGGTGGTAATCAATATCTGAGGTATAATATTGGCTAACGTAACTGGCGTGCTGTCAGGTATGAGTGCTCCGCTTATTATGTAAGCGCACAAAACCGATTTAAATCGTTGTGTATAGCCATAGCATGAACATATGAGGAACCGGTTGTTACGGAGGCACGGATAGTAAATTCAGGTCAGTGTAGCTACAATCGGCTCCATCATACGCCGGTTCCGCGACGCTGGCCTGTGACACACACCTGGCGCTTATACAGACCGAATATACCACACCAAGATCGCGTCAGCAGCATTTAAACTCTCGTAAACACACCTCATTTGCGAACAGAGTGATTGCTCACATAAACATGGATTTCAAACGTTCGCAAACGGTAAATCTCAGTCGTAAACGTGCCGCAAAAGCAGCGGCGGCACTGGGGAGCGGGATGCGGACTCCCGCGGCTGCTTTCGAAACGCGCCGCTAGGGGGATTTCAGTGGCGCCCCTACAGGCCGCGCTCGAGGCGTATACCAGTCAGCGAAGCGTCGCATGTGGGCTTGTGCAACGCTTGTGTGGAAGCGAACTGTACTTGGAGCTTGGTGCAGTGTACAACTAACAAACTAAAGAAAGACGCATTCTTCCATTCACAAACATGTTGTGGCTTAGTTTCAATTGAGCGAACGAATTGCGACGACCGTCGGCGGCCGGCGGACTAACGCTGTGCAGACCTACAGGGTGTTCTAATTTGCTAAATACCGGCTAACTTGTAAATTCCAATTGCCAATTTTTAAAATACCGGAGGACCAGACGCATTCACGCCTTCACGAAAAGCTTGGCAAGTACGACTGTGCCGACCATTCGCGTTTTCCCCCTAGCCACTTCGCACCGTACTCTTACGGCACCTCCCGCAAAGCGGGAAGTCTCCGCACTACTTTTCTCGTACGTAACACAAACGTTTCTCCGCAATGCAGCTGTTTTCCTCTTTCGAGTATCGACCCCTCAAAGGGGAAAAAAGAACTGAAGCGGAAAAAAGCGTATCATTCGTCCACGAAGGGCTGGGGCCTTCCCTCTGTCTCTAAGGCGCTGAGCGGGAATTGCAATAGCGACGTAGATCCGTGCTCGGCGCGGGGCTCAAGACTTTCAGCGGGATCGGGCCGGGAGGGGGAGGCCTCATTTCCGGCGCTGAATGGACCCCTAACGAACGGCCTCGGGGAAGCAGCAGCGGAAGTCGGGTTGCAAGAGCAAGGCTTTCTCCTGCTACAAAGCAGCCCGGTTCGCTCGTGCGTCGACGACGGTGGCGAAGGCAGAAGGCATAAACGCGGCGACTTCGTCGTGCACGCTCGATTGCGACGTGCACGTCGTCACTATCCGCCCCGCGTGTGGCGCTGTGTGTTGTGAGCGTGCAGTGCACTGTCGAAACTTCGTCGGCTGGGTAGTTGGCTCACTCCAGGATTGTGTTGAGATTTGCTTCGGGAACACTGAAGCGGTGAAATATTGAGCGAATGAAGAGGTGATCCAAAATTAATGCAGAGAGAGAGAGAGAGAGAGAGAGAGAGAGAGAGAGAGAGAGAGAGAGAGGAGAGAGAGAGAGAGAGAGAGAGAGAGAGAGAGGAGAGAGAGAGAGTTAAGGCGCATCAAATGAAGGGTGTACAAAGACCTAAGGGCCAGAACGCCAACGGAGGTGCAGGAGCAAGTGTTGTTTACTTTCTGGGTTAAAATTGCAATTTGGGGCTGTTAGAACCTTAGAAAAACTTGTTACTCAATGCTAAAGTAAGTATCCGGCCTTATCCGGGGTGCGTATTGGCGTTTCCTAGTGCGCACAGCCAAGTGACGCATGGCATCATGTAGGGGCATGTTTGAAGCTATGTCCCCTTACCCAACCCTCAATCACCCTTCCCACACCCTTTAACGAGCGATGGGAGACCTTGCTAACCAGCCCCGCCTTGGAAGACCAGCTCATCCTGATCTCCAGGGGCCAGGCAGCCGCGGAAGCATATGGGTCCCGTGAAGAGGGAACCACCCCATCCGGCACGTAGTCGCCGCAATTTTGTGTGGCTAAATAAAGTTGTTCTCTCTCTCTCTCTCTCCACGTGCATGTAGCCCTCAATTTAATCGCTCA
The DNA here is from genome assembly GCA_013339765.2 of Haemaphysalis longicornis. Lineage (NCBI taxonomy): Eukaryota > Metazoa > Arthropoda > Arachnida > Ixodida > Ixodidae > Haemaphysalis > Haemaphysalis longicornis. The sequence goes on from JABSTR010001265.1 coordinate 244,633, forward strand.
TAAGCGCCTGTTCTCGTAGTGTAGTAGTTCCGCTCCTGCGAAGCGAACACTTTAACCCGGGTTCAAATCTCGTTACTGCTTTTTTTTTTTTCCATTTTCAAGGGTTTGTCATATTTTAATATCACCGTTTGTTGTCACGCATATAATGTATTTATGCCAATTTATGCATTATAAATTTTATTTCCAGTATTTTCGTTGCCTTTGGTCAGTTTCAGCGACTGCTTCTGTACGTTTTTGCAGTTTTCCCCTTTTAGGTCGGTTTCGGCTATTTCTGTTGAATATTTTTCTCCACCGTGGTTTTCAACCATTGCAGGTCCGTTTCGTCTGTTCGGGTGGTTTTGTATGCAAATTAATTTCTCCGCCATCAACTTGGTCGGGACCTTCTTCCACGGGAGTACCCGTAAGTCGTGTGACCCCCCCCCTTTCCTAACTTCTTTCTCTTTCTCTCTCTTTTCACCCCCCCCCCCTTTCCTGGCGCATAAACCACACTTTATTTTTCTGGCCTTGCCGGAGTAATATACTGAAATGGAGACTTTACTGTGCTGAGAACAACACTCCGTGTCGCAGTGAGTTTGAACGGACGAGGATACCTGAAATACCGCCTGGAGAAGCAGTTTCGCCTGCCGCGTCCGAACTCTCCAACAGCTCTTCCATTGGGGTAGACATTTCTGGAAAGAAGTCGAACCCACGTGCGCACCCAAAGAAAAAAAAAAAGAAGTTTGGTATCCGATATGGTTTCGGCTATGTCAGGAGCAAAGGGAAACAGTAACAAAAGCAGTGGGAGGACAGCGAAGCGGGTCCCGAAGAGGATAGTTAATGCCCCTTAACGGTAGACGCTAACACGACGGGAGGAGGAGCACTGGGGATGGCGCGGCGTTGCGCAGTGATGTATTGCGTAATCTATCCGCGCGGGAGCAGCAGCGGCCAACCACTCGGCCGAGCGGCATCGGCCGTCCTCGGCAGCTGCTCCCCGATTTGTTGTCGCACGAGAACCGCTGCGGCCTAGGCGGCACAGTCGATGACGCGATTTTTTCCCTCCTACGCGAACGTATAGTGTTCCTCCTCCAGTTTACTCCTCCGCTTTTCTCATACGAGGCCAGGTATGCCTTTCCCCAAGCAAAACTCTGTGCATCCGTCCGAACGTCAAGACGCATTGTCATGACACCTTGAAAAACAGCGCGAAAAAACTCGGACGTAGAGAGGGTAAACAGACACAGCGCTCGTGTCTGCTTACCTCTCTACGTCCGAGTTTTTTCGCGCTGTTTTTTCAAGGTGTCATGCATACCCAACTAGCCCAAAGTCAAGCTTTATTACGCATGGTCATCGCTAACCAGGCCAGGTGAGTGTAGAACGACACTCTGATCCGAACGCCATCATATTCCCCTCATCCTCCTCATCCCGAGCAGGAAGAGCAAGATAGGGAGGGAAAGAGGAAGGAATGTAGCGAAGACGCAAGGAAAGGATGAAGATTGGGGGGAGGTCGGAAGAAGGGCGGGAGGAAGGAAGGGAGGGAAAGATGGAGGGAAAGGTGAAGAGAGGAAGGAAGCGAAAAGGAAGACAGGAAGGGAGGGAGGGGAAAATAATGGATGAATAAATAGGCGACTGAAAAATGGAAGCGATTGAGATAAAGCGAAAAAGAGGGTTTGGTGGTGTGTTCATGCATCCTGTACATGTAATTGTAAGCCTTTTGTGAGAACGCCCGTCTCCACCACATGCCAAATGAGGAATTTTTAGAGCGTGTCATTTCTACCCGTTCCCCACATTTCCGTAACATCCAACGCGTGTCCTAAAACAGTATTTTAAGGGTGAAATTTTGGAATTTCTGGTGAATTAACACGAGTTTTCGTGTTCCATCGCAAATTGCGTCCGCCTAGAACTAAACCATACCGAAAATCAATGACGTGTGCCACTGCCTTACTTTGAATTTAAAATACTTAGGATACGGTTACAACAAATTACCCGGAACTATGTATTGTGCCGTTCACGCGATATGGTCCCTTGCGGTCGGTGCTAGCTATCAGACATCTTGCTCTGCGAACCAAGCAAGTGGCCTGCTTGTATAGCACCCACGTTGAAAAAGTGCCGGTACCTCTAAATGGGTCCTGAAAGGCGTTTTGAGCACACTAAATGAACGAGTGCAATCGTTAGGTTGGGTGGCCAGCGTCATCTGTGCCAAGCATAACATTTCTACGTGCATCGGAAAGCTCCAACTTTCGTTGCAAACTTTGTTGTCGCGTTCCCCACCCCTTTCCTGCGTGTTTTGGGACCTGTCATCTTCCCCCAAGTATGTCATCGATTTTGCCACGATGCGTCAAAGAGCGGAATTATTCAAATGGGTAGCGTTTTCTCGCACTTCTGGCAAAGAAACGCGTCGTCTGCTCAGCGGCGGCGCCTGTAATCAGCATCCTGCAGAACGCTTAAACGCTATCGTGCACGTTCGTCCTATTTATCTTTTTTTAGAATATTACTACGCTTCCCGTTAATGCGCGTTGTAGCAACCAAGACCGACAACAAACTTCGGAGCCTTATGTGCTGCTTCGCAAGTGTATTTCGCGCGGCCCGTGGAATCGTCCCCAAAGCGCCCAGCAACCATTTCCACCGGGTCGGAGAGCTCCCCGGGAAGCCAAGCAAGCGTCTTTCCTCGAAGCACTGTTCGAACACTGAGAAAACACCGAAAATAGTGCAAAACAGTAAAACAACGAAAAGGAATGCGCCCTTCTGGAGAGCCTGGCAGTCAAGGTCGGCACCCCTCTCGGCGTCCTTCGCCGTGACCGGAACGTGGGCCCACTTTTGCAGACCCCGGAGAACCCGGACCGACAGCCTGGAGACACGGAGCCTGCGCTGTGATTGGTTCGTGTGTCCCCAGTGGAAAGGCCCCGGAGGGCCCAATGACAGGGGCCCTGGAAACACGGTGCCTGTGCTGTGATTGGTTCGTGCGGTTAGAGCCAGAGACCCCGTACAAGGACCTGAAACTCTATTTAAGGCCGTGCAGGCCTTTGTTTGGCACTCGACCCTGTATCCTGACCATGTAACCCTAACGTGTATATAAACCTTCTTGCTTCTCCTTGTCGCCCTGGCCCCTCAATCCTGGTCCGATGCGGTGAGCCCCCGAGACCCCGGACCCCCGGCTACGACAGCGTTGGCTAAGCCCGACACGACGATGACACGACTTCCGAGTTCGCAGAATGCCTAGTTTGTCACACGACGCCGACGGCGACACGAACCCGTCGGCCGACGAACACGTCAGCCGTACGTACGCGTGGTGTGACTGGCTCGCTGACCGATGACGCCGACAATATCGATCGTCCTAATGGTCGTCGGGAATCGATCAAGAAGCGAAAACTGCGACCCGACAATATTCTTGCCGTAATGAATGCGGCTCTGTTCTGTTAGTTCTAGAGCGTAATAAATATAGTAAGGTCCATGAACTTCATACAACTCAACACTAGCGCTAATGCGATCGGTATTTCCGCTCTCAACGCTTCGGCCATTTTCTTTGGCGAAAATTCGTTTCCCGGAGTTGCAAACTGCATATTCGTGTGGGACCAGCAACGATTGTAGAAAATATAAGCTCAGTTAAGAGCAGAACAGGAGGTGCGGAAGGTTTATGAGGTAATAAGGAGTCAATATCGACCAATTTCTAGCGTAAAGCGTAAAACAAAAGCACGGCGAGCACAATATTCCCGCAGAGCCAAATCGCCCTGCAGCTGAAACAGTGCATTTGCTGGAGGTGGGGTATGGTGTAGGCTTCATGCAACCTTGCTGCGCTACTGTTATTCAAGAAATGTTCAGTTAACCAGCCAAGAATCCTTGAAATCAGGCAGTAAACAGATGTGACACAAAGGATGGGGTGTCAATGTAGTATACAGGATATTTCCGTGCGATCTTCAGCTTTTTCGTGACGCAGTAGACAAAAGCCTCGCACCCACTGAAAGTGATCATGATGATGGTTGGTGCTTAATGGCGCAAGGCCAACAAGAGCAAAGAGCGCCAGAGAAGAAGTTACTGAATTTTTGATGAGACCGTAAATACTAAAACAAGTGTAAAATGACGCAAAACAAAAGACAATGGAGATGGCTGGTGTATAGCCGGCCAGGATGATTACACGTGATATGACAAGAGCTGCAGAAATTTTACCTCAGCTAAAAACTTAAAAACGCGGAATACATTAGTTCATCGGCTAAAAAGTATGATGGGTGCAGTGGAATGTGTCGTCTGTATAATTCTGGGAAATGTTTGTGTCGTGTTGTGTCAAGTGCCTTGCATGTGATTAGTATGTGGACTACGGATAGGTCCCTTCCACACCTGCTACACATGGGTCGCGAAGATCCAGTGAGCAGGTGGGAGCGTGTCACATGTGTGTGGCCTATCCGCAGCCTAGCCAGGGCGACTTCGGTGTATCTTGTGTGTGTCAGTTGTGTAGCGTCCCAATTGTGGTTTTATGACGTGTAGTTTGTTGTCTGTCTGTTGACTCCAGTGTAATTACCATGTGTTACGAAGCTGTCGTCTGATGTGTGTATTTAGGTCGGTGTAAGGTACTGTTGCTATGTCAACTGCGGTCATGAGAGCAGCAGCCCCACCCATTTGATCAACGGTCTCATTGCCAAGGATCCCACAGTGACCTGGTACCCAGCATATAGTTGTTTCTAATTTGAAGCATATGCAGTCATTGTAACCTTTAAAAGAACATTGATTACATTGTTTTTAGACGACCTTCCTTATGACAGTGCCTGCACAACGCTTAGAGAATCTGTGTACACGATGGCTTGGGAATTTTATGCTCGATGATGTGATTGCCAGTCTCTCCCTCCCCCCCGTCACAGACGGCAACGTTGTCGGATTCGAAGTCAGCCTGGTTCGTGTATCCTCAGGCTGCTTCATGTGCCCATCGTGTTCCTCGAGAGAGACGAGTGAGCTGGCGTCCATAACAGGCGGATGTGCCTTGAAACTGGGAGCACGCTGTTCGTAAGGATTTTGGCGGCTGTGGTGGAGATCCTACCGCGCGCATAGTTGCGCAGGGCGGCCTTGGAGTCCGAGATGATGGTAGTAGCCTGCGCGCCCGTAACTGCAAGAGCTATGGCCACCTCTTCACCCGTTTCTGGGTTGGACGTAGGGATTGAGCATGATGAGATTGCATTCCCTGCTGATCTACCACCACGGCCACTAGCGCACGTTTGGCCAGGGTAGTCCGCCGTGTCGACGTAGCATACCGCTGGGTTTGAACTGCACTGCTTGTGGAGCGCCTTCGCACGGGCAAGCCGTCGGTCTTGATGGTACTCCGGATACGTTTCTAGGCAGTGGGGCCACACTTATTTTGTCTCGTAGGTCCGCTTCAATGGCGTATTTGGTTCCATTCTGGTCGCGAAAGGTACGTGCAGCGACTCCAGAATCACGAGAAAGTTTCGCATTTAACCATCGTCGTCGTCGTTAGACGAACAGATGCATGATTTCTTACGAGCCTTCGATGCTGGCTCTCCCGCAAGTTAAGGGTCTCTTCTGCAAGTCAAGGTACTCCCGTAACTCCAAAAAGTCCTCCGCAAGTTTAGGGACGCCCTCGCCGGTCAAAAGTGAAGGCACTCCCCAACGGGTCAACAGACTCCGGCGAAAGTAAACAGGCTCTCCCTCAAGTCAAGGGACTCTTCCGAAAGAGGGACTCTCCCGCATGCCTGCTGTCCCGAACGCATAGTGCAGCACGTGCTTTTTGTAGCTCATTATTCGCGTTTCTCTGACATCAGCGCGTGTACAAGTACACAAACGAAACGTCGCAATCATCGCCACGCCTTTTCCGTGGGGCTACTTTAAATTGTCAGTCTGAAAGACAAAGTGAATCCGTGACACCACCGCGACCTCTTTATACGTGTCTCTGTTCGTTGCTTTCCCCCTTTTATCGCAACGTCTTAGAGGCCATGTTTAATTTGCGAAAATATGAAAACAGATGGGACCGGTCGGGTGTGAGCGTGTTGAGAAACTGATATTCCCCCCGCTGCTGAGTGGAAACATATTTATTCCACTTTTGTTCCACTTCGGGCGCTGCTGCGGATCAGTTTTCGAATAGCGGCGCAAGGACGACCGTACAGTGGAATTATTCCATATGGACCCTATCTAAAATGTGACCGCGCATAAATTAATTGTCACGGTGGATTACTGCAGTGGATATTAGAGCAGTGCACGGGCCGCAATTTCTAGGCCCGATAGAGACACGGCCCAGGCCCGGCCCGGGCCCAAGAAATTATAAAAATTGAGACCGAGCCCGGCCCGAGCCAAACGAATTTTAAAATCTGAGCCCGAGCCCTGGTCAGAGCCCGACAAACTTCTAAAATAGGAGCCCGAGCCCAGCCCCAGCCCACCAGAGTGTTGTTAAATATCATCCCTAGTCCGACAGGATATTAACATGAACTTGAAGAAGTTTGCTGTTAACCTAAAAAGCGTAAGCACAAAGCGAATACGACTACTTTAGATTTTAATTTCCTTTAAACTTGGACCGAAATTTGTGCACTTATCCTCACTTAGAAGCTGTATTTTCGGTAGTCGTGTAACTTCATTTGCCACTTCATTTGCCAAACTTCGAAATCAAGGCACACCAGAGGATACCTTAAATGATTCTGATTAAGTGGATTTTTTATTATTGCAATTCTTCAACAGATATTGCACCTTTCGTTCTTCCATTCCTTGCTGAAATTTGATCAGACGATGCGTCCGGTTTCACCATTTGATTTTTGTCTTTCCCTCTAGTTACGTTGGCAGCATGATTTTATCGGCGCTTCTGTTCTTTCTTGCTTTAGTCATGGCTCTAAAAAAATTCTTGCGCGAAAAATCGGTTCTTCAAACTCTGCACACACTGCGAAATCCAGGTCACGTTTGTTCTGTTTGTTTTAGTTTGAAAAGGAGAGAAAAAATACAATCTGTGGCTGGAGTTTTCTGGCCCACTCTCTCCCACTAAGCTGATGGGACCGAGACGTTTCTTTTATTGATGTGAAGGCTTTCTAATCATATCCAGGGGTGAGACAGCTGAAGCAGATTTGGAGCAGTTTTTGGAGCAGAAGAACCTTGATTTGGAGCAGAATGATGACATTTATTATGTCACCTTAGGAGCCTAAAAATCAAATTTTTGGCAACTCGGGGAAGGGGGGGAGGTGAACTTTTTAATGGGTTTTGAAAGTACATAACACTGAAACAGCCTTTCAATAAAGTTTTTTCTACTAAGGAGCGAACTGCACTACCTTTTTACAAGCCATTTATAAATTCTTAGGCTCTATGCATAGATAGCATGGAGTGCCGTTGAAAACATCGAATCGAAAAACTAAGCAATCGTAAGGCATTTTCACTGTCATGTGAATCCTGAAATTATTATATTTGTAATCCCAGACTCTGCTTTACACACAATTGTAGAGGCATGGCAAAAGTTGCGCAAAGCGAGATGACAATCTTCGCACCTTACCAGCCAATTTCAATCCCCAAGGTGCGTATTCACTTCGGTCGCAATTTAAATAACGCTGGTATAGTTTAGCCACCTCCCTCTTGGCATTAAATTTCACTTCAGATAGATAAACCATTATTATCGGCCACTATCGGCAGTGGCCATTATCGGCCACTGCTAGAACATTTTGCGGCGATGTAGCCTGCGCCGCCACTTCTGCAGAGTCGATCGTCGTATTTCCGCCACTCGCAAGCTCGCTGTGAAAGGCAGCAATAACTCAGCGTTTTATTATAACACCGCAATGAGTCCGAAATTTCACCTCAAGCACGCACCGTGCCTCTCACTCGAGGCCGAAACACGGCGAATTCGCGAGCCCCATGTTGTTTTTGATGAACGCGACCCCGTTCTTCGAGTCACGCAACTTCCCTCAACAGATCAAACGACTAAATGAAAACCCAGCCACCCACATAACCAAAACCACAGTAGAAATCGGCGAAGAGCACTCTGCCTGAACCACGAGCAACGGCTTCGCCCGACGGCCATGTTTTCCAATATTCACCACCCCAAGATGGCGGCGCCCAGTAATGTCGTTCCGGAGATACGGCGCTCCGAAAATTGCCGTCTTTTCATCAATTTTCACCAGTAGTTTGTCGCCTGAGTACACATACGTATTTTTTTCTACGGACCTTGCAGTTGTTTTTCATGGGAAAACTTTAAAAAAAAACCCGCCATGGTGACCTTCGAAAAAACTATCTTGGGGACAATTTTATGCGGGTTTTTTTATTGAATGATCGATCAATTAAACCTTTACAAACAAGATCATCGTGGGGGTGCTGGAAAATTATGCTGTCAGTAAGCGTTTTCCCCCACTGAAACTGGCGGGAGCGTTAAAATCCTAGGCTCTCAGACTGTTTTGGAGCAGTTTGGCGCAATTTTTGCCAATTTGAAGCTTTTGGAGCAGCCTGGCGCAGGAAAGCAGATTTGTATCAAAAGTGCGCAATATGCGCAGCTGTCTCACTCCTGCATGATATCTTTTAACGGCGCGATAGTGAATTAGCACTTCCGTTTTTTTTTTTGTTTTTTTTTTTTTTTTTTTCACTTTACCTGAAATATCAACAAGAACACTTTCTCTTGCCAACAATTTTAGAATTTGCGGCACAGGATAGCCGGGCCTCAGGAACTGCCCGGGCCGGAACGGACCGGCACGGCCCGACAAAATTTTGGTTCAAGCCCGAGCCCGGCCCGGGCCCGAGAAAATGCGTGCTACTCAGCCCGCAATGCGTGCTACTACTACTACTACTTTATACAACTCATCTGATATCATTATTTTTGTTTTGATATCAATACTGTCGTTACTTGGCAACTTATTCGACGATATCGTTGCCCATTGTGTTCCTCCATGTAAGGGCGGCTCATCTGATGGTATACCGCTGCTCTGACCTGCAGAGCCTGTCAGTTACCTTGGAGTGTTCCAGTCCATCCACCACCGCGAATTCTTTTGGAGATCGTTTGCACTGTACTGCGCATGCGCAGTTCGGTCATCCTGTCAGTTGCGCCAATATCACACTGGCTTGCTTCCAGCGCTAATCCCAGCTTTGGGAAAGAAGGCATCGCCAGACAGCGACAAAAGGAGAAATAGGCCACCATCAAACGCCCGTGGGCGAGTGCCAAGTTCTTTCAGACGCGCTTCACAAAAACGAACCCTGGGTTCAAACGAGAAAAAGAGGGTGTCAAACCGAAAAAAAAAAAAAGAAAACCCTGCGCCAAGCAATCCGCCCGTCATTATAGGGGAAGGGGAAGATCCCACAGCCATCCTACTGCCTTCCAGTCAAGTTTTCGTGAAATACGAAATAAAAGCCAGAATAAAAGGAGGAAAAGGAGGTGAAGGAGCACTTCGCAGCGCCGCGCGAAATCAACCAGTGGGGGGATAAAAGCGATCCCGCCGTGCCGCAAATGAGCCCTAATGCAGTAAGAGAGCAGCAGCTTGCAACGGCGGCGAGTAGTCGACTACGCGCGCTTGGCACGCAGTCGTTACGCCTAATCTGTCGCGCGCTTCGGCTCGGCGAGTTGACGCAGCGGGGACACGCTTGCCGCCCGCTGAAGCCGAGTGCGCATGTCAAGGGGCGCTAGTGGGAGAGCGGGAGATGTAGCAGGACGTGCGAACACAGCGCTTTCTGACGCCAGCGCGCATTATTATTTATTCCTTGTCGTATTTCCTCGCGGTGATCGGATGGTGTGCTCCATCGACGTGGAAGCGGCACGCGTCGGGTGTACATGCTAACGTTGTAGGCTTAACACCTTTCCCTTCGCCCGTGTAATTACTTCGGCAGGCTTAACACAACATTAAATGCTCCCGCCGCCGCACCACCACGCTGTCGACGTCTGTTTAAGCGAGGAAAACGAGCAACGGAACATACATCGGGTACTCGTACGCAGGAACGTGGTAGGCAGATGCGTGTGCTTTGAGAGGCTCTCGGCAAGCGCGTACATACCCCCTTCCCTCCAACCGCTGCGTCGCCTTCTGTACGTCGAAACATTGCGCGCTCGTGTTATTCCTTCGATGGTAACTCCTCGCGCCGGTTACCATTAAACGAGAGGAGCAGATTCGAAAGGAAACAAAAAAAAAAAAACATCTACAGCGTTCTTGAAGAGCCGAAGCCACGCATGGATGGATGCTGTAATAGGGCTCAAGTTCACTCAACAACAATTACTGTTGTTCCGCACTTGTGCTGTTTGTAGGGCTTCATTTAATCATGCCCGCTCCAACAATCCCCTTAACACAAAAAAAAAAAAAAAAAAACACGGAGCAGAATAAAAACCAAACACGTGGGGCGATAAACCAACCGTGCGCTTTTGAACGTAATTAAAAGGGAACTCCGCCCATATACCGACCACTCTACACCACACGAGGTCGCTATAACTGCAAGCGCATACATACCAAGGCTACAGTAGTCTCTACACGTATTACTACGCGCACGCGCCTTAGTCAACCTTAATTTGCGCGCACCAGGGCTGTGTAGTGAAAGATACAGCAGCGGCTCGTACTAATGAACAACAGTAGAAGACCTGACCTTTTTTTCCCAAGTCTGCGGCTTTCTTTGCGCACCGAAGCTACACCAGAGATATGAGGCGCGCGCCGTGACGGCTGGCTGGTACACTTGGATCACCTATATGAAATTCAGTTCAGTTCATTTATTTAAACAAACCATGTCTGGAGAGGAGAGGCAAAAGGCAGATTAACTCTGCCTGACGGCGGCCATCAACCCCGGACATGTAAGATTGCACAGCAACGGTAAGAAACAAAACATGGCAACTAGCTATACAAAGGTGATGTAGAAAAAACAAGATTATACATTTTTTCGAAATAATAGAGTAGCAATTACAATAGGCGCATAACACAAATAATTATAAACTATACACAGAGTAACGCGACAGAATTCCACACTTAATTGCAATAAAATGCAGGAAAAGCCAAAATTGTACATTTATCACAAGTAATCCTCCACGAGCGCCAATATTTCAGCACACGCATGTTCTTTTTTTTTTTTTCCACCTCTATCTGAAAAACGGCAGCGGTGGCACGTATCGAACCCGCCTCCTTCAACATCTGTCTAAAGTTGACGCTGGTGTTGGTTCTGCTTGTACAGGCATGCTTTGCTGGCTCTGTCTGCCCTGAGCTATAAAAAGGCAGAACGGATGTCGTTGCGATCCTCAGGCAGTATTCACGAATAATTGAGGTTACATCGCATGCAGTGCTATCACACCAAGCAAAGTGCGCCCTTTCTGTCATATTTTTTTTTGTCTTTCAGCCAGCCGACATACAGATGTAAAGAAAGTGAAAGAGAAAGGGAAAAGAAGAGAAGGAAGGAAATCAGGAGGAGGTAGGAAGGTAAGAAAAGGAGGGTGAGTTGTAGAATATCTTTCTGCGTGTGTCTCGCTATTCACCTTTAAAGGACCCATGAAGACAAAATACAAGTTGGGTTTATTAGAAAGACTGCTTAGTCCCGATAACAATGATACCAATATCATCGCAATCTCCGAACAAATAACGGATATATTAAAGGAAACGTGTGAAGCAGTCGCGACCCCCTAGCCCATTTCCCGCAACTTTTCTATGACGTCACGGAACCTTGTTTGTGAGATTGGCGGCCGCCTAACTGACCTGTCGCGACGACACATGACTGGACGTCTGTAATGGGGCCTCTAGTTCCGTTAGACCGCATCACTTGAATGCTAACGTGCAGTTAACGCACTGAAAATTATGTTTTATTGTTGGCCCGTATGACGTCATTCTTGCTCATAACACGTCACTGTGGCGCAAAATTTGAAAGGTTTTAAATAATTCTTGCGTTTTTTTTTTTTCGTTAAAACGACATCTTTTGTGGCTTTAATGGAGCTGAGTGAGATACTGAATCCTAGTTATTTCAAATTACACGAAGTTGTTTTTTCTCTTCATGGCTCCTTTTAAATGGCGCTCGCTAATACCCGACTATCCCTGTCGTTTAGGTTAACGTTAGATCAAATTTATGCCAGGCATCTCTAAGCAAATCCGGCCCAAGAAGCCGTGCCTTGAAACAACATTGACTGCCGCAGGCGAAGACGCAGGCTATAAACGTAACAAAAAAGGGAAAAACCAGGTATCAGGCGGGGGAAACGCACACTCCAGAGCGCGAAGCGAAGTTTAACCGCGTATCAAAGCAAACGCAGACGGAGAAATGTGGAAGAACAGGAGGGCAACTCAAGAGTGAGACCGGCGTCAAGCGCGCTCAGACTTGAACGAAGGAGGCGGCGAGACTTAAGTTGAACTGAAAACAAAGTCACTGCCGTTATTTCTTCGGGACGCGGGACGTGAAAGGAGAGCTAATGCAGGTGAAAGCTTCTCCCAAACACATTGGGAGGAAACACTCGGCGATCCTGGCGAGAAAAAAAAACGGAAGATCGCAGCGAAAGGTAGACGAGGGGACGGCAAATACCGCCGTCACCTGAGGCGCCAGATCAACCGGCGCCTCGGGTGGAGAGCGCGCGAATTTCGAAACGAAATAAATGTGTGGGGAGGAAAAGCAAACACAAGGGCTGAAACAATCCCGCTTTTCTCCTTTTTCCCATCCTCTCCGCTCCCGTTCTGAGTGCGATTGGGACTCTTCGCGCGTATTTATCCCGAGCTGCTTCCTCGGGCGGGATTCGCCGACTCGACGCTTTCTTTATCTCGGGGCCTGACTCCGAGGCCCGCTTTTTCTGCACCTTCCCGTCTTCCTTGCCTCTTTTTTTTCTCGTCTCACTTCACTTCGCCATCTGGCCTTTTTCTTTCACTGTGGCCCAGGCCAGCTTTCCGTATCGCGGCACAGTCGTTAACGCGTAATCCCCCCGTTAAGTTTCCTCCGTTTCTCTCCTACTGTCCCCCGTATACCTTCGCGCCGTCTTCGGTCCAGCCTCGCCTTTCCGGCTCTCCTCCAGTCTCGGCTCGGCTCGGCTTGTTGCGGCTACTTTCCTTCGGACCGACCTCACTCTTTTTTTCTTGTTTACCCGCTTGGCCAGCCGCGCCGTCACAGAGCTGGCGTATTTGCATGCAATTCTGGGACGGCTGCGCAGGATTGCAAAGTCGATAAAAGAGGGGGTTACAGCGGATCTGGTATACCCAGTCGCTGTACGCCACAGCCAACAACCGGCGGATGTTATGTCCACCATAGAATCTAACGCAACCTTTGTTCATACTAACCTTCCGTATTTACTCAGGTGGTGATCCAATCAATACGCGCTACTGGTTTCCCAGGAGTTTTTGGCCAGGCCAGGCGCCAAATTCAAAAAAGCAGTGTTTTTATACAAATTTGAGTATGCGGCCTTGTATGGTCGCAGCATTTCTTAACACGTAATCGAAATGCTTCGTGAATACCAACGGGCATAATTTCCCAAAGCGCGCCTCCATATGCGGGCGGCTGGTGTCGATCGCGCAAGTTCACAAGCGCTACCGATCCCGCAATGCGCAGTTTTTTGTATAGTAAGTGCTACTTGTATACCAAGTGCACTACATTGGTGTCAAAATGTGCCGTATCCCATGCCGTATTAATACGGTCAGACAAGGTGGGATTACGGCGCATGCGCAGTGGTAAGGAACCCGGTTCCGGCACTGGCGACCCGGGTTCAAATCCCTCCCGGAGCGGCATGTTCTATTTCCTCTTCAGAGCGGCGGCCATCGTGTTGACGGGCGTCGACGACGGTCATTTCTCGCATTCGATGAGGCACCTAAGGATTTCCCCTCAGTACATATGCGTGCTTGTACTTCGAAAGGAGGCAGGAATTCTGTTCGCCTTTGCCGTACTATCGAATATAGGTCGATATTGCGCGGCTCTCAACGCACAAAACACGCCCCTCCTCTCCCCCTCCTTTTCTTTCTGTGCCGCGGTGCCGCTTGGCAGTTTCCGGCGCGCTCGCGTAAGCTCTTACACGCGCACACACGAGGCCTTCCCTTCAATGGGGGAAGGAAGCAAGCGGCCCGAAGACGACGGCGCAAAGCTCGCACGACCGTGACGCGGCGCGCTTGCCGGCGAGCCAAGCCAGGCAAGAAGCGCTGTTCCGTGTCGCCAGCCAATTACACAGCGGTGCACGGGCGCTCCTCACGGGCAGCGTCGTAAGCCACGCCAAGAGCTGACTACTCTGCCGTGGACGCAAAACAGGAGCCTTCAGGACTTGACGCGGCGGCCGCCATTTTCGTTTTCAAACTTGGCGGCTCGCGCGACGAAGTAGCACCGCTGAAACGAGGTGCCTGACGTGAGCCAGGGATGGACCGAGGCCTCTGCGAACGCAGCACTCTAGGGTGCCTCGATGCCAGCGGCGCCGTACCGTGTGGCGGGAAGCGGGAATCAAGGCACCCTAAGCACTTCAGTGCTGAACGCTGGACCCATTACTGCACGCGTGGGATTCGGCGAAGGAATGATGTTGGATTGCGGAGCATTCTGCCGCTGCTGTGCGAACCTGCAAAGGGTGCGCGGCAGCAGAGGTTGGCTTTCTGTTTTTGTTTTTTTTTTTTTTCGATAGAGGCGGCCTCGGGGATGTTTCCCGTTGATAACGGTCCGGACCCGAGTAAATTTCCGGAATTTATCTGCAGGGCATAATGACAGGAAAGCGATGCACTGCCGGAAAATTGTTCCCCCTAGTCACTATGAACTCTATAGTACTGCGCTGCTGCTCTGGTCGGAAAGTTTCAAATGCTCTCTCTCTCTCTCCTCTCTCTCTCTCTCTGGTAAACTGCAGGTGATGAGCCCAAATTTAATTGTAATCTAGTATTCATACGATGGCGCGCGTAGCACGTTATAACTCACGAATAATTTCGCTAATTCGGTTTTCGGGAAAAATACAGGCCACAAAATGTTGCCTTCTCTCCAAGACAAGGAAATCCCCAGGAAACGCGTCGCGGCCGCGTTGTGATTGAAGAGATAAGACATAACGGTCGACGCTGATTCACTACCGCCACGCCCGTAACCGTAGACGTGTATCCCTTCAGTGACAGCTTCTCCGGTCCCATAACAAATGACGAAAGCGGTGCTCCTCGACGGTGCCGCCGTCGAAGAAACCGAGTTCCTTCGCCGATCTCTACTTGCCCTCAGAAGCGGCTGTGTGTCACAAAGAACAGAAAAGCTCGCTGCCGCAAATATACGTACCCGTCGGGTATGTATGTATACGCTGGAACAGAAGAGCAACGACTGATGGGAACGCGTGGCGTCGTCGAAGAGCGTACACGCAGCGCGAATTGATGACGTCGTCGTCGAGCGTACACGCAGAATGTCCGAGGACGTGTGCGTGGCGTTCCTTTCATTCCCTTCATACACGAATGCATTTCGTAGAGAAATGCACATCCCTTTCATAAAGAAATGGATTGCTAGGAAGACATTTCTTCAGCGGCACTATCTGTTATCGAAGTAGCGAAGCCCTAGGTAAACTTATTAAATGTCTCCCT